>CM040397.1:108549232-108581732 GCA_022702515.1 Ilyophis sp. 1 JC-2022 | reverse complement strand
TACCCACTGTTTCTATGGCGATGGCATTCTGACACATATTGTGCTGCAAGGGGTGTCCTTTGTCCCTCTCTTAGGGTTAGGGTTAGGGTTAGGGATGTGTGCTTTGTCCCTCTCTTAGGGTTAGGGTTAGGGTTAGGGATGTGTGCTTTGTCCCTCTCTTAGGGTTAGGGTTAGGGTTAGGGATGTGTGCTTTGTCCCTCTCTTAGGGTTAGGGTTAGGGTTAGGGATGTGTGCTTTGTCCCTCTCCTAGAATGAGTGGCAATTTCGCTTTGTCATCTAGGAGTAGAACATTTGGAATTTGGTTTTCAAATTTCTTCTGGTATTTTTCTCTAATATTTTGGAATTTCTTTTACAATTTAGGAGGAAGTGCATCTCTGTCTCAACCTTACCTGTCGTACAGTGACCACATGTTCTTTGCTCTTTTGGTAACCAATATTTTTTATGTCTGCCTTTTTCAATGGCTAGACTGTGGTCACTGAGCCTGCACTTGGTAAGGATCAGTCTCTGCTCTCTATCTCTGACAGTGGAGAGATCGTCAGCCAATTTGTATTCTTTTTTTAGGGCCAGATAATTGTAATTTGGTTTCTAGGTCCCAATGTTCTAAATATGAGTTTTTGCATTGTTTGATGATCTGGTTTACTCTAATCTGTGGTTGGTAAGCAGTGCTGGTCTGTAACTCTTCTGTGTTTGTGGTTACGAGGTTAGTTTCAGAACTAGCTGACTGACGGGACTCTTTTTGGGGCTCTTGGGTTTGGAATGCGTTAGATTTTAATGTATCACTGGGACTTGATTGATCCAGAATTTAAGTGATCTTTTTTAGATATTTATTAGTAATCAAGGAAGCGGCCTAATTCTGCCCTGCATGCATTTGTTGGTGTTTTCCTTTGTAGATTTAGCAAATTTCGACAAACTTCTGTATGCTGGGCTTCCTGAGGCACTCATTTTTAGTCCCAGGTAATCATAATTTAGCGCGTGTTCTCGGGCGGTGTCACCTAGAGTAATTTAGCGTGTGTTCTAGGGTGGTGTTACCGAGAGTAATTTAGCGTGTGTTCTAGGGCGGTGTTACCTAGAGTAAATAGGTGACTACTGATGTCCTGATACCTGGGCTTCTTCTGGAAGATCCAAATTTTTTTACATTTTTTTTAAATTTACTGCCAGGGCCCAGTTCTGACAGTATTTCTCTAGCAGATCCAAATGCTGCTGTAGACCCTGTACTGTGGGTGACAGCAGTACCAGGTCATCTGCATAGAGCAATAATTAGATTTCTGTGTTGTTCTGCTCTCTCTTTGTGTCTCTTCCTCTCTTTTTGTCTTTCTCTGTCCCTCTCTCTCTCTGTCTTTCTCACACTCTCTTTCTTTCTCTCCATCTTTCTCTGTGTCTCTCTCTTTTTCTCTCTCTCTGTCCCTCGCTGCCATAGAGCCAGATTTCAAGGTGATGCTCCTCGATGGGGTGACCCCTCAGTTTTCTGGGGACCCCACAGAGCTGGAGTGCCGGGTGACAGGCGTTTCCGGCCTTGGGGCCGGTCGTCTGGGCGTGTCCTGGCTCTACACGGAGGCCACGCCCGGTGATGTCATCAGTGCTGGAAGCGGCAGTGTCATCGCATCGCTGGATGGCCAGGGAAACCTACAGGCGGGGGACGGGTACGGCGAGCGCGTGCGGAACGGGCTCCTCGTTCTGTCCCGCTCTGAACAAGATGTCTTCAGGCTCCGCCTCCATCGCACACAGGACTCTGACATGGGGGCGTATTCCTGTGCCGTCTCTGCCTGGAGCCCTGCCCTAAACGTGGGCTGGGAGAAGGTCAAGGAGGTGCACTCTGAACCCCTCCATGTCTTCTGGACCTCCAAAAGTAGGACATCACTAATGCATGGGTTTAGTGCTGTTTCTATATGTACATGCATGCGGGAGGGGCGTTTCTATATGTGCATGCATGCGGGAGGGGCGTTTCTATATGTGCATGCATGCGGGAGGGGCGTTTCTATATGTACATGCATGCGGGAGGGGCGTTTCTATATGTGCATACATGCGGGAGGGGTGTTTCTGTATGTGCATGCATGCAGGAGGGGTGTTTCTGTATGTGCATGCATGCGGGAGGGGTGTTTCTGTATGTGCATGCATGCGGGAGGGGTGTTTCTGTATGTGCATGCATGCGGGAGGGGTGTTTCTATATGTGCATACATGCGGGAGGGGTGTTTCTCTATGTGCATGCATGCGGGAGGGGTGTTTCTGTATGTGCATGCATGCGGGAGGGGTGTTTCTATATCTGCATGCATGCGGGAGGGGTGTTTCTGTATGTGCATGCATGCGGAAGGGGTGTTTCTGTATGTGCATGCATGCGGAAGGGGTGTTTCTGTATGTGCATGCATGCGGGAGGGGTGTTTCTGTATGTGCATGCATGCGGAAGGGGTGTTTCTGTATGTGCATGCATGCGGAAAGGGGTGTGTACGCTATATTTCTCTTAGTGTTGTTCACTTATTAATATTTTTTATATTTCCTTAATTAGATCAGATTATGAAAATAAAGTGAGAAAATTATTAATATTTTTCTGTGCGGTGTAAAGTTAGAACAGGGTTTTATTTGTGTCATGTGAGTGTGCTACAGAAAGATCTGTCTCTAATCCACTCGTGTGTTTCTGTGTCATGTGATTGTGCTACAGAAAGATCTGTCTCTAATCCACTCGTGTGTTTCTGTGTCATGTGATTGTGCTACAGAGAGATCTGTCTCTAAACCACTCGTGTGTTTCTGTGTCATGTGATTGTGCTACAGAGAGATCTGTCTCTAATCCACTCGTGTGTTTCTGTGTCATGTGATTGTGCTACAGAAAGATCTGTCTCTAATCCACTCGTGTGTTTCTGTGTCATGTGAGTGTGCTACAGAGAGATCTGTCTCTAAACCACTCGTGTGTTTCTGTGTCATGTGATTGTGCTACAGAGAGATCTGTCTCTAATCCACTCGTGTGTTTCTGTGTCATGTGAGTGTGCTACAGAGAGATCTGTCTCTAAACCACTCATGTGTATGTTGGTCTCTCATGTTCTGGGTTCATGTAAACAGGGCTGTTTGTGTTCGCTCGACTTGTTTAAAGCGGAAGACATAACATAACATAACATAACTTATGAAAAACATGCAGCTTTCTATCATAATGTAACACAACATAACTTAATGACGGGAACATGCAGCCTGCTCCAGGACTAGTCATAATGCATCCTTCCGTGTGAGTATGTGTGTTTGAGTATGCGTGTGAGTGTGTGTTAGGGTGAGTATGTGTGTTTGAGCATGCGTGTGAGTGTGTGTTAGGGTGAGTATGTGTGTTTGAGCATGCGTGCGAGTATGTGTGTTAGGGTGAGTATGTGTGTATGAGTATGCGTGTGAGTGTGTGTTAGGGTGAGTATGTGTGTTTGAGTATGCGTGTGAGTGTGTGTTAGGGTGAGTATGTGTGTTTGAGCATGCGTGCGAGTATGTGTGTTAGGGTGAGTATGTGTGTATGAGTATGCGTGTGAGTATGTGTTAGGGTGAGTATGTGTGTATGAGTATGCGTGTGAGTGTGTGTTAGGGTGAGTATGTGTGTTTGAGCATGCGTGCGAGTATGTGTGTTAGGGTGAGTATGTGTGTATGAGTATGCGTGTGAGTGTGTGTTAGGGTGAGTATGTGTGTATGAGTATGCGTGTGAGTGTGTGTTAGGGTGAGTATGTGTGTTTGAGCATGCGTGCGAGTATGTGTGTTAGGGTGAGTATGTGTGTATGAGTATGCGTGTGAGTGTGTGTTAGGGTGAGTATGTGTGTATGAGTATGCGTGTGAGTATGTGTTAGGGTGAGTAAGTGTGTTTGAGTATGCGTGTGAGTATGTGTTAGGGTGAGTATGTGTGTATGAGTATGCATGTGAGTATGTGTTAGGGTGAGTAAGTGTGTTTGAGTATGCGTGTGAGTGTGTGTTAGGGTGAGTATGTGAGTATGCGTGTGAGTGTGTGTTAGGGTGGGTATGTGAGTATGCGTGTGAGTGTGTGTTAGGGTGAGTATGTGAGTATGCGTGTGAGTATGTGTTAGGGTGAGTATGTGTGTATGAGTATGCGTGTGAGTATGTGTTAGGGTGAGTAAGTGTGTTTGAGTATGCGTGTGAGTGTGTTAGGGTGATTATGTGAGTATGCGTGTGAGTGTGTGTTAGGGTGAGTATGTGTGTTTGAGTATGCGTGTGAGTATGTAGGGTTAGGGTGAGTATGTAGGGTGTATGTGTTAGGGTGAGTGTGAGTGTGTGTTAGGGTGAGTATGTAGGGTGTATGTGTTAGGGTGAGTGTGAGTGTGTGTTAGGGTGAGTATGTAGGGTGAGTATGCGTGTGAGTATGTAGGGTTAGGGTGAGTATGTAGGGTGTATGTGTTAGGGTGAGTGTGAGTGTGTGTTAGGGTGAGTATGCGTGTGAGTATGTAGGGTTAGGGTGAGTATGTAGGGTGTATGTGTTAGGGTGAGTGTGAGTGTGTGTTAGGGTGAGTATGTAGGGTGAGTATGCGTGTGAGTATGTAGGGTTAGGGTGAGTATGTAGGGTGAGTATGCGTGTGAGTATGTAGGGTTAGGGTGAGTATGTAGGGTGAGTATGTAGGGTGAGTATGTAGGGTTAGGGTGAGTATGTAGGGTGAGTATGTAGGGTGAGTATGTAGGGTTAGGGTGAGTATGTAGGGTGAGTATGTAGGGTTAGGGTGAGTATGTAGGGTGAGTATGTAGGGTGAGTATGTAGGGTTAGGGTGAGTATGTAGGGTGAGTATGTAGGGTGAGTATGTAGGGTGAGTATGTAGGGTTAGGGTGAGTATGTAGGGTGAGTATGTAGGGTGAGTATGTAGGGTTAGGGTGAGTATGTAGGGTGAGTATGTAGGGTTAGGGTGAGTATGTAGGGTGAGTATGTAGGGTTAGGGTGAGTATGTAGGGTGAGTATGTAGGGTTAGGGTGAGTATGTAGGGTGAGTATGTAGGGTGAGTATGTAGGGTTAGGGTGAGTATGTAGGGTGTATGTGGCTGATGAAGCTGAAGTGCTGCTCTTCACACAGAACCCAGACTGTGTGGTTCTTTGAAGTAAAACCAGTGTTGCTATGACATCCAGCCTCTTTTTAATTATGTTTGAGTGTACATGAACCTGTCCTCATGTGTACCTCTGTCAACTACTGTCATTCTGTGTTCAATTTCAGTCTCTGTTTGTTATGTCTCTGTTTTTCTATTTTGTTTAATTTCTACCAATGTTTAATTTTCTCATGAACGGCTCTGTATGTCTATGTGTTTAATTCCTTTAGTAATGTCTGTGTGTCTGTCTGTCTGTATGTTTAATTTTTTCATGAATGGCTCTGTCTGTCTATGTGTTTAATTCCTTTAGTAATGTCTGTGTGTCTGTCTGTATGTTTAATTTTCTCATGAATGGTTCTGTCTGTCTGTCTGTCTGTGTTCTTTTTTCTCACTAATGTCTCTGTGTGTCTGTCCCTGGCAGCGCCGCGGGTTAGCGTAGCGGCCCGGCGGTTGAGAGAGATGTCCTCGGCGGGCACCACATTTGAGATGAGTTGCCAGGTGATGGGACAGAACATACAAAACCCAGGGTACTCCATCCTGATCCAGGTGGAGGAGACAGTGGGCGGGAGGACCCGGAAGGTTCTGTCGCTGAGCCCGGACTCAGTGCTGCGGCTGGAGGAGTGGAGCGAGCTGGACCGTGTGGTTCTGGAGAAGACCAGCCCCAGGGAGTTCCGGTTCCGGCTGTACCAAGCGCAGAGGTCCGATCGTGGGTTCTACTTCTGCACTGTCACGGCCTGGACCCGGCTTCCCGGAACCGCAGACACCTGGACTCAAATCATCAGCACAGAGTCCAATAAAGTGCACCTGAACTTTGCTGACAAAGGTAACACTGTCAATCTACTCCCACAGGTAACACTGTCCACTCCCACACGTAACACTGTCAATCTACTCCCACAGGTAACACTGTCCACTCCCACAGGTAACACTGTCCATCTACTCCCACAGGTAACACTATATATCAGTGATCCTCAGCCCTTTTTCTGGAGATTTACCATCCTGTAGATTTTCACTCCAACCCTGATTTTATGCTTCACCCCCCCACATGCAGTCCATCCTCACAGATAATGGATTGTGCCCGTTATGAATTTAGTGACCCGTGTGTCCTACACAGTGAAGTGTCTTAATTTAGTGACCCGTGTGTCCTACACAGTGAAGTGTCTTAATTTAGTGACCCGTGTGTCCTACACAGTGAAGTGTCTTTGTTTAGTGACCCGTGTGTCCTACACAGTGAAGTGTCTTTGTTTAGTGACCCGTGTGTCCTACACAGTGAAGTGTCTTTGTTTAGTGACCCGTGTGTCCTACACAGTGAAGTGTCTTTGTTTAGTGACCCGTGTGTCCTACACAGTGAAGTGTCTTTATTTAGTGACCCGTGTGTCCTACACAGTGAAGTGTCTTTATTTAGTGACCCGTGTGTCCTACACAGTGAAGTGTCTTAATTTAGTGACCCGTGTGTCCTACACAGTGAAGTGTCTTAATTTAGTGACCCGTGTGTCCTACACAGTGAAGTGTCTTAATTTAGTGACCCGTGTGTCCTACACAGTGAAGTGTCTTAATTTAGTGACCCGTGTGTCCTACACAGTGAAGTGTCTTAATTTAGTGACCCGTGTGTCCTACACAGTGAAGTGTCTTAATTTAGTGACCCGTGTGTCCTACACAGTGAAGTGTCTTAATTTAGTGACCCGTGTGTCCTACACAGTGAAGTGTCTTAATTTAGTGACCCGTGTGTCCTACACAGTGAAGTGTCTTAATTTAGTGACCCGTGTGTCCTACACAGTGAAGTGTCTTTGTTTAGTGACCCGTGTGTCCTACACAGTGAAGTGTCTTTATTTAGTGACCCGTGTGTCCTACACAGTGAAGTGTCTTTATTTAGTGACCCGTATGTCCTACACAGTGAAGTGTCTTTGTAACATTAGATGCAGTGTATACACATACTGTATATGTAAATGGTAAATGGACTGCACTTATATAGCGCCTTTTTCCAAAGCGCTTTACAATGGCCTCTCACTCACCCGTTCACACACACATTCACACACCAATGGCGGCAGCTGCCATGCAAGGTGCTAGCCTGCTCATTGGGAGCAATTTGGGGTTCAGTGTCTTGCCCAAGGACACTTCGACATGTGGACAGGAGGAGCCGGGGATCGAACCGCCAACCCTGCGATCAGCGGACGACCCGCTCTACCTCCTGAGCCACAGCCGCCACTATGTGTGTGTGTGCGTGCGTGCGTGCGTGCGTGCGTGCGTGTGTGTTTGTGTGACTAGCATGTGTGACTCACAGTGGTGACCAAGTTCACTTATCTTGGCTCCACACTTTCCTCTGACTGCTCCCTTGACAGTGAAATAAGCATTAAGAAAGCCTCCTCCGCCTTTGGGCGCCTCCGCACAAGGGTTTTTCAAAACAAAAATCTGAAGGTTAGCACCAAGGTTGCTGTGTACAACGCGGTATGTGTCTCCACCCTACTCTACGGGGCAGAAACATGGACCCCATACAGACGGCACATCACCAACCTGGAGGCTTTCCATACACGCTGCCTACGAAAAATCCTTCTGCATGGAAGCAGCTCTGGCGAAACATCATTTCCGCTAGAAAGGGCGTGCTATCCGCATGCCTGACCACCGTCTGCCCCGCCAAGTCCTCTACGGCCAACTCAGCGCTGCAAAACGGCCAGCTGGCGGACAAAAGAGGCGTTACAAGGATTACTGCAAAATAAACCCCAACCTCCTAGAACCTCTGGCTCTTGATAGGACGGCCTGGCAGGTCACCTGTGCCAGAGGGACAGAACAACTACACGACAGCATCCAACAGAGGAGGGCCGAGAGACGTGCCCAACGACATCAGCGGGCTGCTGGTATTACCCCAACATCAGGGCTCCCATGCCTCACCTGCGGTCGAGTGTGTGGCTCACGCATCCGCCTCCACAGCCACATGAAGTGACACCAGCGCCAAAGGCACTGATACCCCCCCACCCTCCCCTGGAGCACTGATACCCCCTCACCTTCCCCTGGAGCACTGATACCCCCTCACCCTCCCCTGGAGCACTGATACCCCCCACCCTCCCTGGAGCACTGATACCCCCCCACCTTCCCCTGGAGCACTGATACCCCCCCACCCTCCCCTGGAGCACTGATACCCCCTCACCCTCCCCTGGAGCACTGATACCCCCCCACCCTCCCCTGGAGCACTGATACCCCCCCACCCTCCCCTGGAGCACTGATACCCCCTCACCTTCCCCTGGAGCACTGATACCCCCTCACCCTCCCCTGGAGCACTGATACCCCCCACCCTCCCTGGCGCCCTGATACCCCCCCACCTGCCCCTGGAGCACTGATACCCCCCCACCCTCCCCTGGAGCACTGATACCCCCTCACCCTCCCCTGGAGCACTGATACCCCCCCACCCTCGCCTGGAGCACTGATACCCCCCCACCCTCCCCTGGAGCACTGATACCCCCCTCCCCCCGGAGCACTGATACCCCCTCACCCTCCCCAGGAGCACTGATACCCCCACCCTCCCCTGGAGCACTGATACCCCCCCACCCCTCCCCTGGAGCACTGATACCCCCCACCCTCCCCTGGAGCACTGATACCCCCCCACCCCTCCCCTGGAGCACTGATCCCCCCCACCCTCCCCTGGAGCACTGATACCCCCTCACCCTCCCCTGGAGCACTGATACCCCCCCACCCCTCCCCTGGAGCACTGATACCCCCCACCCTCCCCTGGAGCACTGATACCCCCCACCCCTCCCCTGGAGCACTGATCCCCCCCACCCTCCCTGGAGCACTGATACCCCCTCACCCTCCCCTGGAGCACTGATACCCCCTCACCCTCCCCTGGAGCACTGATACCCCCTCACCCTCCCCTGGAGCACTGATACCCCCCCCCCACCCCTCCCCTGGAGCACTGATACCCCCCACCCTCCCCTGGAGCACTGATACCCCCTCACCCTCCCCTGGAGCACTGATACCCCCCACCCTCCCCTGGAGCACTGATACCCCCCCCCCTCCCCTGGAGCACTGATACCCCCCCCCCCACCCCTCCCCTGGAGCACTGATACCCCCTCACCCTCCCCTGGAGCACTGATACCCCCTCACCCTCCCCTGGAGCACTGATACCCCCTCACCCACCCCTGGAGCACTGATCCCCCCCACCCTCCCCTGGAGCACTGATACCCCCTCACCCTCCCCTGGAGCACTGATACCCCCACCCCTCCCCTGGAGCACTGATACCCCCTCACCCTCCCCTGGAGCACTGATACCCCCCCACCCTCCCCTGGAGCACTGATACCCCCCCTCCCCTCCCCTGTAGCACTGATACCCCCCACCCTCCCCTGGAGCACTGATACCCCCCCACCCCTCCACTGTATCACTTATCCCCCCCACCCTCCCCTGTAGCACTGATTCCCCCTCACCCTCCCCTGGAGCACTGATACCCCCCCACCCCTCCCCGGGATCACTGATACCCCCCACCCTCCCCTGGAGCACTGATACCCCCCCACCCCTCCCCTGGAGCACTGATCCCCCCCACCCTCCCTGGAGCACTGATACCCCCTCACCCTCCCCTGGAGCACTGATACCCCCTCACCCTCCCCTGGAGCACTGATACCCCCCCCCACCCTCCCCTGGAGCACTGATACCCCCCCCCCACCCCTCCCCTGGAGCACTGATACCCCCCACCCTCCCCTGGAGCACTGATACCCCCTCACCCTCCCCTGGAGCACTGATACCCCCCACCCTCCCCTGGAGCACTGATACCCCCCCACCCCTCCCCTGGAGCACTGATACCCCCCCCCCCCACCCCTCCCCTGGAGCACTGATACCCCCTCACCCTCCCCTGGAGCACTGATACCCCCTCACCCTCCCCTGGAGCACTGATACCCCCTCACCCTCCCCTGGAGCACTGATACCCCCCCACCCCTCCCCTGGAGCACTGATACCCCCCACCCTCCCCTGGAGCACTGATACCCTCCCACCCTCCCCTGGAGCACTGATACCCCCCACCCCTCCCCTGGAGCACTGATACCCCCCCACCCTCCCCTGGAGCACTGATACCCCCCCACCCTCCCCTGGAGCACTGATACCCCCCCACCCTCCCCTGGAGCACTGATACCCCCCCACCCTCCCCTGGAGCACTGATACCCCCCCACCCTCCCCTGGAGCAAGCGTCATCATTGGACACGATGGACAGCTAAGAAAGTGTGTGTGCGTGTGCGTGTGTGTGTGTGTGTGTGTGTGTGTGTGGTGTGAATGTGTGTGTGTGGTGTGAATGTGTGTGTGTGGTGTAAATGTGTGTGTGTGTGTGTGTGTGCGTGTGTGTGTGTTCTCTCTCTCTCTGATATGGGTGTGCTGTTAGCCAGGTCACTGCTACAAGACCAGCAGGGGAGCAGAGTTTTTGACCTCTGATTTCTGCTCCTGACCTCTGACCGCTCTGTGTGTGTGTTTCTGTAATGCAGGTCCTGTTTTCAACATCACTGTGCGCTCAGACAGCAGAAGTGTGTCACCCAGGGAGACGGCCAAAATGCAGTGCGTCCTCATCGTCCTGGGTGCGTCACCCAGTGCAGGCAAGTCCCAAAATACCATAGATAACAAGTCCCATCTACAAAGATACACAAAAACACCATAGATAACAAGTCCCATCTACAAAGATACACAAAAACACCATAGATAACAAGTCCCATCTACAAAGATACACAAAAACACCATAGATAACAAGTCCAATCTACAAAGATACACAAAAACACCATAGATAACAAGTCCCATCTACAAAGATACACAAAAAAACCATAGATAACAAGTCCCATCTACAAAGATACACAAAAGCACCATAGATAACAAGTCCCATCTACAAAGATACACAAAAACACCATAGATAACACGTCCCATCTACAAAGATACACAAAAACACCATAGATAACAAGTCCCATCTACAAAGATACACAAAAACACCATAGATAACAAGTCCCATCTACAAAGATACACAAAAACACCATAGATAACAAGTGCCATCTACAAAGATACACAAAAACACCATAGATAACAAGTCCCATCTACAAAGATACACAAAAGCACCATAGATAACAAGTCCCATCTACAAAGATACACAAAAACACCATAGATAACACGTCCCATCTACAAAGATACACAAAAACACCATAGATAACAAGTCCCATCTACAAAGATACACAAAAACACCATAGATAACAAGTCCCATCTACAAAGATACACAAAAACACCATAGATAACAAGTCCCATCTACAAAGATACACAAAAACACCATAGATAACAAGTGCCATCTACAAAGATACACAAAAACACCATAGATAACAAGTCCCATCTACAAAGATACACAAAAACACCATAGATAACAAGTGCCATCTACAAAGATACACAATAACCCCATAGAAAAGGAACGCCATGGAGGGCACATTTGCATCGATTTTGATCCATGCATAACCTTTCAGGATTCTTCATATTCTTCGGTTTGTTCTTCCCTTTTCAGTTTGTGTTTTCCTCAGGGTTCATATTCTGAGATCTATGTGTTTGATTGGGTCTTTTGTGCTAGTGATGAGACCGTGTTGTGATTGTAGTGTTTCAGTTGAATTTGCACAAACCCCCCTGTGCCCCCATATCACCCCCCCCCCCCCCATCCTCATCTCATTACAGACCCCCTCCCTTCCTCTGCTTGACCGTCAGGCTGGTGATATTTTCATAGTTCTGTTGGGACAGGACCAAGAGCAACAGTGCCATTCCAAAACCGCACTTTAAACAAAGCCCTGTTTATTGATATGTTCTTCTGTGAAGTTCAGCTGAGGTCCTTACGGGTTAGTAATCAATGTGAGTTTAAACAGGATCAGCTGCTAGGCTTGAGTTTATCCTCTGAACAGGATCAGCTCCTAGGCTTGAGTTTATATTCTGAACTGGATCAGCTGCTAGGCTTGAGTTTATCCTCTGAACAGGATCAGCTGCTAGGCTTGAGTTTAAGCGGTGAACAGGATCAGCTGCTAGGCTTGAGTTTAAGTGCTGAACTGGATCAGCTGCTAGGCTTGAGTTTATATTCTGAACAGGATCAGCTGCTAGGCTTGAGTTTAACCAGTGAACAGGATCAGCTGCTATGCTTGAGTTTAAGCGCTGAACAGGATCAGCTGCTAGGCTTGAGTTTAACCGCTGAACAGGAAAGCATACGGGGAACTGACACAACTCTGATTCCTGCTGCACACAGAACACAGCGTGTTGATGGTTTCATATTTTGGAATATGCCTGTGTGTGTGTGTTTGACAGACAGAGCGTGAGAGAGGAGGAGAGAGAGCGAGAAAGAGTGAAAGAAAAGCGGGAGTCTCCAGAGATGGTGTTAGAGATAACTTGGTAATGCAGTTCCAGACTTCAGCATCTACTAGGATTGTTCAGGGCTGTTTCTCTCTGACGACATCACTAATTTAGAAGGAGTGGATTCAGAGGGAGGATGGATGGGTATCCCGGCAACCGGGATAGATAAAGGGAAATGGGCGCCACGCATTCCCACATCAGGATTCCGGAATGTGTGGCTGTCAGCATCGAATCAGACGGAATGTTTTAATCACGCTCCGAGGGAGGTGGGAAACTCATTTACAGTTCAGCTTTGTCATTTTCATATTTCATAATGAAATTCTGCACCACACAAATACAGGGAAGTGTTCATTTGGCTGCTCTGTAAAGCTGTAGTTTTCACAGAACAATAAAGACAAAAAATTTAAATTCCAGAATAATAACTAATAAAACACTTAGAGGGCTGTCAGGTGGCTCATTCGGTTAAGGTACCACACTGTGGTTCCTGGACGAGCCCCACAGTCTCGGATTGGATGCCAGGTCTCGGATTGAATGCCAGGTCTCGGATTGAATGCCAGGTCTCGGATTGGATGCCAGTGCAGGATGTGGCTGGTAGCTCCATAGGTGATATGCTCCATAGGTGATGTGCGATTGGCGATTGTGTTGCCCAGGGTACGGGAGGGTACGGGAGGGTTCAGTCGGTTAGGGGACCCAGTTCCATCGCTCTCTAGCGCCCCCCCCGCTGGTCGCTCGGGGTCCTGTGGACTGTGTTTCATAGGAGAGCCGTGGATGTCCACACTCTTCCAATTGGCAGTGGGGTTCATGCGTAGAAGTGGCTGTGGTTGCAGATGATTGGACATTCCAAACTAGGATGGGAATTGGACATGTTCAGCCAAAACAAACGCTTGAACAATACCAAAATCTGTTATACTCATGAATAGACTGTGTAATGATCTGTACTTAATAATAGTTATTAGAGAAGTTCCAATTTGTATATATAATTATAGTTGATGTTATGCATTGCAGTTGTTATTGTAATTATCATTAAAGTTGATTTATTATTATTGTTTGTACTGTAGCTCAGTGTGACCTTAAAAATATCTCTCTGTGTGTCATTATTAGTGTCCCCCTGAAACAGTGCAGCTTTGTAATTGAATCTCTTTAAACACACAGTAAACAGACATGTGGAGGACACGCAATCTTAGTGTCTCCATGCAAACAGCACCAAATATTTGGAGCCTGAACTAAATATTCTGGAGTGTTTCTCCATTTCATCCTGTTCTTACAGGACATTGGAATGAATTCGATGAGAGAAAAAGATGCTTCTTTAAGCTTCAAAAATCTCCTTTAAATGTCATGAAAGGAAGGGGGATTTGGGAAGGAAAGATACCCCGGACAGCTGATAAAAAGCTGAGTTGTTGCACAATGTGAATCTAACAGTTAAAACACTGTGGACTCTGTAACAGGCCTTTTCAATAGTAACTCAATAGTATCCAACGCTTACGCGATGGGGTCTGTTTCACAGCTTTTAGCTTCTCAGGTCACAAACCTGTCCACAGAGGATACAAAGGGAAACAGTTTTTATCTCTCAATCAAGATTAAACAAGTTTGTTTTTTAGATTCTCTTTCAAGGCCTGTCGGTTCCTGATGATCCAAATCTGTACCCTATGTCTATACATGTTTAAGTCTATATCCTGATACCCTGACAGAGTCATGGCGCTCTTAAACTTCGGCCTGAAAGCTAACATAGTCACCAGGTCGATTGTGATGTGCTATGTGACAGATTGTTCCTAAATGGCACTATACATTGATTGATTGATCGACTGATTGGTTGACTGTAGTGGGGTCGGGGGAGGGGGGATGAGAGGCGTGTCTGTGTTTGAGGCCTCAGGGACATATCTGTCAGTAGAGAGAGGGAGAGGGAGAGAGGGAGGGAGAGAGAGAGAGAGAGGGAGGGATGGAGGGAGAGAGAGGGAAAGGGAGGGAGGGAGGGAGAGAGAGGGAAAGGGAGGGAGAGAGGAAGGGAGAGGCAGGTCTGTGCAGGAGAGCCGCCTTGCCGGGAACCCTGGGAAACCAGGTGGGAAAGGTTTCACAGTGGGAAGCATCCTGATCGCCAGCGAGACAGAATGAGGAAGAGAAAGAGTGCGTTTGTGTGTGTGCGTTTGTGTGTGTGTGTGCGTTTGTGTGTGTGTGTGTATGCTTTTGTGTTTGTGTGTTTGTGTGTGTGTGTGTGTGTGCTTGTGTCTGTGTGTATGCTTTTGTGTGTGTGTGTGTGTGTGTGTGCTTGTGTGTGTGTGTGTGTGTGTGTGTGTGTGTGTGTGTGTGTGTGTGTGCGAGCGCGCATTCTTGTGCTTGTGTTTATACGTGTGTGTTATTTGTAAAGGATGAATGTTGATTGAATCTAAACCCTTCTTACTTCTCATGGTAAGGTAATCTGCCTGTTAGTTCTTGGTGTTCCAATAAAATAAGTGACTTTCCTTATGTTGTGACAGTAATGAGCCCTGAGTTCCTGTTTTTATTATCCTGCTGAGGTTAATTTACATTAATGAGTATTAAATCACTGAGCCTCGGGAACAGCGCACTGAGCGTCGGGAACAGCGCACTGAGCGTCGGGAACAGCGCACTGAGCCTCGGGAACAGCGCACTGAGCCTCGGGAACAGCGCACTGAGCCTCGGGAACAGCGCACTGAGCCTCGGGAACAGCGCACTGAGCCTCGGGAACAGCGCACTGAGTCTCGGGAACAGCGTACTGAGCCTCGGGAACAGCGCACTGAGCCTCTGGAACAGCGCACTGAGCCTCGGGAACAGCGCACTGAGCCTCGGGAACAGCGCACTGAGCCTCGGGAACAGCGCACTGAGCCTCGGGAACAGCGCACTGAACCTCGGGAACAGCAGTTGATTAGTGCTGAATATGTGCATTGGCGCTTGTATTGTTTTGTACATGGTATGAATGATTCTGCATTGAAGCATCCAGTTCAGTGTCTTTTGTCTATTTTAAAACCAGACCCCACTTCACTGCCATAAAATGCAATTGGCTGAATGGTTCCTAAAAACAGCCGCTATTTAAATTGGAATTTGAATAACAAAGTGTACCCCCAAAACTCTCCCCCCTTCCCAGAATGCATTGCTACTGAGTGAGTAACATGTAACCCTCCTAATTTGCATAACGTTTCTAAGACTTCAGAAAGCATGTAGTGTTCCATGTTGAATTTAAACGATGAAACAAAATCTAAAAATGCCTGAAATACTTACTTCGTGAAATTACATTTTATATTTTATGACACTGATAGGTAGTTCATCTCTAATGGACTTATACAATTGTGTGCTGCATAGTTTCACTCATGAAGGCAGCATCCCAAAGCATTTGAATATTTAGCTTTATCCTCTATTCACTGAGTCTTACAGAGAGCGTTCTCTTCCTCTCCACATCAGCTGATGTGTCCTGAGAGTTCTGACACAAAATGGCTGCCGTGCATCACCCAGGTGGGTGCGACACATTGGTGGTGGTTGAGGAGAGTCTCCTCTTCATCACTATAAAGCGCTTTTAGTTTGATAAAAGTGCCATATAAACACAAGTTATTATCATCATAATTATTATTATTATTATTATCTCTCCCCGCCTCTCCCAGATGACGTGTCTTATGAGGTGGGGTGGTTCCTGAGCCGCGCCCAGACTGTTGGGGGCGCCGCCCTGCTGGCCAGTGTGGACCGCTGGGGCGTGGTGCGGAAGGGGCAGCAGAAAGGGATCAGCGACTGCAGCGTGGAGCGCATGGACGCGCGGACGTACGCACTGAGCGTGCACAACGCACGGGACAGCGACGCGGGACAGTACCACTGCACGGCCACGCCTTGGGTCCGCTCTCCCACTGATGCCTGGACACGGGGAAGCAACCTAAAATCCGCCACCATCTACCTCTCCGTCAACTTCGCACGTCAGTACAAAGCGCTCACCTGCTCACCTCCACCTGAGAGGCTCTTACCTTACACTACACTCTCTTTCACAACACAAACATTACCTTACACTACACTCTCTTACTCTACACAAACATTATCTTACACTACACTCTCTTACTCTACACAAACATTATCTTACACTACACTCTCTTACTCTACACAAACATTACCTTACACTACACTCTCTTTCACAACACAAACATTACCTTACACTACACTCTCTTACTCTACACAAACATTACCTTACACTACACTCTCTTACTCTACACAAACATTACCTTACACTACACTCTCTTACTCTACACAAACATTATCTTACACTACACTCTCTTACTCTACACAAACATTACCTTACACTACACTCTCTTTCACAACACAAACATTACCTTACTCTACACTCTCTTGCTCTACACAAACATTACCTTACACTACACTCTCTTACTCTACACAAACATTACCTTACACTACACTCTCTTTCACAACACAAACATTACCTTACACTACACTCTCTTACTCTACACAAACATTATCTTACACTACACTCTCTTACTCTACACAAACATTACCTTACACTACACTCTCTTTCACAACACAAACATTACCTTACACTACACTCTCTTTCACAACACAAACATTACCTTACACTACACTCTCTTTCTCTACACAAACATTACCTTACACTACACTCTCTTTCACAACACAAACATTACCTTACACTACACTCTCTTACTCTACACAAACATTACCTTACACTACACTCTCTTTCTCTACACAAACATTACCTTACACTACACTCTCTTACTCTACACAAACATTATCTTACACTACACTCTCTTACTCTACACAAACATTACCTTACACTACACTCTCTTACTCTACACAAACATTATCTTACACTACACTCTCTTACTCTACACAAACATTACCTTACACTACACTCTCTTTTTCTACACAAACATTACCTTACACTACACTCTCTTTCACAACACAAACATTACCTTACACTACACTCTCTTACTCTACACAAACATTACCTTACACTACACTCTCTTACTCTACACAAACATTACCTTACACTACACTCTCTTTCTCAACACAAACATTACCTTACACTACACTCTCTTACTCTACACAAACATTACCTTACACTACACTCTCTTACTCTACACAAACATTATCTTACACTACACTCTCTTACTCTACACAAACATTACCTTACACTACACTCTCTTACTCTACACAAACATTACCTTACACTACACTCTCTTACTCTACACAAACATTACCTTACACTACACTCTCTTTCTCTACACAAACATTACCTTACACTACACTCTCTTTCTCTACACAAACATTACCTTACACTACACTCTCTTTCACAACACAAACATTACCTTACACTACACTCTCTTACTCTACACAAACATTACCTTACACTACACTCTCTTACTCTACACAAACATTACCTTACACTACACTCTCTTTCACAACACAAACATTACCTTACACTACACTCTCTTACTCTACACAAACATTACCTTACACTACACTCTCTTACTCTACACAAACATTACCTTACACTACACTCTCTTTCTCTACACAAACATTACCTTACACTACACTCTCTTTCACAACACAAACATTACCTTACACTACACTCTCTTTCTCTACACAAACATTACCTTACACTACACTCTCTTTCACAACACAAACATTACCTTACACTACACTCTCTTTCTCTACACAAACATTACCTTACACTACACTCTCTTACTCTACACAAACATTATCTTACACTACACTCTCTTACTCTACACAAACATTACCTTACACTACACTCTCTTTCTCTACACAAACATTACCTTACACTACACTCTCTTTCACAACACAAACATTACCTTACACTACACTCTCTTTCTCAACACAAACATTACCTTACACTACACTCTCTTACTCTACACAAACATTACCTTACACTACACTCTCTTACTCTACACAAACATTACCTTACACTACACTTTCTTTCTCAACACAAACATTACCTTACACTACACTCTCTTACTCTACACAAACATTACCTTACACTACACTCTCTTACTCTACACAAACATTATCTTACACTACACTATCTTACTCTACACAAACATTATCTTACACTACACTCTCTTACTCTACACAAACATTACCTTACACTACACTCTCTTTCTCTACACAAACATTACCTTACACTACACTCTCTTTCACAACACAAACATTACCTTACACTACACTCTCTTTCTCAACACAAACATCATCTTACACTACACTCTCTTACTCTACACAAACATTACCTTACACTACACTATCTTTCTCTACACAAACATTACCTTACACTACACTCTCTTACTCTACACAAACATTATCTTACACTACACTCTCTTTCTCAACACAAACATTACCTTACACTACACTCTCTTTCTCAACACAAACATTACCTTACACTACACTCTCTTACTCTACACAAACATTACCTTACTCTACACTCTCTTACTCTACACAAACATTACCTTACACTACACTCTCTTTCTCAACACAAACATTACCTTACACTACACTCTCTTACTCTACACAAACATTATCTTACACTACACTCTCTTACTCTACACAAACATTACCTTACACTACACTCTCTTACTCTACACAAACATCTTACACTACACTCTCTTACTCTACACAAACATTATCTTACACTACACTCTCTTTCTCTACACAAACATTACCTTACACTACACTCTCTTTCTCTACACAAACATTACCTTACTCTACACTCTCTTTCTCAACACAAACATTACCTTACACTACACTCTCTTTCTCAACACAAACATTACCTTACACTACACTCTCTTACTCTACACAAACATTACCTTACACTACACTCTCTTTCTCTACACAAACATGGTTGTATACAATAGTTTTTTTGTGTGTGTGTACTTGAATATTCGATGTGTGTGTTGTGATCTGTGTAAAATAGTGTTAATGTGTGTAATGTATTGGTAATGTGTGTAATGTATTGGTAATGTGTGTAATGTATTGATAATGTGTGTAATGTATTGGTAATGTGTGTAATGTATTGGTAATGTGTGTAATGTATTGGTAATGTGTGTAATGCATTGGTAATGTGTGTAATGTACTGTGTGTGTTTTCAGTATGGGACAGTATGCAGCGCCCCCTGCTGGTTGGGACTGGTATGTCCCTGGCAGTGGGGATCCTGTCCATCTTGCTGGGACTGATTTGTACCCGCTGCTGCTGCCGAAAAGCCCTGGAGGCGCCCAGAACCCCCTCCCCACACACAGACATGGAGATGGAGTCACTCCAGTGCCACAGCAACCACCGGACCACCCCTCTCCGCCCCGGACCAATGGCCTGTCAGGTTGCCGTGGAGTGTGCGGAGGGGGACGGCGGTCAGTGGAAGCGGCCGCTGAAGTAAAAACCCGACACTCGGCGCGTACTTCCGAAAAATCCCACTGCCAGGACTAACGCCTGTTTGAAACAGAAGCTCACTGTTTTTACACAAAACGCCAAACAGAAATGTAAATAGTATGATGTTTAATTTAAAACCCCTGTGTGTGTCAGAGAGAGTGAGAGTGAGACTGAGAGAGACAGACAGAGAGAGAGAGAGAGAGAAAGAGAGAGAGAGAGCAAGAGAGATAGACTGAAAGAGAGAGAGAGAGAGCTAGAGAGAGAGACAGACAGAAAGCGAGCGAGAGACAGAGAGCAAGTGAGAAAGACAGACAGAAAGAGAGAGAGAAAGAGCGAGAGAGAGAGAAAGTGAAGGGGAGAGAGAAAGAGCGAGAGAGAGAGAGGGGGGGAGAGAGAGGGGGAGAGAGAAAGAGAGAGAGAAAGAGCGAGAGAGAGAGAAAGAGAGAGGGGGAGAGAGAAAGAGAGAGAGAAAGAGCGAGAGAGAGAGAGGGGGGGAGAGAGAGGGGGAGAGAGAGGAGGAGAGAGAAAGATTACTACTGTTGACTGTTGTTGTTTTAATTGACTATTGCGCTTTGGCAATATATATTTTGAAATATGTCATGCCAATAAAGCATTTTGAATTGAATTGAATTGAATTGAGAGAGGGAGAGGGAGAGAGAGGGAGACAGAGAAAGACAGAGAGAGAGAGAGAGGGAGAGGGAGAGGGAGAGAGAGGGAGACAGAAAGACAGCGAGAGGGAGAGGGAGAGGGAGAGAGAGAGGGAGGGAGAGAGAGGGAGACAGAGAAAGACAGAGAGGGAGAGAAATAGAGAGGGAGAGGGAGAGAGGGAGAGAGAGGGAGACAGAGAAAGACAGAGAGAGGGAGAGAGAGAGGGAGGGAGAGGGAGACAGAGAAAGACAGCGAGAGAGAGGGAGAGGGAGAGAGAGGGAGGGAGAGGGAGAGAGAGGGAGAGAGAGGGAGACAGAGAAAGACAGCGAGAGAGAGGGAGAGGGAGAGAGAGAGGGAGGGAGAGGGAGAGAGAGGGAGAGAGGGAGAGAGAGGGAGACAGAGAAAGACAGAGAGAGGGAGACAGAGAAAGAAGGAGAGAGGGATTGAGAGTGAGAGTGAGGGAGAGGGAAAGGGAGAGAGAGATGGGAATGAACCTCCGTGGATGTGTCACCACACTTACACAGAAAGTGATAGTGAGTCACGTGAGGTGAAAACAGAAGGCCCCCCCCCCTATTATAAACTTAAATGAATTGTATTTTATCATCATAAATAACCTCTCTTAACAGAAACTTCCACATTAAGTATTCCAATATTGTTTTTCTCTCCAAATTCTCATATGATATGCTGCCAGGACCCCAGTGGGTTGTTTTCTTTCTCCTCCTGAAGCAGGTCTTCTTCAGGGGTTTTTAACGCTCGCGGTGAAGCGCTGTGTGACAGCCGATATGTAAATGTGGCTGTACAGAAATAAAGACTGAGAGGGGGGGGAGAGAGAGGGGAGAGAGAAAGAGAGAGAGAAAGAGCGAGAGAGAGAGAGAGGGGGAGAGAGAAAGAGAGAGAGAGAGAGAGAGGGGGAGCCCCGTAAGCAGTTATAATTTGAGTAGTATTGGCTCAGGGCATGTCGGGATCTGTGCGGCGACTCCTTCCACCACATTGGCCACACCTCCTACGCTAAAGTCGGTTTTGACTTCAACTTGAAAGCCCTTCCTGTCCAGTTAGGATACTGCAGGGCGATAGCTCCTCCCCCACCTCCTCTCAGACCCAATTGGCCAGCGTGGTGATGAACAAGCTGATTGACCAATCATTGCTTCTCACCTTATTGTGGATCCTCATACCACACTACTGAGCACACCTCATCCAAGGTCATGCCATGTCTGTTACAGTCAAGCCATGCCCATACAGGCCATGCCCATTTTACCCAAACCACAACCAAGTTAGGCCACGCCCATTTTAGCCAAACCACAACCCAGTCAGGCCATGCCCATTTTAGCCAAACCATGAGGGTAGGGGAGGTGAAACTCCTGGTCTCCCCGTTTGGCTCCACCTGTGTCTGTGAGCCAATCACGTGATTGCACACATCTTGGCCTGGCCCCGTTCCATCCCTGGTGTTTTACAGATAGGGGACAGAAGGGACATTCTCAAGGACAGAGACCAACTTTCTTCAACAAAGACTTTTTAATGTCCAATGCACCTGAGCCAAATGAGCTTGTCCTAGCGTGTTAGTTTGTTTTTGTAAATCATTTAAAAATATTAGCCTACTTTATATATTTTGCACAAACAATGTGTCTTCTATATAATGAGTTCTGTATAATGCGAGTTGCCCCTGTGGAATCAAAAACAGTTAGGATTTCTGTATTTCATATGAAAAACTAACTAAAATAAAATTTCATTTTCAGAGTAAATATTTCACAGCCCTTTTGTCACCTAATAGACCTGCTGAGGCGGGATTGCACACGCCCCTGGGCGGAGCTGCCCGGGACGGTGCCTAAATGTGGCGTGTGTTTTGAACACAACACATACAGTATATGCTGGACCAGCTGTTTAACAGCATGTAGGAAACCTCTTCGTAAGTCCAGCACACTCCACTGTTGTCTGTCAACCCTCAAGGTAGCTATGCGAGCCTACTCAGTAATGTGGTTTTAGCGTAATACTGCTTTATACACTCAGTCACATCAGACCTGGTTAATATGGATAACTGCTACAGACCAGGTTAATATGGATAACTGCTACAGACCAGGTTAATATGGATAACTGCTACAGACCAGGTTAATATGGATAACTGCTACAGACCAGGTTAATATGGATAACTGCTACAGACCAGGTTAATATGGATAACTGCTACAGACCACGTTAATATGGATAACTGCTACAGACCAGGTTAATATGGATAACTGCTACAGACCAGGTTAATATGGATAACTGCTACAGACCAGGTTAATATGGATAACTGCTACAGACCAGGTTAATATGGATAACTGCTACAGACCAGGTTAATATGGATAACTGCTACAGACCAGGTTAATATGGATAACTGCTACAGACCAGGTTAATATGGATAACTGCTACAGACCAGGTTAATATGGATAACTGCTACAGACCAGGTTAATATGGATAACTGCTACAGACCAGGTTAATATGGATAACTGCTACAGACCAGGTTAATATGGATAACTGCTACAGACCAGGTTAATATGGCTAACTGCTACAGACCAGGTTAATATGGCTAACTGCTACAGACCAGGTTAATATGGATAACTGCTACAGACCAGGTTAATATGGATAACTGCTACAGACCAGGTTAATATGGATAACTGCTACAGACCAGGTTAATATGGATAACTGCTACAGACCAGGTTAATATGGATAACTGCTACAGACCAGGTTAATATGGATAACTGCTACAGACCAGGTTAATATGGATAACTGCTACAGACCAGGTTAATATGGCTAACTGCTACAGACCAGGTTAATATGGCTAACTGCTACAGACCAGGTTAATATGGATAACTGCTACAGACCAGGTTAATATGGATAACTGCTACAGACCAGGTTAATATGGATAACTGCTACAGACCAGGTTAATATGGCTAACTGCTACAGACCAGGTTAATATGGATAACTGCTACAGACCAGGTTAATATGGATAACTGCTACAGACCAGGTTAATATGGCTAACTGCTACAGACCAGGTTAATATGGATAACTGCTACAGACCAGGTTAATATGGCTAACTGCTACAGACCAGGTTAATATGGATAACTGCTACAGACCAGGTTAATATGGCTAACTGCTACAGACCAGGTTAATATGGATAACTGCTACAGACCAGGTTAATATGGATAACTGCTACAGACCAGGTTAATATGGATAACTGCTACAGACCAGGTTAATATGGATAACTGCTACAGACCAGGTTAATATGGAGAACTGCTACAGACCAGGTTAATATGGCTAACTGCTACAGACCAGGTTAATATGGCTAACTGCTACAGACCAGGTTAATATGGATAACTGCTACAGACCAGGTTAATATGGATAACTGCTACAGACCAGGTTAATATGGATAACTGCTACAGACCAGGTTAATATGGATAACTGCTACAGACCAGGTTAATATGGATAACTGCTACAGACCAGGTTAATATGGATAACTGCTACAGACCAGGTTAATATGGATAACTGCTACAGACCAGGTTAATATGGATAACTGCTACAGACCAGGTTAATATGGCTAACTGCTACAGACCAGGTTAATATGGATAACTGCTACAGACCAGGTTAATATGGATAACTGCTACAGACCAGGTTAATATGGATAACTGCTACAGACCAGGTTAATATGGATAACTGCTACAGACCAGGTTAATATGGATAACTGCTACAGACCAGGTTAATATGGATAACTGCTACAGACCAGGTTAATATGGCTAACTGCTACAGACCAGGTTAATATGGATAACTGCTACAGACCAGGTTAATATGGATAACTGCTACAGACCAGGTTAATATGGATAACTGCTACAGACCAGGTTAATATGGATAACTGCTACAGACCACGTTAATATGGATAACTGCTACAGACCAGGTTAATATGGATAACTGCTACAGACCAGGTTAATATGGATAACTGCTACAGACCACGTTAATATGGATAAGCAAATACAGATTCATGCACCAAACCCCATCAAATAGCACTTTGTAAATAGAACTTTGGGATTGTTTCTTACAATGAAATTTTGTAAAGTATTTTTATTTATTATTATCAGACCAGGTTAAAAGAGCTCATCTGATGGGGTTTCACCCTTCTTAGTACAGCCTTGTGTTGTGAGCCCCGTGATCAGTGTGTAATATGTTAGTGCCTAAAAAAACGGTGATGTAAGAAGGTGACCTCAAACTCCCATCAACCTCTGCAGCTATACAGTAAGTATGTGAAGTAGGAGAGAGAAGTGCATGCTATACAGGAAGTATGTGAAGTAGGAGAGAGAAGTGCATGCTATACAGGAAGTATGTGAAAGGAGAGAGAAGTGCATGCTATACAGGAAGTATCAAATCAAATCAATATTTATTTATATAGCGTATTTCACAACAAGTTGTCACAATGCGCTTCACAGAAAAAACCCAGCCTAAACCCCCACAAGAGCAAGCCAGAGGCAACAGTGGCAAGGAAAAACTCCCTGGTGTAATTAGGAAGAAACCTTGGGAGGAACCAGACTCAAGGGGGAAACCCATTCTCCTCAGGTCGGCTCAGGGTCTAGATCTTAATGACCAGCATGGTCAAAACTGACTGGCAATATCCATGATAGTGGAAATTGCAGCAGCTAGATGGCAGTCCAGATGTGGCGGCAGTGATGATGGGAAAACGGGTGCCGATGGCGACAGGATCGGCTGGTAGCGGTGGTGGGGAGGGAGGGGCAAGCGGCGATGGACAGGCAGCTGGACAGGAAGCTGGACAGCAACTCTCAAGATGCGGGGCATGAGCCCCGCCGGCGGAATGTGGAAGGAGAGAGAGAAAACAGTTGGGGGGGGGGGGGGGGGGGTTGGACAAGTACCCCCGCCAGGAGTAACTTATGGCTGCATAGCTATGAAGACAGGGTTTGAGAACCCATCCAGTCATGAGAGAGTAAACAATCCTACCCACCTATCAAGAGCCAGCCCAGGAAGATGGGGTCACAGCTGTTGACAGGTGACAGTAAGGAAAGGATGTCACTCCGCATTACTCTATGACAAAAGGGCTTCTCTGGTCCTGTCTCCGGACTACAACTCATTATAAGCCTGATCATAAAGGTGCGTTTTTAATCTAGACTTAAATATTGAGACTGTGTCTGATTCCCTTATAGATTTTGGAAGGGTGTTCCACAGTAGTGGTGCTCTGTAGGAGAAAGCTCTACCACCCGTCAAGTTTTTAGATATTCTAGGGACTACTAAGTAGCCTGCGTCTTGGGAACGAAGGGATCTTTTCGGCTTATATGGTAAAAGCAGATTACATATATACACTGGTGCAAGTCCATGTAAAGCTTTAAAAGTCAGAAGCAAGACCTTAAAGTCTATCCTATGCTTAATTGGTAGCCAATGAAGTGATGCTAGTACTGGGGTAATATGCTCATATTTCTTTGTTCTCGTTAAAATGCGAGCGGCTGCATTCTGCACAAGCTGGAGATTATTTAGCAACAGTTTAGGACAGTCAGATAGCAGAGCATTACAGTAATCTAGCCTAGACGTAACAAAAGCATGAATCAATTTCTCTGCATCCCCTTCTGATAGGAAATGCCTAATTTTAGCTATGTTCCTTAACTGAAAGAAAGCAACTCTAGATATGTTTTTTATGTGCGCGCCAAAGGTTAAATCTGGGTCTATAGTAACACCTAGGTCTTTCACAGCTGAATTTGGAACAACTAAGCAACCATCAATACTTAAAGTATATGTACACAATTTCTCCCTTTGTTTTTTAGGACCTAAAACCAGCATTTCGGTTTTCCCTGAGTTTAAGAGCAGGAAATTGGAGAGCAACCAAGCTTTAATATCTGTAATGCAAGCCTCTAATCAAGTAAGTGGTAGTGCTTCGCCGGGTTTCATGGAAATGTATATCTGAGTATCGTCTGCGTAGCAGTGAAAATCTACCCCGTGTGCCCGAATAATATCACCAAGGGGTAGCATATATAACGAAAAGAGTACTGGACCTAGCACTGATCCTTGTGGAATACCATATTTCATTATTGAGTAACTGGATACATCATCATTTAATTTAACAAATTGTTTCCTATTGTGTAAGTATGATCTGAACCATGCAAGTGCTTGACCATTGAGTCCAACACAGCCCTGGAGCATGCTATACAGGAAGTATGTGAAGTAGGAGAGAAGTGCATGCTATACAGGAAGTATGTGAAGTAGGAGAGAAGTGCATGCTATGCTTTCTTTTAATCCTTTATAATCCGATTGGTGGGGCTTTTAATCCTTTATAATCCGATTGGTGGGGCTTTTAATCCTTTATAATCCGATTGGTGGGGCTTTTAATCCTTTATAATCCGATTGGTGGGGCTTTTAATCCTTTATAATCCGATTGGTGGGGCTTTTAATCCTTTATAATCCGATTGGTGGGGTTTTTAATCCTTTATAATCCGATTGGTGGGACTTTTAATCCTTTATAATCCGATTGGTGGGGCTTTTAATCCTTTATAATCCGATTGGTGGGGCTTTTAATCCTTTATAATCCTATTGGTGGGACTGTACTCTAAGGACAGACATTTTTCTGCAGGGAATGCATTAATACTAAATTAACACAAGTGAGATATTCAGCGTTGTGAATAAAACGAGTGAACCAGCTCGGACCGGTTCCAAGTTAAGAGAGTGTGGTATTAGATCTGATAGCTGTGTTATTGGAGCCTTTGGCTGTAGCTCGCTAATGCAGCCGCGCCCAATTCATCCATATCCGATTCCTGCAACACAGTCTGATGAAGTCAGAAGGTCAAACACATAAAGTCCAATAGGGACCATATGTGCTCCGTAAGCCAACCCTGTTCCTGGAGATCTACCGTCCTGTCGGTTTTCATATCAACCCTAATTTGGCACACCTGATTCTACTAATGAGCAGCTCAACAAGCTCTCTTGCTGTTGAATGAGGTGTGCTTTATTAGGGTTGGAGTGAACCTACAGGACAGTAGATCTCTAGCTGTTGAATGAGGTGTGATTTGTTAGGGTTGGAGTGAAATCTACAGGATGGTAGATCTCTAGCTGTTGAATGAGGGGTGCTTTGTTAGGGTTGGAGTGAAACCTACAGGATGGTAGATCTCTAGCTGTTGAATGAGGTGTGCTTTGTTAGGGTTGGAGTGAAAGCCTACAGGACGGTAGATCTCTAGCTGTTGAATGAGGTGTGCTGTGTTAGGGTTGGAGTGAAAGCCTACAGGACGGTAGATCTCTAGCTGTTTTTTATTTTTTATTTTTTATTTTTTATTTTTTAATTTAAATTTTTGTTTCTGATTTTTCCCCTTTTTCTCCCAATTTAGTAGCCAATTGAACCCCTATTCTAATTCAATTCCCCCCATGTAGCAACCGCTTGAGAACCTCCGCTATACAACCCTGTCAGCCGGTAGTAGGAAGGAGGGCGCCACGTCCTCTACAGGGCGCGACTCCTCGAGCTCCTGACCGTGATTCCAACTCGCCCAGGGCCGTTTGTGCGCAGCGATTCTCTCCGAGCCCCTCCCCCCACCCGGAAGCAGCCGCCAATTGCCTCTTCCACAGGGCACCGGCCACGCTCGGATATGGCAGGAGTAGATCTCTAGCTGTTGAATGAGGTGTGCTTTGTTAGGGTTGGAGTAAAAACCTAGAGGACGGTTGATCTCCAGAAGAGGGTTAGGCAGCCCTGCCGTAAGCGATTATGTAACACTGAACATTTTATTGTGTGGAGATGTTAAACTGCAGTGTTTTTTTAATTGTGTGTTGTGGGAGATACCAGGTCTGGAATTTTGGATGGGGGGGGGGGTCAACACTCCGTCATCTCCGTAGCTACCGGGTAAACACTGGAACCAGAATGAGCATGTTGGAGGGTATGGTCTTTCCATCCCTGCCCCACACCCCTAACAACTTTATACATGCTTCCCAGGGCATCCCACACATTTCACTATTGAATGTCTTTATTGATGCTTTGATGATCGCCACGCTAATGTCACCCAGAGCGCTAATGTCACCCAGAGCGCTAATGTCACCCAGAGCACTAATGTCACCCAGAGCAGCTTATAGCTTATGCATTGCTCTGTTAGTGCGGCACTGTTCTATTGATTTCTGTCGATCATAACTGCAGTGCCATATGCGTCCTCCCATTATGTTAAATATTGTGTTTTACTCCAGGGCAAATTATAATAATACATACGTCATATAAAAATAAAGACGTCACGTGGCGCTGTAATGGCAACATGTAGTCCAGCTGTTTCTCGTGTTCGTGTTTGTTCATTTGAATGTAGTCCAGCTGTTTCTCGTGTTCGTGTTTGTTCATTTGAATGTAGTCCAGCTGTTTCTCGTGTTCGTGTTTGTTCATTTGAATGTAGTCCAGCTGTTTCTCGTGTTCGTGTTTGTTCATTTGAATGTAGTCCAGCTGTTTCTCGTGTTCGTGTTTGTTCATTTGAATGTAGTCCAGCTGTTTCTCGTGTTCGTGTTTGTTCATTTGAATGTAGTCCAGCTGTTTCTCGTGTTCGTGTTTGTTCATTTGAATGTATTTTGTTGTGTCTGGCTTCTTTTTTTGTTGCCCACTGTCTATGTTTGTTTTGTTGTTGCTGGTGGCTATAACTGAAGTTCCCTAACGGGAAAATAAACGTTATTCTATTCTATTCTATACATCTGTAATAAAAAGGAAAAGGTCTTTCTGTGGATAGCAGGGTTCTCAGATGATGGTTCTGACTGGGAGGGGTATGATTGGACTGTGGATCGTTGCCCTGGTGATCTTTAGGGAGAGAATTCCCAATAAACGTCAGAGTAAAGAGCGCTCAGACAGTCCGCATACATCGCTGAGTCAATGTTTGCTCTGGTGTGCAGGGATTTTGGAGACTGGCTGAGGATTAATCTCACTAGATCTGGCATTGACTGTGATTAATTATGGTCTATCAGTCACAACCAATGCTAGGTCTATCAGAGCCTGTATCAGGTCTATGTTGTATCAATCTAATACAGGCTCTGATAGACCTATCATAGGCTGTGACTCATACCATAATAGTATAGAATAGAATAACGTTTATTTTCGCGCTAGGGAACTTCAGTTGTAGCCCCAGCAACAACAAAAAGACATAGACAGTGGGGCAGACCCACAACACACAAACAAACATATCAAACAAAGACATTCAATAGAATCATTGCATTAATCAAATGAATTAAGTGAGTACAGCTATGATTAAAAATAGCCCCCGCTGTCCTGAGATGTCCAGTGTTCTCAAGCAGTCCAACACACAAACTCCGCCTCCACGACTCTCCTCCATACATGCAGTGTTGCGGTCTCTGTACACTGTCGAAACGGAGCACCGAACTGCGTCAGCCTTCCCAGTCGTCGTCCTACATCAGTCCCGACATCTTCAACTCCGGTGAAAAGCGATGGTAAACTTTGTAGCTGCAGATCCAACGGACATTCCCGAGCATATGTTGCGAATGCGTTTCCATGGCCAATGCCAAACGTCGTGCGACGCCTTTATTCTCGTTATTCGACGCTTGTCGTAAGGGCGTACGATGAAGTATAAATCAGGTTTTAGTTCACTGCTTCATTAGCTCAAACCATGAAAAGTATTATTCTCACAATGTCGTAATAACACAGCCGTCTTGTCACAAAGTGTTGGAGAAACATTGAAACAAGATTTTACATGTATTTGGCCAGCATGCTAACTGTCTCCTGTAAAAGAGGTAGACTCAGGTTATTAGATGCCAGAAGGGTTTCTGAGAAACTGACAGTTTTTTTCCCAGACGGGTCAGTAAGTGTATCAGATGTTTATCTTTTCAGAAATAACTCTGCGAGCTTTTTTGTTTGTGTTCATGCTGTTTTATAATGACATGCTCTTTTAGGGGTGTGAGCTGTCTCAGGAACACCCCGTGTGTGAGAATCCCTGCCCCCTGAGAGGGGTGAGGAGCCAGCACCACACACGGCAGAAAAACTCTACAAGGATGTGATGTAATATTCTGAGCCTCCAGCAAGGGGCAGCAGAGACTCCCCCTGAGCCGACGTGAGTGTGAAAATCAATAAGAGTGCAACTCTGACCCCTCTATGACTCCACCATGATCACACTGTTACTCTGACCCCTCTATGACTCCACCATGATCACACTGTTACTCTGACCCCTCTATGACTCCACCATGATCACACTGTTACTCTGACCCCTCTATGACTCCACCATGATCACACTGTTACTCTGACCCCTCTATGACTCCACTATGATCACACTGTTACTCTGACCATTCTATGATCACACTGTTACTCTATGACCCCACCATGATCACACTGTTACTCTATGACCCCACCATGATCACACTGTTACTCTATGACCCCACCATGATCACACTGTTACTCTGACCCCTCTATGACTCCACCATGATCACACTGTTACTCTGACCCCTCTATGACTCCACCATGATCACACTGTTACTCTGACCCCTCTATGACTCCACTATGATCACACTGTTACTCTGACCATTCTATGATCACACTGTTACTCTATGACCCCACCATGATCACACTGTTACTCTGACCCCTCCATGATCACACTGTTACTCTATGACCCCACCATGATCACACTGTTACTCTATGACCCCACCATGATCACACTGTTACTCTATGACCCCACCATGATCACACTGTTACTCTATGACCCCACCATGATCACACTGTTACTCTGACCCCTCTATGACTCCACCATGATCACACTGTTACTCTGACCCCTCTATGACTCCACCATGATCACACTGTTACTCTGACCCCTCTATGACCCCACCATGACCCCACCATGATCACACTGTTACTCTGACCCCTCTATGACTCCACCATGATCACACTGTTACTCTGACCCCTCTATGACTCCACCATGATCACACTGTTACTCTGACCCCTCTATGACTCCACCATGATCACACTGTTACTCTGACCCCTCTATGACTCCACCATGATCACACTGTTACTCTGACTCCTCTATGACTCCACCATGATCACACTGTTACTTTGACCCCTCTATGACCCCACCATGATCACACTGTTACTCTGACCCCTCTATGACTCCACCATGATCACACTGTTACTCTGACTCCTCTATGACCCCACCATGATCACACTGTTACTCTGACTCCTCTATGACTCCACCATGATCACACTGTTACTCTGACTCCTCTATGACCCCACCATGATCACACTATTACTTTGACCCCTCTATGACTCCACCATGATCACACTGTTACTTTGACCCCTCTATTTTCACACTGTCTCTCTGTTCTGACCCCTCTATGACCCCTCAATGACGAGGGCTGATATTTTGAGGCACTGCTAAATGCTGATCTAAGTTAGTATTGTAAATGGTACAACTGTTTTGCTTCATTTAAGCCATTTTCCAAGTTTCTGTGATGATCACACCTGGGGCACAACAGTGCTGAGTAGAAAAATGCCCCCAGAAAGCCGTGTAAGCAAGTTTCCATGCTGAAATTCAGATGTATAATACTATGCTATGAGAATCTGCGTACGTCTGCACACGATAGACACCATACGTACGCAATGTTTGGAGTCCGTGGGATATAGCGACACCATATCACCATATAATCTGAAACAGATTTCCAACTTTCATTCTGAGCATTCTTTTACGCATTTTTTTACTCAGAGTTTTATACATGTGGCCTCTTGAGTTATAAAGCCTGACATAGAACCCCCCCAAAATAGGTGAGAATTCACAAAATTTGGCAACTGCATAAAGGGGTTAAGGTGCGAGCTCACCTGGTGTTCCACCCAGGATTACAGTGCTGAAATCACCTGGCAGAGGCACATAAAACAGAGATGAACAGGCTTAACTGGGCCTGGGGACTGTATCAGTATATTGTACAAAAAATATTTTTATTAATTGTATGGCATTTTCCCGCAGTGGTAAACTTATGAACCTTGTAGTCGGATCATCCTGTGACTAAAGGTTTTTAGGTTTGGGCTTCTGTAAGATAAGGCTTTAGACTCTCACAGGACAGAGTGGAAATGTGTGGGTGAGCTCACACAGTAATACCAAACAGAAAGTGTATTCAAACATGCTCAACCTTGACATTGGAGCACTGGA
>CM040397.1:108541732-108544232 GCA_022702515.1 Ilyophis sp. 1 JC-2022 | reverse complement strand
GAAAGGAGAGTGCTCATCAGAGCGTTTCATTGGTTCTGTTAATTTAGCAGAGGGGTTAGACATGTGACCTTGGAGAGGGCTTCAAGCCTCAAAACTGGCTGAGTTAAAAATATACATGTTATTCCTCTCCCTTGCCCTCTCAATCTCCTCTCCCTCTCTCCTTCTCTCTATGTCTCGCTCTCTCTTTCTCTCTGTCTCCCTCTCTCTTTCTCTCTCTCTCCCCCTCTCTCTTTCTCTCTGTCTCCCTCTCTCCTTCTCTCTGTCTCCCTCTCTCTCTCTCTCTCCCCCTCTCTCTTTCTCTCTGTCTCCCTCTCTCTTTCTCTCTCTCTCCCTCTCTCTTTCTCTCTATGTCTCCCTCTCTCTTTCTCTCTCTCTCCCTCTCTCTTTCTCTCTGTCTCCCTCTCTCTTTCTCTTTCACCAACATCAGGAAATGAGCAGTGATTTTGTGAGGCATTAGTTGGTCTGTGGAGGGTGGTAGGCAGGTTGGGACATAAATAATGTTATCAGGGTGCTGAATGGTGGCATGTGTTACCCATAAACCCATAACTCTAAGTTTACGGGTTCAAATCCCAGATGTGCAACGTCTGCTGTGCCCTCGAGGAAGGTGCTTAATCTCAGCTGCACCTGTAAAAAAATAACTAAAGATCTTGCAGTAAAAATTGATGACGTAGAAAGAAAAAACGGTGTCTGTCAAGCAAACAATTAATGTAAGAATGTTTTTCTGATAATGTTTTCTTATCAAAGAATTCCCCATAAGTGTGTTATCTGGACACTAGAACCCCCATAACTGAAAATATGACTCATTCTACTGCCAAATATACTTTGTTTTTGTGTAGCATGTGATTCTGGCTGCGATGTCATGTTCTACTCTGCCATTTTCCGTCAAAATACATGATAAATCATTTAATGTTAGATAATACATTAATATAGATATATACCTATACATAGATAATACACCTTTTAAGAGGTTCAGCGTTTTTGTTTAAGGCGACTGGTTCACTTGTGTCGCCGCCAGAGAGTTTGGTCGTTCTGGTGTAGACCCTTCCACTGGCCCCGCCCATGGCCCCGCCCATGGCCCAGGGGAAGGTCAGCCTTCAGTATTGCCTGTTCCACCCTCATCTTCATGCGTCTTAGTCCAGCAGCGCCCCCTGCTGACAGCCTTGTGCTAAAGGAAGGCCCTTCTGTAATATATTCCATTTCTAAGATATGTATTGAGGCGTTTTCGTAGAGTGTTCGAAGCAAAAACTAGCTCACCGTAGAGGTGCTACGCAGAGAGAAATGTGAGATTTTGGCCAGTTATGTGACTGCAGGGTGTGCCGTAGCCCACGACAATGTCCAGGGCTTCTATTTCACATCTGCTCATCTGAATGCGTGGTCTTCAAAAGGAGCAGAGCTCTGTGTCATCAGTAATCCCACAGATTTAAGCCAGTCATAGGGTTTTTCCATGGGACTGTGGGCTCCGTGAAGCCTCTGTTTGAAGCCCTGAATGGAAAACTGCCGTTTGGACAAAAAATATTTATTTAAAAACTATAGGGACAGTATTAATTGAGCATCAGAAAATGGGAAATTGCTATTTATCAGGTAAATTTTCTGATTGGTTGTAAGTTTTAGACGGGGCTATGTTATAGGTTTCTGATTGGTTGTAAGTTTTAGATGGGGCTATGTTATAGGTCAGTGGTTGCACTGGATTGCTGTTTATCAGGTAAATTTTCTGATTGGTTGTAAGTTTTAGACGGGGCTGTGTTATAGGTTCCTGATTGGTTGTAAGTTTTAGATGGGGCTGTGTTATCGGTTCCTGATTGGTTGTAAGTTTTAGACGGGGCTGTGTTATAGGTTCCTGATTGGTTGTAAGTTTTAGACGGGGCTGTGTTATAGGTTCCTGATTGGTTGTAAGTTTTAGACGGGGCTGTGTTATAGGTTCCTGATTGGTTGTAAGTTTTAGATGGGGCTGTGTTATCGGTTCCTGATTGGTTGTAAGTTTTAGACGGGGCTGTGTTATAGGTTCCTGATTGGTTGTAAGTTTTAGACGGGGCTGTGTTATAGGTTCCTGATTGGTTGTAAGTTTTAGACGGGGCTGTGTTATAGGTCAGTTGTTGCACTGACATGAAGCACCACCTTTAATTCGAGCTCCACCTGGCAGCATCATGATTCATCATCATTATATCTCTGATCACCAGTTTATTAGCAAAGCACAGAATAAATGTTTAAATCCTAAATCAACCTGCTTGGCCTATAGTTCATAGTGTTTTATACCTGGGCCATTTACCTGTATGTGTGTTTATAGTGTCTTATACCTGGGCCATTTACCTGTATGTGTGTTCATAGTGTCCCACAACTGGGCCATTTACCTGTATGTGTGTTCATAGTGTCTTATACCGGGCCATTTACCTGTATGTGTGTTCATAGTGTCCCACACCTGGGCCATTTACCTGTATGTGTGTTTATAGTGTCTTATACCTGGGCCATTTACCTGTATGTGTGTTTATAGTGTCTTATACCT
>CM040397.1:108529232-108536732 GCA_022702515.1 Ilyophis sp. 1 JC-2022 | reverse complement strand
ACACACACATGCACGCACACCACACACACACACATGCACGCACACCACACACACACACATGCACGCACACCACGCACACGCACACCACACACACACACACATGCACGCACACCAACAAACACGCACACCAAACACACACACACCCACACACAACAAACACACACACACACAAGCACACACACATGCACGCACACCACACACACGCACACCACACACACACACATGCACGCACACCACACACACACACATGCACGCACACCACGCACACACACACACACACACACACACACACACACACACACACACACATCCCCACACACAACCACGCACACCACCCACACACACATGCACGCACACCACACACACTCACACCACACACACACACACATTCACTCACACCACACACACACACATGCACGCACACCACACACACACACACACACACACACACACACACACACATGCACACACACATGCACGCACACCACACACACACACATGCACGCACACCACACACACACACATGCACGCACACCACACACACGCACACCACACACACACACACACACACATGCACGCACACCACACACACACACATGCACGCACACCACACACACGCACACCACACACACACACATGCACGCACACCACACACACACACATGCACGCACACCACACACACGCACACCACACACACACACACATGCACGCACACCACACACACACACATGCACGCACACCACGCACACACACACACACACACACACACACACACACACACACACACACATGCACACACACATGCACGCACACCACACACACACACATGCACGCACTGCAGTGCTTCAGAAGGTCTTTGTTGTAGTCCTTGCTGTAGTCCTTGTAACGCCTCTTTTGTCCGCCAGCTGGCCATTTTTCAGCGCTGAGTTGGCCGTAAAGGACTTGGCGGGGTAGACAGTGGTCAGGCATGTGGATAGCATGCCCTATCTATCGCCAGAGCTGCTTCCATGCAGAAGGTGTTGGTCATGGAGAGAAGTTCTGTATGTACACACACACACTCACATCACACATGCACAGGCACACATACACCACACACACGTACACACCACACACACACACGCACACTCAAGTGACACGCTTGTTTTCAGAGTGTGAGAAGATGAGTTGCCTATAGGTTTTAATCATAGACCCGAAGCATGTCTCTGATTTAATTCAGTCTAATTTAGGCTCTCTTGCATTAAATGTAAAATCTGTTTCTAGAAATCTTGGTGTGATTTTTGACCAACATCTTAACTTTGAGTGTCACATAAAGAAATCAGTCCAGACATGCTTCTACCAACTGAGGAACATCTCCAAAATCAGAAAAATATTGTCTTTTGAAGATACAGAGAAAATTGTACATGCGTTTGTGTCATCACGCATAGACTATTGCAACTCGCTGTATAGTTGCCTGGGACACAAAACTATGATCCGGCTCCAAGTGGTGCAGAATGCATCCGCCAGGCTATTAACTGGGACAAATAGGAGAGAACATATTACCCCTATTCTAGCATCCTTACACTGGCTCCCAGTTGCTTTTAGAGTTGATTTTAAAATTTTACTAATTACTTTTAAAGCATTAAATGGTTTAGCACCTGCCTATATAGTTGAGCTTCTTACCCCTTACTTACCAAACCGGACACTCAGATCTGCTAATCAGAATCTGTTGGTTGTTCCAGATTCTAGGCTAAAGACGAAGGGTGACTGTGCCTTCTCAGTGGTTGCGCCTAGACTCTGGAACAGCCTCCCACTCAACTTAAGAACTGCAAACTCAGTATGCACTTTCAAAAATAACCTGAAAACTCACCTTTATAAACTAGCTTTTACTTAAAAGTATTATTTTATTTATTAATTAATTTATTCTTCTCTCTTTTTTATTATCTTGTATTTCTGTATACCTATTGTTCTTGTTCTTCTGTTTGTTATATATTTTGTCATTTTTCCTTTGCCTGTCAAAGCACCTTGTATCCTTGCATTAGAAAGGTGCAATACAAATAAAGTTATTATTATATTATTATTATATTATTATTATTATTATTTGGAATACAACCTTTTTGAAAACCTTTCCACCAAGATAGGATGATCAAAACATACCAGCTAAATAAATCCCACCCAGGATGTCTTTAATGAGCACACCACAGGAGGAACCATGTTCTCTGGGTTTATGTTTCCCGTTGAGCAGATGCCATTGTTGCGCATTTCCATGACCTGCCAGTCACACAATTCTCTGGGGATGCACTTTTAATCTTTAAACTTATGTTTATGGCATTCTTTTAATTTTTAAACATATATTTTATATGCAAAACATTTTGCCGTGTTCTTTTAGTTTCATGAGTGCCTTCATAAACAGATTATGCAAATTTGATTGATAGTGTCACGGACGTACAACTTTTCTAAAACATTCTCACAGACAAAACTGAAAAGTGGGCAACTTCAGATCAGCTCTTCTCACGTCTCTCTCTGCTGTGAATGGAGATCCCTTCAGATCCGCTCTCCTCACGTCTCTCTGCTGTGAATGGGGATCCCTTCAGATCAGCTCTTCTCACGTCTCTCTCTGCTGTGAATGGAGATCCCTTCAGATCAGCTCTTCTCACGTCTCTCTCTGCTGTGAATGGAGATCCCTTCAGATCCGCTCTCCTCACGTCTCTCTGCTGTGAATGGGGATCCCTTCAGATCAGCTCTTCTCACGTCTCTCTCTGCTGTGAATGGGGATCCCTTCAGATCAGCTCTTCTCACGTCTCTCTGCTGTGAATGGAGATCCCTTCAGATCAGCTCTTCTCACGTCTCTCTCTGCTGTGAATGGGGATCCCTTCAGATCAGCTCTTCTCCCGTCTCTCTGCTGTGAATGGGGATCCCTTCAGATCAGCTCTTCTCACGTCTCTCTCTGCTGTGAATGGGGATCCCTTCAGATCCGCTCTTCTCACGTCTCTCTCTGCTGTGAATGGAGATCCCTTCAGATCCGCTCTCCTCACGTCTCTCTGCTGTGAATGGGGATCCCTTCAGATCCGCTCTCCTCACGTCTCTCTGCTATGAATGGAGATCCCTTCAGATCCGCTCTTCTCACGTCTCGCTGCTGTGAATGGAGATCCCTTCAGATCAGCTCATCTCACGTCTCTCTCTGCTGTGAATGGGGATCCCTTCAGATCCGCTCTCCTCACGTCTCTCTGCTATGAATGGAGATCCCTTCAGATCAGCTCTTCTCACGTCTCTCTCTGCTGTGAATGGAGATCCCTTCAGATCCGCTCTCCTCACGTTTCTCTGCTGTGAATGGGGATCCCTTCAGATCAGCTCTTCTCACGTCTCTCTCTGCTGTGAATGGAGATCCCTTCAGATCAGCTCTCCTCACGTCTCTCTCTGCTGTGAATGGAGATCCCTTCAGATCCGCTCTCCTCACGTCTCTCTCTGCTGTGAATGGGGATCCCTTCAGATCAGCTCTTCTCACGTCTCTCTGCTGTGAATGGAGATCCCTTCAGATCAGCTCTTCTCACGTCTCTCTCTGCTGTGAATGGGGATCCCTTCAGATCAGCTCTTCTCCCGTCTCTCTGCTGTGAATGGAGATCCCTTCAGATCAGCTCTCCTCACGTCTCTCTCTGCTGTGAATGGGGATCCCTTCAGATCAGCTCTTCTCCCGTCTCTCTGCTGTGAATGGAGATCCCTTCAGATCAGCTCTCCTCACGTCTCTCGCTGCTGTGAATGGGGATCCCTTCAGATCAGCTCTCCTCACGTCTCTCTCTGCTGTGAATGGGGATCCCTTCAGATCAGCTCTTCTCCCGTCTCTCTGCTGTGAATGGGGATCCCTTCAGATCAGCTCTTCTCCCGTCTCTCTGCTGTGAATGGGGATCCCTTCAGATCAGCTCTCCTCACGTCTCTCTCTGCTGTGAATGGGGATCCCTTCAGATCAGCTCTTCTCCCGTCTCTCTGCTGTGAATGGGGATCCCTTCAGATCAGCTCTCCTCACGTCTCTCTCTGCTGTGAATGGGGATCCCTTCAGATCAGCTCTTCTCCCGTCTCTCTGCTGTGAATGGGGATCCCTTCAGATCAGCTCTTCTCCCGTCTCTCTGCTGTGAATGGGGATCCCTTCAGATCAGCTCTCCTCACGTCTCTCTCTGCTGTGAATGGGGATCCCTTCAGATCAGCTCTTCTCCCGTCTCTCTGCTGTGAATGGGGATCCCTTCAGATCAGCTCTTCTCCCGTCTCTCTGCTGTGAATGGGGATCCCTTCAGATCAACTCTTCTCACGTCTCTCTCTGCTGTGAATGGGGATCCCTTCAGATCAGCTCTTCTCACGTCTCTCTCTACTGTGAATGGGGATCCCTTCAGATCCGCTCTCCTCACGTCTCTCTCTGCTGTGAATGGAGATCCCTTCAGATCCGCTCTTCTCACGTCTCTCTCTGCTGTGAATGGAGATCCCTTCAGATCAGCTCTCCTCACGTCTCTCTCTGCTGTGAATGGAGATCCCTTCAGATCAGCTCTTCTCACGTCTCTCTGCTGTGAATGGAGATCCCTTCAGATCCGCTCTTCTCCCGTCTCTCTGCTGTGAATGGGGATCCCTTCAGATCAGCTCTTCTCACGTCTCTCTGCTGTGAATGGAGATCCCTTCAGATCAGCTCTTCTCACGTCTCTCTCTGCTGTGAATGGAGATCCCTTCAGATCCGCTCTCCTCACGTCTCTCTGCTGTGAATGGGGATCCCTTCAGATCCGCTCTCCTCACGTCTCTCTGCTATGAATGGAGATCCCTTCAGATCCGCTCTTCTCACGTCTCGCTGCTGTGAATGGAGATCCCTTCAGATCAGCTCATCTCACGTCTCTCTCTGCTGTGAATGGGGATCCCTTCAGATCCGCTCTCCTCACGTCTCTCTGCTATGAATGGGGATCCCTTCAGATCAGCTCTCCTCACGTCTCTCTCTGCTGTGAATGGGGATCCCTTCAGATCAGCTCTTCTCCCGTCTCTCTGCTGTGAATGGGGATCCCTTCAGATCAGCTCTTCTCCCGTCTCTCTGCTGTGAATGGGGATCCCTTCAGATCAGCTCTCCTCACGTCTCTCTCTGCTGTGAATGGGGATCCCTTCAGATCAGCTCTTCTCCCGTCTCTCTGCTGTGAATGGGGATCCCTTCAGATCAGCTCTTCTCCCGTCTCTCTGCTGTGAATGGGGATCCCTTCAGATCAGCTCTTCTCACGTCTCTCTCTACTGTGAATGGGGATCCCTTCAGATCAACTCTTCTCACGTCTCTCTCTGCTGTGAATGGGGATCCCTTCAGATCAGCTCTTCTCACGTCTCTCTCTACTGTGAATGGGGATCCCTTCAGATCCGCTCTTCTCACGTCTCTCTCTGCTGTGAATGGAGATCCCTTCAGATCCGCTCTCCTCACGTCTCTCTCTGCTGTGAATGGAGATCCCTTCAGATCCGCTCTTCTCACGTCTCTCTGCTGTGAATGGAGATCCCTTCAGATCCGCTCTTCTCCCGTCTCTCTGCTGTGAATGGGGATCCCTTCAGATCAGCTCTTCTCACGTCTCTCTGCTGTGAATGGAGATCCCTTCAGATCAGCTCTTCTCACGTCTCTCTCTGCTGTGAATGGAGATCCCTTCAGATCCGCTCTCCTCACGTCTCTCTGCTGTGAATGGGGATCCCTTCAGATCCGCTCTCCTCACGTCTCTCTGCTATGAATGGAGATCCCTTCAGATCCGCTCTTCTCACGTCTCGCTGCTGTGAATGGAGATCCCTTCAGATCAGCTCATCTCACGTCTCTCTCTGCTGTGAATGGGGATCCCTTCAGATCCGCTCTCCTCACGTCTCTCTGCTATGAATGGAGATCCCTTCAGATCCGCTCTTCTCACGTCTCGCTGCTGTGAATGGAGATCCCTTCAGATCAGCTCTTCTCACATCTCTCGCTGCTGTGAATGGGGATCCCTTCAGATCCGCTCTTCTCACGTCTCACTGCTGTGAATGGGGATCCCTTCAGATCAGCTCTCCTCACGTCTCTCTCTGCTGTGAATGGGGATCCCTTCAGATCAGCTCTTCTCACGTCTCTCTCTGCTGTGAATGGAGATCCCTTCAGATCAACTCTCCTCACGTCTCTCTCTGCTGTGAATGGAGATCCCTTCAGATCCGCTCTTCTCACGTCTCTCTGCTGTGAATGGAGATCCCTTCAGATCCGCTCTTCTCACGTCTCTCTGCTGTGAATGGGGATCCCTTCAGATCAACTCTCCTCACGTCTCTCTGCTGTGAATGGAGATCCCTTCAGATCAGCTCTTCTAACGTCTCGCTGCTGTGAATGGGGATCCCTTCAGATCAGCTCTCCTCACGTCTCTCTCTGCTGTGAATGGAGATCCCTTCAGATCAGCTCATCTCACGTCTCTCGCTGCTGTGAATGGAGATCCCTTCAGATCAACTCTCCTCACGTCTCTCTCTGCTGTGAATGGAGATCCCTTCAGATCAGCTCTCCTCACGTCTCTCTGCTGTGAATGGGGATCCCTTCAGATCAGCTCTTCTCCCGTCTCTCTGCTGTGAATGGAGATCCCTTCAGATCAGCTCTTCTCACGTCTCTCTCTGCTGTGAATGGAGATCCCTTCAGATCCACTCTTCTCATGTCTCTCTGCTGTGAATGGAGATCCCTTCAGATCAGCTCTTCTCCCGTCTCACTGCTGTGAATGGGGATCCCTTCAGATCCGCTCTTCTCACGTCTCTCTGCTGTGAATGGAGATCCCTTCAGATCCGCTCTCCTCACGTCTCTCTGCTGTGAATGGAGATCCCTTCAGATCAGCTCTCCTCACGTCTCTCTGCTGTGAATGGAGATCCCTTCAGATCAACTCTCCTCATGTCTCTCTCTGCTGTGAATGGGGATCCCTTCAGATCAGCTCATCTCACGTCTCTCTGCTGTGAATGGGGATCCCTTCAGATCAACTTTCCTCACGTCTCTCTCTGCTGTGAATGGGGATCCCTTCAGATCAACTCTCCTCATGTCTCTCTCTGCTGTGAATGGAGATCCCTTCAGATCAGCTCTTCTCACGTCTCTCTGCTGTGAATGGAGATCCCTTCAGATCCACGCTTCTCACGTCTCTCTGCTGTGAATGGGGATCCCTTCAGATCAACTCTCCTCACGTCTCTCTCTGCTGTGAATGGAGATCCCTTCAGATCAGCTCATCTCACGTCTCTCGCTGCTGTGAATGGGGATCCCTTCAGATCAGCTCATCTCATGTCTCTCTGCTGTGAATGGAGATCCCTTCAGATCAGCTCATCTCACGTCTCTCGCTGCTGTGAATGGGGATCCCTTCAGATCAGCTCATCTCACGTCTCTCTGCTGTGAATGGAGATCCCTTCAGATCAACTCTCCTCACGTCTCTCTCTGCTGTGAATGGAGATCCCTTCAGATCCACGCTTCTCACGTCTCTCTGCTGTGAATGGGGATCCCTTCAGATCAACTCTCCTCATGTCTCTCTCTGCTGTGAATGGAGATCCCTTCAG
>CM040397.1:108509232-108524232 GCA_022702515.1 Ilyophis sp. 1 JC-2022 | reverse complement strand
ACACCAACCAGCTTTAAATCTGAGACCAAATTTCCACCAGGGAGACAAAGTGTCATTTCATTGTGGCAACACAGCTCAGCCAGCATACAGGATACACTTTGAGCAGCCAAGCATAGCTTATTAAATCGCCAGATTGGACATTAACCAAGGTCGATGGCTTCATAAAGAAAGATTATTTTGTGGAAAGTGCCACAGTGACAGTCCAGGGTCTGGGTTGTGGGCCGTTATCTTGACCAGCCTCCGCCCGGTAGATCACACTGTCAGGTGTTCTGGGTAAAATGAAAGTTAGGGGTCGTCCCAGGCCATCTCATCTTCCGTCTGCGAAACTCCAGCCCTGCTGGGGAATCGTTTCGCCCCTTCAGTTTGAAGGCTGGAAACAAAAGAAATAAACAAACAAAGTACCAAACAGTATTTTTAATGAAGGTCTCCCTGTTGAACAGTCGTGGCAGAGCTGCTGTAGCTGCTGGTTTAAAGTTTCACTGCGCAGTCAGACAGACGAGATGTACAGAGACGCTGTAGCTGTAGTTTCACTGCGCAGTCAGACAGAGGAGATGTACAGAGACGCTGTAGCTGCAGTTTCACTGCGCAGTCAGACAGAGGAGATGTACAGAGACGCTGTAGCTGCAGTTTCACTGCGCAGTCAGACAGAGGAGATGTACAGAGACGCTGTAGCTGCAGTTTCACTGCGCAGTCAGACAGAGGAGATGTACAGAGACGCTGTAGCTGTAGTTTCACTGCGCAGTCAGACAGAGGAGATGTACAGAGACGCTGTAGCTGCAGTTTCACTGCGCAGTCAGACAGGAGATGTACAGAGACGCTGTAGCTGTAGTTTCACTGCGCAGTCAGAGAGGAGATGTACAGAGACGCTGTAGCTGCAGTTTCACTGCGCAGTCAGACAGGAGATGTACAGAGACGCTGTAGCTGCAGTTTCACTGCGCAGTCAGACAGAGTAGATGTACAGAGACGCTGTAGCTGCAGTTTCACTGCGCAGTCAGAGACAGAGGAGATGTACAGAGACGCTGTAGCTGTAGTTTCACTGCGCAGTCAGACAGAGGAGATGTACAGAGACGCTGTAGCTGCAGTTTCACTGCGCAGTCAGACAGAGGAGATGTACAGAAACGCTGTAGCTGTAGTTTCACTGCGCAGTCAGACAGAGGAGATGTACAGAGACGCTGTAGCTGCAGTTTCACTGCGCAGTCAGAGAGGAGATGTACAGAGACGCTGTAGCTGTAGTTTCACTGCGCAGTCAGAGAGGAGATGTACAGAGACGCTGTAGCTATAGTTTCACTGCGCAGTCAGACAGAGGAGATGTACAGAGACGCTGTAGCTGTAGTTTCACTGCGCAATCAGACAGAGGAGATGTACAGAGACGCTGTAGCTGTAGTTTCACTGCGCAGTCAGACAGAGGAGATGTACAGAAACGCTGTAGCTGTAGTTTCACTGCGCAGTCAGACAGAGGAGATGTACAGAGACGCTGTAGCTCCAGTTTCACTGCGCAGTCAGAGAGGAGATGTACAGAGACGCTGTAGCTGCAGTTTCACTGCGCAGTCAGAGAGGAGATGTACAGAGACGCTGTAGCTGCAGTTTCTGGCTAACTGAGTAATCCTGAGTAATCCTGCTTGCAGTACTCCCACCTCTAGTTTCTGGAAGGCAGGTATATACAGTACACAGTATATACAGTAGGCCTATATGTGCAGTACACAGTATATACAGTAGGCCTATATGTGTAGTACACAGTATATACAGTAGGCCTATATGTGCAGTACGCAGTATATACAGTAGGCCTATATGTGTAGTACACAGTATATACAGTAGGCCTATATGTGCAGTACACAGTATATACAGTAGGCCTATATGTGCAGTACACAGTATATACAGTAGGCCTATATGTGCAGTACACAGTATATACAGTAGGCCTATATGTGTAGTACACAGTATATACAGTAGGCCTATATGTGCAGTACACAGTATATACAGTAGGTCTATATGTGCAGTACACAGTATATACAGTAGGCCTATATGTGCAGTACACAGTATATACAGTAGGCCTATATGTGCAGTACACAGTATATACAGTAGGCCTATATGTGCAGTACACAGTATATACAGTAGGCCTATATGTGTAGTACACAGTATATACAGTAGGCCTATATGTGTAGTACACAGTATATACAGTAGGCCTATATGTGTAGTACACAGTATATACAGTAGGCCTATATGTGTAGTACACAGTATATACAGTAGGCCTATATGTGTAGTACACAGTATATACAGTAGGCCTATATGTGCAGTACACAGTATATACAGTAGGCCTATATGTGTAGTACACAGTATATACAGTAGGCCTATATGTGTAGTACACAGTATATACAGTAGGCCTATATGTGTAGTACACAGTATATACAGTAGGCCTATATGTGCAGTACACAGTATATACAGTAGGCCTATATGTGCAGTACACAGTATATACAGTAGGCCTATATGTGCAGTACACAGTATATACAGTAGGCCTATATGTGTAGTACACAGTATATACAGTAGGCCTATATGTGCAGTACACAGTATATACAGTAGGCCTATATGTGTAGTACACAGTATATACAGTAGGCCTATATGTGCAGTACACAGTATATACAGTAGGCCTATATGTGCAGTACACAGTATATACAGTAGGCCTATATGTGCAGTACACAGTATATACAGTAGGCCTATATGTGCAGTACACAGTATATACAGTAGGCCTATATGTGTAGTACACAGTATATACAGTAGGCCTATATGTGCAGTACACAGTATATACAGTAGGCCTATATGTGCAGTACACAGTATATACAGTAGGCCTATATGTGCAGTACACAGTATATACAGTAGGCCTATATGTGCAGTACACAGTATATACAGTAGGCCTATATGTGCAGTACACAGTATATACAGTAGGCCTATATGTGTAGTACACAGTATATACAGTAGGCCTATATGTGTAGTACACAGTATATACAGTAGGCCTATATGTGTAGTACACAGTATATACAGTAGGCCTATATGTGTAGTACACAGTATATACAGTAGGCCTATATGTGTAGTACACAGTATATACAGTAGGCCTATATGTGTAGTACACAGTATATACAGTAGGCCTATATGTGTAGTACACAGTATATACAGTAGGCCTATATGTGTAGTACACAGTATAAGGCCTATATGTGTACACAGTATATACAGTAGGCCTATATGTGTAGTACACAGTATATACAGTAGGCCTATATGTATATGTGTAGTACACAGTATATACAGTAGGCCTATGTGTAGTACACAGTAGTACACAGTATATACAGTAGGCCTATATGTAGTACACAGTATATACAGTAGGCCTATATGTGTACAGTAGTAATATACAGTAGGCCTATATGTGTAGTACACAGTATATACAGTAGGCCTATATGTGTAGTACACAGTATATACAGTAGGCCTATATGTGTAGTACACAGTATATACAGTAGGCCTATATGTGTAGTACACAGTATATACAGTAGGCCTATATGTGTAGTACACAGTATATACAGTAGGCCTATATGTGTAGTACACAGTATATACAGTAGGCCTATATGTGTAGTACACAGTATATACAGTAGGCCTATATGTGCAGTACACAGTATATACAGTAGGCCTATATGTGTAGTACACAGTATATACAGTAGGCCTATATGTGTGTGCAGTACACAGTATATACAGTAGGCCTATATGTGTAGTACACAGTATATACAGTATACAGTAGGCCTATATGTGTAGTACACAGTATATACAGTAGGCCTATATGTAGTACACAGTATATATACAGTAGCCCTATATGTGCAGTACACAGTATATACAGTAGGCCTATATGTGTAGTACACAGTATATACAGTAGGCCTATATGTGTAGTACACAGTATATACAGTAGGCCTATATGTGTAGTACACAATATATACAGTAGGCCTATATGTACACAGTATATACAGTAGGCCTATATGTGTAGTACACAGTATATACAGTAGGCCTATATGTGTAGTACACAGTATATACAGTAGGCCTATATGTGTAGTACACAGTATATACAGTAGGCCTATATGTGTAGTACACAGTATATACAGTAGGCCTATATGTGTAGTACACAGTATATACAGTAGGCCTATATGTAGTACACAGTATATACAGTAGGCCTATATGTGTAGTACACAGTATATACAGTAGGCCTATATGTAGTACACAGTATATACAGTAGGCCTATATGTGTAGTACACAGTATATACAGTAGGCCTATATGTGTAGTACACAGTATATACAGTAGGCCTATATGTGTAGTACACAGTATATACAGTAGGCCTATATGTGTAGTACACAGTATATACAGTAGGCCTATATGTGTAGTACACAGTATATACAGTAGGCCTATATGTGTAGTACACAGTATATACAGTAGGCCTATATGTGTAGTACACAGTATATACAGTAGGCCTATATGTGTAGTACACAGTATATACAGTAGGCCTATATGTGTAGTACACAGTATATACAGTAGGCCTATATGTGTAGTACACAGTATATACAGTAGGCCTATATGTGTAGTACACAGTATATACAGTAGGCCTATATGTGTAGTACACAGTATATACAGTAGGCCTATATGTGTAGTACACAGTATATACAGTAGGCCTATATGTGTAGTACACAGTATATACAGTAGGCCTATATGTGTAGTACACAGTATATACAGTAGGCCTATATGTGTAGTACACAGTATATACAGTAGGCCTATATGTGTAGTACACAGTATATACAGTAGGCCTATATGTGTAGTACACAGTATATACAGTAGGCCTATATGTGTAGTACACAGTATATACAGTAGGCCTATATGTGTAGTACACAGTATATACAGTAGGCCTATATGTGTAGTACACAGTATATACAGTAGGCCTATATGTGTAGTACACAGTATATACAGTAGGCCTATATGTGTAGTACACAGTATATACAGTAGGCCTATATGTGTAGTACACAGTATATACAGTAGGCCTATATGTGTAGTACACAGTATATACAGTAGGCCTATATGTGCAGTACACAGTATATACAGTAGGCCTATATGTGTAGTACACAGTATATACAGTAGGCCTATATGTGTAGTACACAGTATATACAGTAGGCCTATATGTGCAGTACACAGTATATACAGTAGGCCTATATGTGTAGTACACAGTATATACAGTAGGCCTATATGTGTAGTACACAGTATATACAGTAGGCCTATATGTGCAGTACACAGTATATACAGTAGGCCTATATGTGTAGTACACAGTATATACAGTAGGCCTATATGTGTAGTACACAGTATATACAGTAGGCCTATATGTGTAGTACACAGTATATACAGTAGGCCTATATGTGTAGTACACAGTATATACAGTAGGCCTATATGTGTAGTACACAGTATATACAGTAGGCTATATGTGTAGTACACAGTATATACAGTAGGCCTATATGTGTAGTACACAGTATATACAGTAGGCCTATATGTGTAGTACACAGTATATACAGTAGGCCTATATGTGTAGTACACAGTATATACAGTAGGCCTATATGTGTAGTACACAGTATATACAGTAGGCCTATATGTGTAGTACACAGTATATACAGTAGGCCTATATGTGTAGTACACAGTATATACAGTAGGCCTATATGTGTAGTACACAGTATATACAGTAGGCCTATATGTGTAGTACACAGTATATACAGTAGGCCTATATGTGTAGTACACAGTATATACAGTAGGCCTATATGTGTAGTACACAGTATATACAGTAGGCCTATATGTGCAGTACACAGTATATACAGTAGGCCTATATGTGTAGTACACAGTATATACAGTAGGCCTATATGTGTAGTACACAGTATATATACAGTAGGCCTATATGTGTAGTACACAGTATATACAGTAGGCCTATATGTGTAGTACACAGTATATACAGTAGGCCTATATGTGTAGTACACAGTATATACAGTAGGCCTATATGTGTAGTACACAGTATATACAGTAGGCCTATATGTGCAGTACACAGTATATACAGTAGGCCTATATGTGTAGTACACAGTATATACAGTAGGCCTATATGTGTAGTACACAGTATATACAGTAGGCCTATATGTGTAGTACACAGTATATACAGTAGGCCTATATGTGTAGTACACAGTATATACAGTAGGCCTATATGTGTAGTACACAGTATATACAGTAGGCCTATATGTGTAGTACACAGTATATACAGTAGGCCTATATGTGTAGTACACAGTATATACAGTAGGCCTATATGTGTAGTACACAGTATATACAGTAGGCCTATATGTGTAGTACACAGTATATACAGTAGGCCTATATGTGCAGTACACAGTATATACAGTAGGCCTATATGTGTAGTACACAGTATATACAGTAGGCCTATATGTGTAGTACACAGTATATACAGTAGGCCTATATGTGTAGTACACAGTATATACAGTAGGCCTATATGTGTAGTACACAGTATATACAGTAGGCCTATATGTGCAGTACACAGTATATACAGTAGGCCTATATGTGTAGTACACAGTATATACAGTAGGCCTATATGTGTAGTACACAGTATATACAGTAGGCCTATATGTGTAGTACACAGTATATACAGTAGGCCTATATGTGTAGTACACAGTATATACAGTAGGCCTATATGTGCAGTACACAGTATATACAGTAGGCCTATATGTGTAGTACACAGTATATACAGTAGGCCTATATGTGTAGTACACAGTATATACAGTAGGCCTATATGTGCAGTACACAGTATATACAGTAGGCCTATATGTGTAGTACACAGTATATACAGTAGGCCTATATGTGTAGTACACAGTATATACAGTAGGCCTATATGTGTAGTACACAGTATATACAGTAGGCCTATATGTGTAGTACACAGTATATACAGTAGGCCTATATGTGCAGTACACAGTATATACAGTAGGCCTATATGTGTAGTACACAGTATATACAGTAGGCCTATATGTGTAGTACACAGTATATACAGTAGGCCTATATGTGTAGTACACAGTATATACAGTAGGCCTATATGTGCAGTACACAGTATATACAGTAGGCCTATATGTGTAGTACACAGTATATACAGTAGGCCTATATGTGTAGTACACAGTATATACAGTAGGCCTATATGTGTAGTACACAGTATATACAGTAGGCCTATATGTGTAGTACACAGTATATACAGTAGGCCTATATGTGTAGTACACAGTATATACAGTAGGCCTATATGTGCAGTACACAGTATATACAGTAGGCCTATATGTGCAGTACACAGTATATACAGTAGGCCTATATGTGTAGTACACAGTATATACAGTAGGCCTATATGTGTAGTACACAGTATATACAGTAGGCCTATATGTGTAGTACACAGTATATACAGTAGGCCTATATGTGTAGTACACAGTATATACAGTAGGCCTATATGTGTAGTACACAGTATATACAGTAGGCCTATATGTGTAGTACACAGTATATACAGTAGGCCTATATGTGCAGTACACAGTATATACAGTAGGCCTATATGTGCAGTACACAGTATATACAGTAGGCCTATATGTGTAGTACACAGTATATACAGTAGGCCTATATGTGTAGTACACAGTATATACAGTAGGCCTATATGTGTAGTACACAGTATATACAGTAGGCCTATATGTGTAGTACACAGTATATACAGTAGGCCTATATGTGTAGTACACAGTATATACAGTAGGCCTATATGTGCAGTACACAGTATATACAGTAGGCCTATATGTGTAGTACACAGTATATACAGTAGGCCTATATGTGTAGTACACAGTATATACAGTAGGCCTATATGTGTAGTACACAGTATATACAGTAGGCCTATATGTGTAGTACACAGTATATACAGTAGGCCTATATGTGCAGTACACAGTATATACAGTAGGCCTATATGTGTAGTACACAGTATATACAGTAGGCCTATATGTGCAGTACACAGTATATACAGTAGGCCTATATGTGTAGTACACAGTATATACAGTAGGCCTATATGTGCAGTACACAGTATATACAGTAGGCCTATATGTGTAGTACACAGTATATACAGTAGGCCTATATGTGTAGTACACAGTATATACAGTAGCCCTATATGTGTAGTACACAGTATATACAGTAGCCCTATATGTGCAGTACACAGTATATACAGTAGGCCTATATGTGCAGTACACAGTATATACAGTAGTCCTATATGTGTAGTACACAGTATATACAGTAGCCCTATATGTGCAGTACACAGTATATACAGTAGGCCTATATGTGTAGTACACAGTATATACAGTAGGCCTATATGTGTAGTACACAGTATATACAGTAGGCCTATATGTGTAGTACACAGTATATACAGTAGCCCTATATGTGCAGTACACAGTATATACAGTAGCCCTATATGTGCAGTACACAGTATATACAGTAGGCCTATATGTGTAGTACACAGTATATACAGTAGGCCTATATGTGTAGTACACAGTATATACAGTAGGCCTATATGTGCAGTACACAGTATATACAGTAGGCCTATATGTGCAGTACACAGTACATACAGTAGGCCTATATGTGTAGTACACAGTATATACAGTAGGCCTATATGTGTAGTACACAGTACATACAGTAGGCCTATATGTGTAGTACACAGTATATACAGTAGGCCTATATGTGTAGTACACAGTATATACAGTAGGCCTATATGTGTAGTACACAGTATATACAGTAGGCCTATATGTGCAGTAAACAGTATATACAGTAGGCCTATATGTGTAGTACACAGTATATACAGTAGGCCTATATGTGCAGTACACAGTTCATACAGTAGGCCTATATGTGTAGTACACAGTATATACAGTAGGCCTACATGTGTAGTACACAGTACATACAGTAGGCCTATATGTGTAGTACACAGTATATACAGTAGGCCTATATGTGTAGTACACAGTATATACAGTAGGCCTATATGTGTAGTACACAGTATATACAGTAGGCCTATATGTGCAGTAAACAGTATATACAGTAGGCCTATATGTGTAGTACACAGTATATACAGTAGGCCTATATGTGTAGTACACAGTATATACAGTAGGCCTATATGTGCAGTAAACAGTATATACAGTAGGCCTATATGTGCAGTAAACAGTAGGCCTATATGTGTAGTACACAGTATATACAGTAGGCCTATATGTGTAGTACACAGTACATACAGTAGGCCTATATGTGTAGTACACAGTATATACAGTAGGCCTATATGTGTAGTACACAGTATATACAGTAGGCCTATATGTGCAGTAAACAGTATATACAGTAGGCCTATATGTGCAGTAAACAGTAGGCCTATATGTGTAGTACACAGTATATACGCCTATATGTTTAGTACACAGTATATACAGTAGCCCTATATGTGCAGTACACAGTAGACCTATGTGCAGTACACAGTATACAGGAGGCCTATACAGTATGTGCAGCACCCAGTATACAGCATATTAATTCTCACAGAGCACAGAGGAGCTAACTGTTAAACACCAGGAAAGAGATTTCTGTCACACCTGCAGGTAAGTGGGAAATGAAATTAAGCCTGCAGAAGAGGTGTGTATTTTTAGATGGATGGGGTGACAGTGGGAGTTTGGCTGGGGGGTTTGGGTAGAGCGGGGTTTTGGAGAAGTGTAAGTACAGAACAAATGGCTCTGTGTCACCCGCGTACCATGGTGCACCACTCCGCCTCACGGCATTCTGGTCCAGCTGGCACACCCAGGCTGCGCAGTGCTGCGGGTCTCTCCTCCTCTTCCTCATCCTCATCATGACTGCTATTGCCATGGCTACAGATCCTACTGACAGCATATTTTAGTCTTTTTTCTTATTATGAATCTTCCTTCCACATGATGCTTTATTTTTTATTCTGGTTCACAGGTGGGCCACTGTACCCTTGAGCCAAATATTTAATAACCTGATTTACTTCAGTCATAATCTAGCTGTATAAATGTGTTGCATGTAACGAATGTAGGCTACAAGGTATAAATGTAATGACAAGATGCTTAAAATATATTGACAGGCATTAATAATATTTTTTGTGTAAATGTTACCCACTGTAATAACCTGACCTCTGACCTCTAACCCACTCCTATCTTCTGTACAAGTATGTGAACCTGTGTGTAAGACTTTACTCAAGCAAAGAGTAACGTAAAACAAGCTGGTATTTTCTATTTGAGAAAAAAATAAGATTTACAACAATTACAATTGTGTGCGTGAGTGTGTGTGTGCGTGTGTGTGTGAGTCTGTGTGTGTGTGTGTGTGTGTGTGTGTGAGTGTGTGTGTGTGTGTGTGTGTGAGTGTGTGTGTGTGTGTGAGTATGTGTGTGTGAGTGAGTGTGTGTGTGTGTGACTGTGAGTGAGTGTGTGTGTGAGTGTGTGTGTGTGTGTGTGAGTGTGTGTGAGTGTGTGTGTGTGTGTGAGTGTGTGTGTGTGTGTGTGTGTGTGTGTGTGTGTGTGTGAGTGTGTGTGTGTGGGAAAGTGTGTTTTGTAAGCTCTGTGGACATTCCACCATCACGGGTCTGGACATGTTCCTCATGGGCTTCATGGTTACGGCCCCCATCCACATGTAACGGCGTGCTAAGAAGCTACATCACAGAAGTGGTGGTTTTCCATGAAACTTTGATGGAGACATGGCTGTTGTCTCCTGTACTACCTGACCTGCCTGTCTTTTATAACAGGTGCGTGTGGGCGTGCAAAGCCTCTTTACACAGTCTCTCTATCTTTATCTTTCTCTCTTTCTCTCTCTCTCTCTCTCACACGTACAGACTGTTCACACCGCATTGATCCTGTGTCTCCTGTCATTTCTGCTCTGTTGCATCATCCAAGTTTTTTCTGCTGTAAGTTGAGCAGTTTTACATGAAATGCAGGGAGTGAAAGTACTCTGATATAAAGTCCTTGTGAAGAGCTTATGAAATGCAGGGAGTGAAAGTACTCTGATATAAAGTCCTTGTGAAGAGCTTATGAAATGCAGGGAGTGAAAGTACTCTGATATAAAGTCCTTGTGAAGAGCTTATGAAATGCAGGGAGTGAAAGTACTCTGATATAAAGTCCTTGTGAAGAGCTTATGAAATGCAGAGAGTGAAAGTACTCTGCTATAAAGTCCTTGTGAAGAGCTTATGAAATGCAGAGAGTGAAAGTACTCTGATATAAAGTCCTTGTGAAGAGCTTATGAAATGCAGAGAGTGAAAGTACTCTGCTATAAAGTCCTTGTGAAGAGCTTATGAAATGCAGAGAGTGAAAGTACTCTGATATAAAGTCCTTGTGAAGAGCTTATGAAATGCAGGGAGTGAAAGTACTCTGATATAAAGTCCTTGTGAAGAGCTTATGAAATGCAGAGAGTGAAAGTACTCTGCTATAAAGTCCTTGTGAAGAGCTTATGAAATGCAGAGAGTGAAAGTACTCTGCTATAAAGTCCTTGTGAAGAGCTTATGAAACGCAGGGAGTGAAAGTACTCTGATATAAAGTCCTTGTGAAGAGCTTATGAAATGCAGGGAGTGAAAGTACTCTGATATAAAGTCCTTGTGAAGAGCTTATGAAATGCAGAGAGTGAAAGTACTCTGATATAAAGTCCTTGTGAAGAGCTTATGAAATGCAGGGAGTGAAAGTACTCTGATATAAAGTCCTTGTGAAGAGCTTATGAAACGCAGGGAGTGAAAGTACTCTGCTATAAAGTCCTTGTGAAGAGCTTATGAAATGCAGGGAGTGAAAGTACTCTGCTATAAAGTCCTTGTGAAGAGCTTATGAAATGCAGAGAGTGAAAGTACTCTGATATAAAGTCCTTGTGAAGAGCTTATGAAATGCAGGGAGTGAAAGTACTCTGATATAAAGTCCTTGTGAAGAGCTTATGAAATGCAGGGAGTGAAAGTACTCTGATATAAAGTCCTTGTGAAGAGCTTATGAAATGCAGGGAGTGAAAGTACTCTGATATAAAGTCCTTGTGAAGAGCTTATGAAATGCAGAGAGTGAAAGTACTCTGCTATAAAGTCCTTGTGAAGAGCTTATGAAATGCAGAGAGTGAAAGTACTCTGCTATAACGTCCTTGTGAAGAGCTTATGAAATGCAGGGAGTGAAAGTACTCTGCTATAAAGTCCTTGTGAAGAGCTTATGAAGCTGGCTATACAACAGTCCAGCACAGAAACTGTGAAATGATTGTTGCAAATGCTCTGCAATGTGTATGTCTATGTGCATCATTGTAGTGACCATGGCAACCTCTTTGCTGTCCAAGCATTATGTCAGCATGGCAACTCATTGGCGGCAGATTGGCGTATGATCTTGTATACTGTCACGGTACTCCATCCTAACTCACACTGCTGATGTAACAGAAGAAAGATCTCCCAAATAAACATGAGGCTTCAACAGCTTTAAACCTGGATCTGAGGCTCACAGCATTCTGTCCAGAGTGAGCCACTCCTGAATCTATCATGGTTCGTGGGTTTTTCTTTTCTTTTCTGCTGCGATTCTCATCCTGTTTTCTGGTCCGGGATTTTGCTTCCCCCGTGCTCGTTATTCAGTTCACCTGTGCTTCTACCTGCGGGGTATTTAAGTTCCTCACTTCCGCTTCCCCGATGCTTCTTTGTCATTCATTTGTACATTGAGTCAGGTATAGCCAGGTTTAAGCGACCTTGTGATATTAGCGTGTTGTGTTCACGAGGGACTTGTTTTTAGCTTATTCAGGTATATGATTATGTTTCCTCCTGTTAGCGTTATGTGTTTTCTTTTGGTGATTTTGTTTCGTTTCACCTTTTATCGGACGTTGTAGAGTTACGTTCCAAAGGTGTTTTTCTTTGCCTATCTAGTCTCCTGTTTGGGCTCTAGTATTGAGTTCGGGAGATTAGATTTGTGTTTTACTTGTTCTATTCGAATTCACCCTATTTTCATGGGTAGATTTCATTTTGCTGTTTAGCTGTCAGAAATTAGTTCCTGTTTTTCTTTTCTTCCATTCGTGTTCTATCTCTCTCACCTCTGCGTTTGAGTCTCAGTTACTAAATTCATCACAGAATCATCACTAAATAAAATATCCCTGCTAAATAAACCAGGCTGATACCCAATACCGTGTCCAATCCCATTCGCTGCTTTAGAGACTGCAGCCTCTGCTTATTCTGCCATCAGTGAGTCACTGTGACTGGAAATCAAAAACAGAAATTTGATAAATTGTACGGTGAGTTGTAGCAGTGGGGTCAGACTCAATGTGCTGTAATTGTACGGTGAGTTGTAGCAGTAGGGTCAGACTCAATGTGCTGTAATTGTACGGTGAGTTGTAGCAGTAGGGTCAGACTCAATGTGCTGTAATTGTAAGGTGAGTTGTAGCAGTAGGGTCAGACTCAAGGTGCTGTAAGTGTAAGGTGAGTTGTAGCAGTAGGGTCAGACTCAATGTGCTGTAATTGTAAGGTGAGTTGTAGCAGTAGGGTCAGACTCAAGGTGCTGTAATTGTAAGGTGAGTTGTAGCAGTAGGGTCAGACTCAATGTGCTGTAATTGTAAGGTGAGTTGTAGCAGTGGGGTCAGACTCAATGTGCTGTAATTGTAAGGTGAGTTGTAGCAGTAGGGTCAGACTCAATGTTCTGTAAGTGTAAGGTGAGTTGTAGCAGTGGGGTCAGACTCAATGTGCTGTGATTGTAAGGTGAGTTGTAGCAGTAGGGTCAGACTCAATGTGCTGTAATTGTAAGGTGAGTTGTAGCAGTGGGGTCAGACTCAATGTGCTGTAATTGTAAGGTGAGTTGTAGCAGTGGGGTCAGACTCAAGGTGCTGTAATTGTAAGGTGAGTTGTAGCAGTAGGGTCAGACTCAAGGTGCTGTAATTGTAAGGTGAGTTGTAGCAGTAGGGTCAGACTCAATGTGCTGTGATTGTAAGGTGAGTTGTAGCAGTAGGGTCAGACTCAATGTTCTGTAAGTGTAAGGTGAGTTGTAGCAGTGGGGTCAGACTCAAGGTGCTGTAATTGTAAGGTGAGTTGTAGCAGTAGGGTCAGACTCAAGGTGCTGTAATTGTAAGGTGAGTTGTAGCAGTGGGGTCAGACTCAATGTGCTGTAATTGTAAGGTGAGTTGTAGCAGTAGGGTCAGACTCAAGGTGCTGTGATTGTAAGGTGAGTTGTAGCAGTGGGGTCAGACTCAAGGTGCTGTAATTGTAAGGTGAGTTGTAGCAGTGGGGTCAGACTCAATGTGCTGTAATTGTACGGTGAGTTGTAGCAGTAGGGTCAGACTCAATGTGCTGTAATTGTACGGTGAGTTGTAGCAGTAGGGTCAGACTCAATGTGCTGTAATTGTAAGGTGAGTTGTAGCAGTAGGGTCAGACTCAAGGTGCTGTAATTGTAAGGTGAGTTGTAGCAGTAGGGTCAGACTCAATGTGCTGTAATTGTAAGGTGAGTTGTAGCAGTGGGGTCAGACTCAATGTGCTGTAATTGTAAGGTGAGTTGTAGCAGTAGGGTCAGACTCAATGTTCTGTAAGTGTAAGGTGAGTTGTAGCAGTGGGGTCAGACTCAATGTGCTGTGATTGTAAGGTGAGTTGTAGCAGTAGGGTCAGACTCAATGTGCTGTAATTGTAAGGTGAGTTGTAGCAGTGGGGTCAGACTCAAGGTGCTGTAATTGTAAGGTGAGTTGTAGCAGTAGGGTCAGACTCAAGGTGCTGTAATTGTAAGGTGAGTTGTAGCAGTAGGGTCAGACTCAATGTGCTGTGATTGTAAGGTGAGTTGTAGCAGTAGGGTCAGACTCAATGTTCTGTAAGTGTAAGGTGAGTTGTAGCAGTAGGGTCAGACTCAATGTGCTGTAATTGTAAGGTGAGTTGTAGCAGTAGGGTCAGACTCAATGTGCTGTAATTGTACGGTGAGTTGTAGCAGTAGGGTCAGACTCAATGT
>CM040397.1:108451732-108504232 GCA_022702515.1 Ilyophis sp. 1 JC-2022 | reverse complement strand
GCACAACCGATCATATTTACACCCTATACACCCTTATAGATAAACATGTTCACCAAATTAAAAAAGGCAAAATATTTGCATGCTTTATTGACTTTAAGAAAGCATTTGACTCTATCTGGCACCAGGGATTAAATTATAAAATACTTCAAAGTGGTATAGGGGGCAAAGTATATGACATTATTAAATCAATGTATTCAGAAAACAAATGTGCGGTAAAAATTGACAATCAAAGAACAGAATTCTTCACTCAGGGTCGTGGAGTGAGACAGGGCTGCAACTTGAGTCCAACATTATTTAATATTTACATTAATGAATTGGCCACAATGCTGGAACAATCTGCAGCCCCTGGACTCACTCTACATGACACCGAAATTAAGTTTTTATTATATGCAGACGACCTGGTTCTGCTGTCACCCACAGAACAAGGGCTACAGCAGAACCTGGCTGTCTTAGAAGAATTCTGCCAGTCCTGGGCCCTGGCAGTAAACTTCAAAAAGACCAAAATAATAATTTTCCAGAAAAAGGCCAGGTCTCAGAGAAGCAGGTACAGTTTCACTCTCTGTAACACAATTTTGGAACACACCACAAATTACACATACCTAGGTCTGAAAATCAATGCATCAGGGAGCTTTAACCTAGCAGTGAATGCACTAAAAGACAAAGCCAAAAGGGCATTTTATGCAATCAAAAGAAAGTTTTACAATATAAAAATTCCTGTAAGAATTTGGTTAAAAATAATTGACAGTGTACTACAGCCGATTGTGCTATATGGTAGTGAGGTATGGGGTCCACTTAGCCATCAAGACTATTTACAATGGGACAAAAACCCAGTGGAAACCCTGCATGCTGAATTTTACAAAAACATACTCCAGGTCCACCGAAACACACCAAACAATGCATGCAGGGCAGAATTAGGCCGTTACCCTTTAATTATTAACATTCAAAAAAGAGCACTAAAATTCTGGATCCATCTAAAACAAAGCAAATCAAATTCCCTCCAATATAAGGCCTTCCTATCCCATGAGCTAAGCCCCAATAGAAGTCCTCTCAGTCAGCTGGCCCTGAAACTAACAAACCAAGCGAAAACTAACAATACTAATTATGGCCCGTTTCAGACCAGCACTGCTTCAACTAAAATTAACCAATTCATTAATCTAACAAAAGATTCTTATTTGGAACATTGGAAGATAATGACAAAACAGCAAAACAAACTAAATTGTTATAATATGTTAAAAAGAAACTACAAATTGGCAGAATATCTCTCCACTGTCAGGGATATAAAGCAGAGACAGATCCTTACCAAATACAGACTAAGTGATCACAGCCTGGCCATTGAAACAGGAAGACACAAACAAACCTGGCGCCCCAAAGAGGAGAGGACATGTGATCACTGTGAGACAGGTGAGGTTGAGACAGAGATACACTTCCTTCTACACTGCCATAAATATAGGGAAATTCGGAATGATTTCTTTAAAAAAACAGAAACAATACTCCCAAATTTTGCCAACCTTTCAGATGAAGAGAGGTTACCAATTTTACTGGGTGAAGGACACACAGCCCCACTAGCTGCTTTATATATAGCAACTTGCCATCAACGCAGAAACACAACACCAGTATGTGTATAATGTTTATGTTTTATGTGTATATTTGCTAACAAGTTGAGTTGAATTCTTATTTATTTATTGATTATTGTTATTGTTACTATTATTATTGTTGTTATTTGTAACATTTGCTTTGGCAACACAGTGTATGTCATGCCAATAAAGCACCTTGAAATTGAAATTGAATTGAGAGAGAGAGAGAGAGAGAGAGAGGGGGGGGGGGGGGATATTGAATGATATACAGGGAGATAAAGAGAGACGTTGAGAGAGAAAAGAGGAGGCTTCTATTCCAGGCTGTTTCCTCAGAACTCCGGAACTTTAGAGGAGTGACGCTTCTCTTCCTCCCTTGGAGCAGCTCATGAAGCGGCGAACGGGAGCGAGTGATTAATTTCATAGAAATCTGGCACATGCGCTACAAAAATATGCAAATGAGGGATGAACTGCACAACTCATCTTTTTCTCAAAAGCTAGCAGTCAACCGAGATGGTTTTATTTATTTATTCACTGAACACGTTGTGCAGAACAAGTACATCAAACAAACCAAACTAAAATATTTTATGGTGGATGTGTCTTTGGTTTATTTTTTTATAATGTGTAAAGGTCAAAGAGAATGAGCAGTGACGGTGGCCTGTTTATTTGGCAGTTCAGCACATGGCCACTAGGTGGCGCAGAGTTTATATGCCCTTGATTATGGTACTTTGGTTTGCTTCTTCGAACTGAAAGAAAAAACACTATAGTAATTATCATCATCGACATTATGATTATTACCAACAGGACTGAAGAACCTCTAATCTGCTCATGTTGACCAATGTGTAGCTCTGCCTCTGATCTTGATTTCGCATGTTATTGTAGGGCATGGTTTAACATGGTGAGGCCCGGCCTGCGCTGTGGAGTTTGAGCTGCCGCTTAGTCACAGGGTGACACTGCAGTTGTCATTTTGGATATGCTAAGTGAAGGAGATGGTAATTATGAGATGTTCGGCTGGAACACGCTACTGCCTTCTGGTCTGTCCAGATTTAACATGATTTACACGTCTGGAGGTAAAAAAAAAACGAAGAAGAAGCGTATCAGTAGTTCAGTTCCTTGTGTAGCCTAGCCTTCTCCTCGATCCTACAAAATATGTTACTCAGTGTCAATCCGTGTGTCTTTAAAGTGTTTTAACATAACGTGTTCTATATTTTGTGTTTTGGTTTATGGCTCGGTGGCCAAATAAACTTTCCTACAAACAGAATGGTTTCTTAAATTAAATTGAACTGACGTATTACAGTCCGATTGAATGCGATGTAGACTGTGATATAGGACAATTTCGGGAATCCACACATGTATCAACATAGGTAACGTTCCAGCGCAGAGATTAAATCACGTTTTTGTACAAAATCTGTGCTCCCATCCAACAGGCAGTAAAATGGGGTTCAGGAGATGAGCCCAGATACAGGCAGTAAAATGGGGTTCAGGAGATGAGCCCAGATACAGGCAGTAAAATGGGGTTCAGGAGATGAGCCCAGATACAGGCAGTAAAATGGGGTTCAGGAGATGAGCCCAGCTAAACATTTTATTACATTTCTCAGTTTTTGTTTCATTAAAGGACATTTGGGACGGCAAACCTTTGCAGGTTAATTTATTCTGTAGGGTAGGCCTTTTACGATTATGCAAACAAGCAAATCCTGATTTAAAACAAGGGATTCGGCAACTTCCCAGAATTAGGTCAAATCATGGCACAATTTAATGAAATTGTTCTCCCACCACATGAGGTTTATATAGGCTACCTACCCGTAGCCTACTCCCTTATCACGCTTGTCGTTCTAGGTGCAATTCCGTTTCTGCCAAAGGATGGTAAAATAAAATTCCACTGCATTCGCCTGTGCACATATTTAAATTAAGTATCCTGCTGCACAGTGAACAAGGGCGATCAATAATCCGGGACACAAACACTGCCGACGAGTCTAAAGTAACGGGTATTATGTTGTCTTGCCATTAAGAGTCTATATAATGCTATGCATAGCGTAGTTTTAAAGGTCAGTGTCAGTGGAATAAACTCAGGGTAACTCAGGGTTGTAAACCACGCCTATTTACCAAAGAGGCGTGGCTTTCGGAAGGAGGGGAAAGGGAGCACGCGCTGCACAGTTTTGAAATTTCAGCCAGAAGAACGAACGGGCTCGTCTTCGTCTGAACAAGGAAACGAATTTCAGCGCTACGGGGCGATCTGTAAACAAACAAAAAAACGGATTTCACACCTGGAGGAATATTTACAATCACCTTTATGGATTCACAGTGGTAGTTCCTGTTTTCAGACTGGCGGTCGATAGTTTGGCACGGGGTTTGGATATGTGCACGTCTGGTACAGGCAATACCCATTTATCTCTGGCTGCGTAGAGGGAACAGGCGACGGACATTGTAGCCCCAAGGAACACAAAGGGACAGGCTGTTGAACAGACCCTTGAACACGGCTCGCAGTGGGGAAGAGAGTAACGTGATTGCTTTTGTCTACATTCATTCAGATTCAATAGACTGAATACGCTGTCCGCTTTTCCGTTTGAATTGTAGCCTATTTTTACAGCGTTACGGACGACCTGCCTTTGAGGAGCAAGGGGTCGTGCACGGAGACTGCCCGGTGCGTTTTTGTACCATTGTTTTGTTTTAAAAGGTCCGATTTTCTAATTGTTTCAGTGTGGTGATCATATTTCAGGTGTGGAATATAACCTGAGTATTCATTGCTAATGTTACCGTGCAGCGCAATTGAACTGCTCGAGTAACTTGATTGTGGTTGTGATCGCCAATACACACGATTGAGTGGTCGCAGACTGTCCAAGTCCAGGGGGAGACGGCGGCGTCGGCGGCGTCGCTGCGTGTGTGTGAACGCGGGTTGGGCTGCCGCGGCTCCTTTGTGGACAAAAGCAGCGCGTGCTGCGGAGGTGTTTTCTAGAAAATAAGAATCGCCCAATACGGTCCATGCGCGAGGAACGGGAACGATGGCATTGAAGTTCTCGTGGTGATATTCAGCTCGCAAAGCCCATCGGGACGAGGATTACAAACCGAAATAGTCTATTGTAAGATTGCCGTCTCAAATTATCAGTCACTGGTTTTTTTGGTGCACCCGTACTACTCAGACGCTATACGACGTGCATAAGAAAAACAAAGTACTGAGTAGGCTACTACAACGCTGTCTGGTGTTAGATAAGGAGATTGCATTCACTGAGGGGTAAGAAACGGATAAGACTCACTGTTAATTGCGCGTGTGACTTTGTCATGTCTCTGAGATATGACATGTCTACATGGACGATCTGAGGTCAAAGATATCCCCCACGTATGACATCTGTTAAAAGCTAAAGTTGAGTGACCAGCCAACCCCCTCCGTGTTGTGCATTTCGAAGTTGAACTGACCTTTTTTTAGTGAAAGGGTTTATTGTTCGGTTTTCAAGTGTGCCGCGCTCCTCGTGCCCGCAACCCGGACAGGTGCTCGGACGGAGCTCTCCTCTCACACACTGGACGCAGTCTGTCTGACCCAGGCAAGGATCACGCGGTCACAGACGTTACAGGACCGTTTCTGTGGGTCACAAAGGGGGCCTCGGGACCATGGGAACCGCTGCCCTCCTCCTCGTCTGTGTGCTACTTGGTAAGTTTAATCTCGAAATTTATGTACGACCCTTTTTCTTAGTTATCGGTTTCTGTGTGTCGTCCCACCGTTTACTGTTGTGTTTCCGTTTTCAATGAGTGTCTTTTGTAAGATATAAATGAATTCTAGTTTCAGAATGTGTTACAGGAGCAGTTTTTCCCCCAAATGTGACTTGGTTGACCCTTGAGCAGCCTAAAGTTTTTGGTCAGTATTTTGAAGGGACAACCCTCCACTTTCTCACTTGGAACGGCGTATTTTGGCAGTTTGTCACACCCATTCACCCTCATGTCAAGTGGTAATGTGCCGTTACCTGTCTTTGGTGACGCTTCGCAGTCAGATTATTGCGACATTTACATGGAAGAACAGCATCCGATCAGGATTATTTCTTCATTTCCGCTGTTTTAATGTACGCGATGACATTTTGGGTGTGTTCGTAGAACATCTTAACTCCAGTGAGAGTGCATTTGCGCGCAGACTAATTTAACATAAGTACACATGGCAGACACTGGGAACCGATTACAGTAGAGTATGGAAATTCAGATGGACAATTCAAAAAGATAACTCGGTAAAACAAGTTTGTGTGAAGGCTAACATTATATTCCAATGCCCCATTGCCCATTTCTGTGTGTGGGTTATGATCTGGGAACGACGAGTTCGCCCCCTAATAGCCTAAAGACTGCGGTCATAAAATAATCTTGTACATCGTGTGGTATAGCCACCATTTCCGCCCCAGTATGTTTAAAGCTTTCCCTTTGTAGTAGAAGCAATAAATAATGCTATGTAAGTACATGCATTACCAGCACTAATTCACCTCGAGTCCGAGCTGAGTCTACTGTAAGTGCGCGTGCCAAAATCAAAACATATTGAACAGCGGAAGCTTATGCGCTTTCAAATGGAGGCGTGGTGAAATGGATCTGTCGGCAGTAAATCGGGGCTTCACTGATTTGAATGCTGGCCCGCCAGTAAAACGGTGTTTACGCACTCTGACAGCAGTTACTTGATACACGGGCAGTGAATGGGGACTCTATTGTTTCACAAGTTGTCAGGCGGGATTTTGGCCACGGTTTGCGGGCCAGTTGGGTGAGTGTGTCTTCGATCATTGTCAGGTTACAGTGTGGACGAGGAGAGGGGGGAAACGGAGAGGTCCTTTACCTGTCTTGTGCCCCTCCCCCCCTCCACACCTGGCTGCTGATTCCTGATTGCTTGGAGTCACCTACTGTACTCGTCACATGCTGCGTTCTACATACTGTACTCGTCACACGCTGCATTCTACATACTGCATACTGTACTCGTCACATGCTGCATTCTACATACTGTACTCGTCACACGCTGCATTCTACATACTGCATACTGTACTCGTCACACGCTGCATTCTACATACTGTACTCGTCACACGCTGCATTCTACATACTGCATACTGTACTCGTCACACGCTGCATTCTACATACTGTACTTGTCACACGCTGCATTCTACATACTGCTGTACTCGTCACACGCTGCATTCTACATACTGCTGTACTCGTCACACGCTGCATTCTACATACTGTGTAGTTACTCCTCACGGGAAAAGCGGTAGCTCGGTCATAGAAATGAGACGGTTCAGATTTCAAATGGCTAGGCGGTTGTAACCGCTGCTCTCCCTGTTGGTGAAGTGCTGTATGTCACAGTGATTTCTCCTCAGAGACGCATGTTTAAGAATGGGGCACAGTCCTTACAGGCTGTAACTCTGCGATATTAAGTTATCTTTGATGAAACGGCATGGCCACGGGCTCCAACTGGCTGTAATAAGTGACTAATGTACTACAGGTGCGTTTGTCAGCCCACCTCGATGTGAGTCACGGGAAGCTTGTCATAGACACACCCACACCCTGTAGTCTAGTGCGTTGGAGTTTGAGTGTGTGTGTGTGTGTGTGTGTGTATGTATGTGTGTGTGCGTGGGTGTGTGTGCGCGTACGTGTGTTTGTGTGAGTGCCTGTGTTTATGCGTGCGTCTGTGGTAATTCTGTGAGATGCAAACGCGCACGCGCACACACACACACACACACATCTGGGGCCAGGTAACTGTCACACCATAGATACAGACTGTTAGATCATCACAGATATAGACTCCCACAACGCATATATATATATATAGTACTCAAGTGTCAGATGTGGGCGGAGTTTGGTTTCAGAAGTGAATTCCCTAGGACAGATAGAACGGGCTTCGGAGACTATTGACAACTTGTTGAAATCTGATAATGAACTGAAACGTTCCTGGATTAGCCTGTGTGGTACAAGGATATAGAGCATACATCACATGTTCCAATTTCAATTTTTTAAAGGTAATGATTAAGGATTGTAGTCCAGTTTGTAGTCCACTTTAACAGAACATATCCATCACTGCCACGTTCCTCTGTACAGACATGCACAGTCTCCCACTGAATGATGTGGTGTAGACGTTGAGGCGATCGAGGTCCATGTTTAAGGGGCTAATTAGTAAGAGAAGGGGACAGATTCACACATTACACTTAATTATAGCTTCGCACTGTAAGATCTGAGTTCTCATACAAAGAGCTTAATTCTCTGCAGTAGAGTTCAAATTAATTTAAATTTGCCAGAGAAAGCCTTTTGTGTTCCTGTACAATAGCCTTGGCACAAAACTTCACAAAACTCTAGTTTATGCCAGATGGTTAATTGTGTGTGTTTTTGTTTAAATGCCTAATGATTTTCTGGCAAAAATTGAAGGTGTGTGTGTTGTATAAGTGTATGTGCATGCATAAATATTTTGTACCATATTTGGGATGCGTACACGGGGAATAATACACACAGGTATTACACAGGTAATACTCACAGGTGTGTATTGAGGGAAGTAACGGGGTGTTATTTGAGATGTATACACAGGTAATACTCACAGGTAATACTCACAGGTAACAAGGTTTTTAGGGCTTGCTGAGTCATCAGTTTGGCGTTTGAATTCACTGTCCAATCACAGCTCTTGCCTGTCCGTTCAGACAAGTTAGTGTTGAACTTTGACCCCCTGCTAAGAAGGAATTCTAGTAGTTTGCTCTGGGAAGATTGGGTGCATCCCAATAGTCGAAAAATGCAACCTTTCCTCCTCCACTACCACTCCTCTACTCCGTGCCCCGGAAACAGATCTTTGTGTTTTAATCTAATGTCGCTGTTTACGTCTTAATTACGTATTAATGGTTACGTATTAATTAATGTCTCGACGCAAACCGCGATGTCAGGTACATTGTATACTGGACATGCAAATACTTGTACTCGAAACGTTCACAGGTTTGCATACTTCCGGGTAGGAGAGGAGTGGTAGTGGGGGAGTGGAGGAAGGGAGGAGAGGAGTGGTAGTGGGGGAGTGGAGGAAGGGAGGAGAGGAGTGGTATTGGGGGAGTGGAGGAAGGGAGGAGAGGAGTGGTAGTGGGGGAGTGGAGGAAGGGAGGAAGGGAGGTGGGGAGTTAAGAATATTGGGACGCAGCCATTGTATCCAGATCTTGCTGGGAAATGTAAAAATGTAGGACTTTTGCAGATAGGAACCCGGTATCAGTTGGTCAGTTTGATTACCACACTCACGATTTCATGCAGGGTTTGGGTTAACTCAACTCAACTTCTGTAGTTTCTCTGGAACAAACAATGCAAAGGTCACATGATGAGTTTTACTTCATTATTAAGTTATTTCTTAATTCTGCAGTTTCTTACATACATATCAGGGTTAGTAATATATAGAGTAATGAAAAAGATCTCACAGATGTACTCTGGCCTTGTATAACGGTGTGAAACACTTGAACATATTCAGTTCATGTCTGCAAATAAGATAAATGCTTGTTTTTTGGAATTCATTTTTTATCATTGTATGAAATACATGCCAGTTTACAGTGACTTCTGCATCTCTCATAATATTGGAGGGAAAGCCTTAATAATCAAATAATCAAAGCAGCAATGTATTACAATTATTCAGTTATGAAATATTGATTGATTGTCTCTCGTGTTTCAACGTGGCTTTTCAAAGTATAAAATCCATAAATTCCAGTCTTTGCAGCTACACAGAAATTAAATTACTTTCAAGCTTTTATACGATCGTGAGTTCATCCTGTATCAGCCCAGTCGCACTGAAGGCATAGTCTTTGTTTACTGAATGACCGTTTCCACTCAAATCTGAACAGAGAGCTACTGAGACATTGCTAGCCAACAAGCTACAGTTTACTGGTCACATTCTTAAGACAGAGTGTTAGATACAGGAAAATAGGCCACAGATTGCTACATCAAATTGCTAACAAGGGAGTGTAGCTAACGAGCTGAGCTAACAGGTGGCATCTTGTGAACAAGCCAATAGTTTCTTATATTCATCCCCTTGGACATGCAGCCCCACTGTTTCTGAGCCCAGTAAAGCTCATTCTGGCCTATCCATGCACTGGGGCTCGATAAGTTAAACATAATGATGCTCAGTAAGTTAGGCTTTCTGACCTTTGTCATACGTTAAACTTGAATGGGGAGGGTAGTCTTTATGTGTACAATGAACCTATTCCTACAATATTCCTATTTCTTTGTGATGTCACAGATGTATTCCTCGTCACAATCACTAAGATATTCCTCATTTGCTGCTGTTGTGATGTCACTGAAGTGATGTTGCTATAACGTGCCATTTCGCTATCTCGGTTATGTCGATGATAAGATCCTTTGTGATCATGTCACTGGGAGTATTCCTCTTGCATAAGTCATGTCTCTCATTCCGTGTGGTGTAATTATGGGAAACTGCTTGTTCATACGATGATGTTGATGCTGTCCTGACTCAAGCTTAACGGCCTGGGTGGTACTACCTTCTAAAACCAGGAGATGTTTGCATTTTGCTCTCAGATAAAATGTAAACCTGTTTTAAACCCCAGCAGGGGGCTGTTTTTGGTTAATGGCGCTTAAATACGTTTGTTTTGCTTTTAATCTTCAGAAAGGCCCCCAGCTCCTGCAGATTACAGGGGTAAAGGCTGCATTAGTGTGACACTGCACCCTCTATCACCACCAAGGCCCAATCAGACCTGTTTGGGCCTGATCACTGCATCTCTCTCTCTCACGCACGCACGCACGCACGCACTCACACACGCACACACACACTGTATTACTCTGCGCTGGATGGGTCCAGTGTAGCAATGCTACATCCTGTAAAGCGCTAATGCTGTATTACTCTGCGCTGGATGGGTCCAGTGTAGCAATGCTACTTCCTATAAAGCGCTAATGCTGTATTACTCTGCGCTTGATGGGTCCAGTGTAGCAATGCTACATCCTGTAAAGCGCTAATGCTGTATTACTCTGCGCTGGATGGGTCCAGTGTAGCAATGCCACATCCTGTAAAGCGCTAATGCTGTATTACTCTGCGCTGGATGGGTCCAGTGTAGCAATGCTACATCCTGTAAAGCGCTAATGCTGTATTACTCTGCGCTGGATGGGTCCAGTGCAGCAATGCTACATCCTGTAAAGCGCTAATGCTGTATTACTCTGTGCTGGATGGGTCCAGTGTAGCAATGCTACATCCTGTAAAGCGCTAATGCTGTATTAATCTGTGCTGGATGGGTGGGTCCAGTGTAGCAATGCTACATCCTGTAAAGCGCTAATGCTGTATTACTCTGCGCTGGATGGGTCCAGTGTAGCAATGCTACATCCTGTAAAGCGCTAATGCTGTATTACTCTGCGCTGGATGGGTCCAGTGTAGCAATGCTACATCCTGTAAAGCGCTAATGCTGTATTACTCTGCGCTGGATGGGTCCAGTGTAGCAATGCTACATCCTGTAAAGCGCTAATGCTGTATTACTCTGCGCTGGATGGGTCCAGTGTAGCAATGCTACATCCTGTAAAGCGCTAATGCTGTATTACTCTGCGCTGGATGGGTCCAGTGTAGCAATGCTACATCCTGTAAAGCGCTAATGCTGTATTACTCTGCGCTGGATGGGTCCAGTGTAGCAATGCTACATCCTGTAAAGCGCTAATGCTGTATTAATCTGTGCTGGATGGGTCCAGTGTAGCAATGCTACATCCTGTAAAGCGCTAATGCTGTATTACTCTGCGCTGGATGGGTCCAGTGTAGCAATGCTACATCCTGTAAAGCGCTAATGCTGTATTACTCTGCGCTGGATGGGTCCAGTGTAGCAATGCTACATCCTGTAAAGCGCTAATGCTGTATTACTCTGCGCTGGATGGGTCCAGTGTAGCAATGCTACATCCTGTAAAGCGCTAATGCTGTATTACTCTGCGCTGGATGGGTCCAGTGTAGCAATGCTACATCCTATAAAGCGCTAATGCTGTATTACTCTGCGCTTGATGGGTCCTGTGTAGCAATGCTACATCCTGTAAAGCGCTAATGCTGTATTACTCTGCGCTGGATGGGTCCAGTGTAGCAATGCTACATCCTGTAAAGCGCTAATGCTGTATTACTCTGCGCTGGATGGGTCCAGTGCAGCAATGCTACATCCTGTAAAGCGCTAATGCTGTATTACTCTGTGCTGGATGGGTCCAGTGTAGCAATGCTACATCCTGTAAAGCGCTAATGCTGTATTACTCTGCGCTGGATGGGTCCAGTGTAGCAATGCTACATCCTGTAAAGCGCTAATGCTGTATTAATCTGTGCTGGATGGGTCCAGTGCAGCAATGCTACATCCTGTAAAGCGCTAATGCTGTATTACTCTGCGCTGGATGGGTCCAGTGTAGCAATGCTACATCCTATAAAGCGCTAATGCTGTATTACTCTGCGCTGGATGGGTCCAGTCAGTGTAGCAATGCTACATCCTGTAAAGCGCTAATGCTGTATTACTCTGCGCTGGATGGGTCCAGTGTAGCAATGCTACATCCTGTAAAGCGCTAATGCTGTATTACTCTGCGCTGGATGGGTCCAGTGTAGCAATGCTACATCCTGTAAAGCGCTAATGCTGTATTACTCTGCGCTGGATGGGTCCAGTGTAGCAATGCTACATCCTGTAAAGCGCTAATGCTGTATTACTCTGCGCTGGATGGGTCCAGTGTAGCAATGCTACATCCTGTAAAGCGCTAATGCTGTATTACTCTGCGCTGGATGGGTCCAGTGTAGCAATGCTACATCCTGTAAAGCGCTAATGCTGTATTACTCTGTGCTGGATCGGTCCAGTGTCGGCTTACATCTCCCATTGGTCAGCAAGGCAAGATATAAAATCTCAGGAGAGAGGGTGTGTGTGTGTTGTGCATGTGTGCATTCATGCGTGTGTGTACATTTGTGTGTCTGTGTGTGATGGAGATGGCAATCATCTTTGATACACTGCAATGTATTGACTGGTGTGTAGACATGTGCAGGACTGCGGGCAGTCCTATCAAGAGAGACGCCTTGCCTTCGTCCCTCCTCTCCGCGTCCAAATGTTAAACTCTTCTGGCATGTTTGTTTTCTGCTCGCTGGTGCAGTTTAAAAAAGCAGCATTTGACTGACAATCACAGACAGCCTTGCTTGAAGAGACTAATTAATCGTTAATTAGTTTCCTTTTCCAGCGCATGGTTTCTAACGGGGACCAGAAGAAGCACAAAAGGAGCTTTGATCACGTGATCACGCGGCGAGGCTACGTTTGCATTACTATGCACACGTCTGTGGAGAGTCCTCTTCCTGGGTGGTTGTCAAACATATTGGACAAGAGCAGGCTGACATTTGCATTGCATCATGGGTATCAGTGTTTAATTCAAACAGAGGCTCAGCGAAGCTTCTGTATGTTTTGTAGTTTGACACCAGCGGGTTGCTGGATTATTCTCCTACTCTGCATTGTATTAAACGTCCTTTATTGTTGCTCCGTTTGTCTGAATCGCTGGTACTGGCTCAAAATCACCAGTATATATAGTTGACCGAATCTGTGGCCTAATAAGACGCTGGGCTGGGCATTAGCCTAAGTTGCCGTTGCGTTTGCCTAAGACGCTGGGCTGGGCATTAGTGCCTTTGGCTCTGACCCCCTCTGGGGCTTGTAGTTTTACTCTCCTGATTTTTTTATAAAGCTGCTAAACGGGACCAATAGCGTGTTTACCTCCCCTCCCACCACACACTCAGATTCGGCACTCTGATTGGTCCACTGAGCACGGCCTGTTAAGCAGGAGGCAGGTTATGATTTCCATAAACTGCATGTGGTCCTGATGCTGGGGGTGAGATGGAGCCAGGGTGGTAGCTATGGAAACGGATGGGTGATTAGATTAGCAAACAGTGAGATCTCCTCATTATCCTCTCCCATCGTCCCCATGCTGGCAGGTAAATAATGCTGTGCAAATCCCCTTAAGCATTTCCCATAATCCCCTTTTCCATGGGTATAGGATGAGAGTGGAGCTGAATAAAGTAATAATAATCCACTCTGGAGTGGGAGGCTCACAGCGACTCTCACAGAGAATATTGGGGTCTCCAGGGCACCCCTAAACTTCCCTCCTACCCCTGCACCCCCACCTGATTCTGCCCCTATAACCTCCTCCTACCTCTGTACCCCCACCTGATTCTGCCCCTATAACCTCCTCCTACCTCTGTACCCCCACCTGATTCTGCCCCTATAACCTCCTCCTACCCCTCTACCCCCACCTGATTCTGCCCCTATAACCTCCTCCCACCCCTGTACCCCCACCTGATTCTGCCCCTATAACCTCCTCCTACCCCTGTACCCCCACCTGATTCTGCCCCTATAACCTCCTTCTACCCCTGTACCCCCACCTGATTCTGCCCCTATAACCTCCTCCTACCCCTGTACCCCCACCTGATTCTGCCCCTATAACCTCCTTCTACCCCTGTACCCCCACCTGATTCTGCCCCTATAACCTCCTCCCACCCCTGTAGTCCCACCTGTATGTCTTTTCCTAACAGAGTAGAGCAGGTGAGCAGGTGTTCCTGGTGAGAAACTGCTGGGACACCAAAGGGTGGAGTTTAGTGGAGCTAAGTGGGGTTGGATTGGGTGAAGTGGATTTGAGTCTGTCTGAGTGGGGTTGAGTGGTTTTGGGTTGAGTGTGGTTGGGTGGAGTTTAATGTGGTTGAGTGGGGTTGAGTGTAGTGTGGTTGTGTGGAGTTTAATGGGGTTGAGTTTAGTGTGGTTGTGTGGAGTTTAATGGGGTTGAGTGGGGTTGAGTGTAGTGTGGTTGGGTGGAGTTTAATGGGGTTTAGTGTAGTGTGGTTGTGTGGAGTTTAATGGGGTTGAGTGTAGTGTGGTTGTGTGGAGTTTAATGGGGTTGAGTGGGGTTGAGTGTAGTGTGGTTGGGTGGAGTTTAATGGGGTTGAGTGTAGTGTGGTTGAGTGGAGTTTAATGGGGTTGAGTGTAGTGTGGTTGGGTGGAGTTTAATGTGGTTGAGTGGGGTTGTGTAGTGTGGTTGGGTGGAGTTTAATGTGGTTGAGTGGGGTTGAATGTAGTGTGGTGGGTGGAGTTTAATGTGGTTGAGTGGGGTTGAATGTGTGTGGTGTGGGTGGTGTGTGTTTGGGTGGGTGGGGTGGGGGTCCACACATTTTTTTCTTTCTTGTTGTCACCCACCTGTGTCCTCTGCCTTATTGGTGGTCTGTGTGTGTTGTCTCCCGCTGCTCTGTCTCTGTATATCTGTTGTGTTTTAAACCATCCTGTGAAGACGAAGACAGACAATGCCACCCAGAGGAGGAATTAGTAAAGGAAAATGGTGTTGATTGAATGTAGTATGTAGTATGTAGTATCTGGAATTGTATGACTGTTGTTTTTTGTGTTTGTGTTTTGTATTTCTGTTGATATGTTGTTGTTGTTTTTTTCCTTGATGTAACTACTGTATGTTCTTGGGACCCCCTCGAAAACGAGATGCGACATCTCAAGGGGTTTATCCTTCAATAAAGTTCATTATATATATATAGTATGGATGTGTGTAAAATTGTAAATAGATCACTGTGGCTGGCATCTGTACTCTGTGCACGGAATAATTTTTTCATGTTTGTAGTTTACTGAAGGAAATTTGTAAACGGTTATTTTATTGGTGGCTCTAGCTGCATTTGTTCTTGTGTGTGCCCCTGGAGTTGTTTCTAAATGTGTTTTCCTATTAAATGTGAACTCATGACAGAGCGTGTGTCTCTGGAGATCTGTGTGTTTATTAACGGCTGATATTCCTCTCCAGAGCCTGGCTCTGTGCCCGCTACGCAAATGCCATCGCCCACGCCACCATTCAGCCTGTATTTATCTGTATTAATATCCAGCCAGAAGGTGCAGAGATATTAAACAAGATCATTTTTCCACAGATGGAAAACTGATGTTTCGCTCCTCTGTGTCGCACACACCCCGGGTTCTCCACCATTCAGTTAATTGCCTTTTGGGAAACGGAGGGGAAACAATTTAATTCCCTGAAACTGGAATGCGCTTTTCATTCCCAGCCAGCTCATATCTCCCAGACCTGGACAGGAAGCTGAAATGTGTGACTTCCTGTGTGTATAAGACATACTCTGCACATGACCACCTGCCATGCCTTTGCTCACTCTGATGTATTACCAGAGATTTTATAGTCCATCATGTGACCTCTCTCTCTCTCTATGGGTTTTGGTATCACCCTGCGACTCGCTGGAAATTACTACTCTGGGAGGATCTTCACAGGATGTGGAAATTCAGGGGTTTGGAAGTGGAAACTGAGAGGATCATGACTTTCCCCACAGGAACTCAGAGGGCAACGAGAGTTTGGTCTTTTCCTGCTTTGAGCAGCTGGACGGGTGCTCTTGAAATCCTCTTCTTTCCTTAAAAAAGTCTGACAGTAGGTTGAAGTTTGAATAGTTTTGGGGGGGCACAGTTGACTAGTTTCTCGGACACATGCACACACACACACGCATGCACACGCACGCACACACACATGCGCACACACACATGACTGTGGGCAATGTGGACATGGCATGCATGCATGCACACGTGTACGGAGAGGTACAGATAAACAACCACAGACTGTTACTCCTGTCTGATAATGCTGCGCTCATTGGCGGCTCAAGGGGGGGGGGGGGAGAAGAGCAGGGCCTCGTGGAGCATCAGAAACGGAGTGACAGGTCTTTACCTGCGGGGTGACCCAACCTGCCTCTCTGGCTCTGTGCTTTGAGCTGACGCACCTGTGCAGGTGTGGTCATGGAGGCGGTGGAGATGAAGGTGTCAGGTGCTAACGACTGAGGCTGTGCTTACTCAGTGTGAGATGTGTACTGATTGGATTACCATATATCTCCCCTTCTCTCTCTCTCCTTCTCTCTCTTTGTGTGGGAGAATTTGGGGTGTGTGTGTGTGTGTGTGTGTGTGTGTGTGTGTGTGTGTGTGTGTGTGTGTGTGTGCGCGCGCGCGATGTCAACAGTGTCCACAGTTGGCCCTTGTGTGAGAGCTAGACCCCAGCTGTTCCTCCTGCACCTGTCCCAACCCCCCCCCCCCCCCTGGCCCTGTTTGTTTACGGAGGCCACACCCCCTCCACATGTTTGGTTGAGTGTTTGGGTTTTGGGGCTTGGGGGTGATGGGATGCCTCTGTGCTGTATCCTGGGGTACAGAGTTAGGCATATAAGAGCAGATATGGATTCCAGGGCTGCTCGAGTAAGCTGTAAACTACACTTCCCATGAGCACCATGTGCAGGTGATGGTTTGGGTTTGCGCAGTGAATGGGTGAACTTGTTTTACAGGCGGGAAGCTTCCAGACCATGACCAAATGGGAGTGTTCTGCACTCGTTCGTCCAGGGAATTGTTTAAATTACAATGAATTAATTACATCAAATAATTTCCTGTTTTAGTAGTTCTCCCCTCTTTTGGAACAGTTCCTCCAGAGTTCTGATAAAACCGTCATTGAAGTGGCTTCTCCTTTTGAGTCACATCCTGGGCTGTTAGTCATGAGGACTGAATTACAGGACACAGGTTCTCCTCCTCTCTCCCGCTCTTTCTTTCCCACTGTTCTTGCCCCCGTATTTCAAAATCTTTTCTTTTCCCTTAACAGTGTTGCGTCAGTCTTTTACCTTAACAGTGCTGAGTCAGTCTTTTACCTTAACAGTGTTGCGTCAGTCTTTTACCTTAACAGTGCTGAGTCAGTCTTTTACCTTAACAGTGCTGTTCAGGTGGGAGTTGCAGTCGGTAACTGGATGGGTGGATGTCAGTAGTATGTGTATAATGTGGACAGAAATGCATTAAGCAGATTTTAACCGTAGAGAGAGGCGTTGAGGTGGGTTAGGTCCCTTAGATTTAGAAAGGATCTGAGTTCAGCCCTGTACTAAATATGCTCATTGTGATACTTAGTGTTTCAACATGTTAATACAACGTACTTCCATATGTAAGGGAGCAGGTCACAGAAAGTGTGTTTGGAAAGTCGGGGAAGCCCTAATGTTGTGTTCAAATGTAGGCCAGTGTGGAGAAGGTTCAGTGTGGAGAAGGTTCAGTGTGGAGAAGGTTCAGTGTGGAGAAGGTTCAGTGTGGAGAAGGTTCAGTGTGGAGAAGGTTCTGTGTGGAGAAGGTTCAGTGTGGAGAAGGTTCTGTGTGGAGAAGGTTCTGTGTGGAGAAGGTTCAGTGTGGAGAAGGTTCAGTGTGGAGAAGGTTCAGTGTGGAGAAGGTTCTGTGTGGAGAAGGTTCAGTGTGGAGAAGGTTCAGTGTGGAGAAGGTTCTGTGTGGAGAAGGTTCAGTGTGGAGAAGGTTCAGTGTGGAGAAGGTTCAGTGTGGAGAAGGTTCAGTGTGGAGAAGGTTCAGTGTGGAGAAGGTTCAGTGTGGAGAAGGTTCAGTGTGGAGAAGGTTCAGTGTGGAGAAGGTTCAGTGTGGAGAAGGTTCAGTGTGGAGAAGGTTCAGTGTGGAGAAGGTTCAGTGTGGAGAAGGTTCAGTGTGGAGAAGGTTCAGTGTGGAGAAGGTTCTGTGTGGAGAAGGTTCAGTGTGGAGAAGGTTCAGTGTGGTCTGTTAGCTCAGGAATGCCTCTGTGAGATATTGTGTATTTTTAGCCCTTATCTCCTGTCTGCTGCCAAACACAGCTGCGCAGGCAAGTGCTCCAAGCCTGAGAGATTTACTTCATGCTGGTTTCTAAATCTCACAATATGAATATGTGGTAAATGATAGAGTTTCAAAGTGTCATCAAACACCAAAGGATTGTCTTTAAAAGTCAGGTGGATGTATGTGATAGTTGTGGGTTGTCTGTGGTAGTTTCTTACTCTGTGGGTGTGGTCTGTGATGCTCATTATAAGCCCTTTCACTGTTCAGGACCGTATCTATGGAACATGAATGCGAGAGGCATTTGGGGCAGGGAGATAGAGCAGAGCTTTTGGGGCAGGGAGATGGAGGGGCATTTGGGGCAGGGAGATTGAGAGGGGCATTTGGGACAGGGTGACGGAGAGGAGCAATTGAGAGAGGGTAAGGGGGGGGGGGGGGGGAAGCGGGGCATTTGAGAGAGGGTGGGGGGGGGGGGAGAGGGGCATTTGAGAGAGGGTGAGGCGGGAGGGAGGGAGGAGCTTTGTCTCCTGCTACAGCCGCCAGCTTCTCCAGCCCTTAGCATCTCGCTCACACGCTCAGAAAGCAAGTGTTTGTTTTCTCGCTCTCGGCTCCATTTCTGGATTTCTCAGATTTGTTCTTTTTTTAATTGGCCTGAGGGAACAGTGCAGGTTGCTGTATTTTTTTTAAAACAGTGTGTTTGTATCTTTCCTGGTTCCTATTCAGAGTAAACTCATGCCTGTAGGGTGTGAAGGCTTCTCCCTCTGAGTGTGCGTTGGGACCGTGGGTGGGTGGGGGGCTTAGTTTGCTGTCAACTTTTTGAAGAAACATGGAAAAACTGTGAAATATCCCATCATGCCCTTGGGGGAGATCAAAGAGGCGTTTTTATGCAGAATGTGTTCTCTCCGAGTCTTTGGCACAGGCTTGGCATTTTCTTTATTGCATTTAATCCCTCTCAACTGATCGCAGTGGGAAAAAAACAGCAGAAATGTCAAATGAATTTGAGTTCATGGGAAGATTAAGCTTATGAGAGACCCAGAAATCCTCATTGATTGGCACGTTGTCTATTGCACAGAAAACTCTGAACATCCCGAAAACTCTTCCTTACAGTTGGAAGCCTGAGCCTGTTGGTCACCTTTATGAACACGTATGTACAGTAAGGCGTGTGTCAGTGGTGTATGTATGAACACGTATGTACAGTAAGGCGTGTGTCAGTGGTGTATGTATGAACACGTATGTACAGTAAGGCGTGTGTCAGTGGTGTTGGTGTATGTATGAACACGTATGTACAGTAAGGCGTGTGTCAGTGGTGTATGTATGAACACGTATGTACAGTAAGGCGTGTGTCAGTGGTGTTGGTGTATGTAGGAACACGTATGTACAGTAAGGCGTGTGTCAGTGGTGTTGGTGTATGTATGAACACGTATGTACAGTAAGGCGTGTGTCAGTGGTGTATGTATGAACACGTATGTACAGTAAGGCGTGTGTCAGTGGTGTTGGTGTATGTATGAACACGTATGTACAGTAAGGCGTGTGTCAGTGGTGTATGTATGAACACGTATGTACAGTAAGGTGTGTGTCAGTGGTGTTGGTGTATGTAGGAACACGTATGTACAGTAAGGCGTGTGTCAGTGGTGTATGTATGAACACGTATGTACAGTAAGGCGTGTGTCAGTGGTGTTGGTGTATGTAGGAACACGTATGTACAGTAAGGCGTGTGTCAGTGGTGTATGTATGAACACGTATGTACAGTAAGGCGTGTGTCAGTGGTGTATGTATGAACACTGTGGCGAAGTGAGCCGTACCGCTCGCGTGAATAAAACAGAGTCCAGCCCAAGCTTGGGTAAGGAGAACGGGGTTTTTATTTTCTGCCTTTCTCCACAACACAACCACAGTAATACCTCGACATCTTAGTCATTTTCTCCCCTCAACTCCCAGAAGGCTCCTTTTATAGGTTCTCAGGCTCACTGTTGAACAATCAAGGCAATTGGTTAATTGATAAAAACAATGCCACAATCAATCGTCACCAATTGCCTGATTGCCAACAGCTGTGCCGGTTCCATAAACCACCTGAGTTCACTCTCTCTCTTGCCGGCCTCGCCTAAAACCACGCCCCCCTACCACAAACACGTATGTGCAGTAAGGCGTGTGTCAGTGGTGTATGTATGAACACGTATGTGCAGTAAGGCGTGTCAGTGGTGTTGGTGTATGTATGAACACGTATGTACAGTAAGGCGTGTGTCAGTGGTGTATGTATGAACACGTATGTGCAGTAAGGCGTGTCTGTGGTGTTGGTGTATGTATGAACACGTATGTACAGTAAGGCGTGTGTCAGTGGTGTATGTATGAACACGTATGTGCAGTAAGGCGTGTCTGTGGTGTTGGTGTATGTATGAACACGTATGTGCAGTAAGGTGTGTCTGTGCTGTTGGTGTATGTATGAACACGTATGTGCAGTAAGGCGTGTCTGTGGTGTTGGTGTATGTATGAACACGTATGTGCAGTAAGACGTGTCTGTGGTGTTGGTGTATGTATGAACACGTATGTGCAGTAAGGCGTGTGTCAGTGGTGTATGTATGAACACGTATGTGCAGTAAGGCGTGTCTGTGGTGTTGGTGTATGTATGAACACGTATGTACAGTAAGATGTGTGTCAGTGGTGTATGTATGAACACGTATGTGCAGTAAGGCGTGTATGTATGAACACGTATGTGCAGTAAGGCGTGTGTCAGTGGCCTTTGTAAGATATGAGTGAATGTAAGGTTAATTTACTTCATTGACTAAACGGGTTTGTGTTGGGCTTAATGTTCATCAACTGAACAACCTCTACAGCGGAACACGGCCCTTTGCTACTGTAGCTTAAAGCACAACTGAATCATAACTTTGGTAGAACTTTGGGTTGTGTATTACCTGGCCATGATATGAGCCCAAATGGTGGTGAAATATGTTTGTTAGTTGCTCTGTGCTCCCCTGGAGTGATAATGCAGAATAGGGTATTTGTCGCTCTCCATTCACTTCTATGGGGAAGCTAAAACAGTCTCAAAATGACACTTCTAGCACGTAAAAATCTCTCAGGTAGTTACGCTCAGGTGAAATGAAATACACTGTCATACTTTATATGGAAAATGTCAAAATTGTATCTTTAGATTTTTAATAAATAAATCAAGAAGAATAATAAAAATGTATGTTTTATTATTTTGTGGTGAAATAATCATACCCACTGGTCAGTTTGCAGGCTAGCTAACTTCCTGCATGCTTATGGTGTTATCATACTGATTGCAAATTCAAATTGAAGGGGCTGGAGGTTAGCTACATATTCCATTACATTACACTGAAAGTCTCTTTTTTTTCTCTCTCTATCTCTCTCTCTCTCTCTCTCTCTTTCTCTTTCTCTCTCCTCATACCGCATTCTCATTAATTCAGCTCGGCCCACTCATAGGGGTTCTCTATACGCCAAAATAACACCTCCTCAAAGAGAGGCAGGAGAGATACAGGCCCCATATGTCTGTCTCTGCCTGTCTGTCTGTTTCTCTGCCTGTCTGTCTGTTTCTCTGCCTGTCTGCCTTTGCATGCATCTCTTCTGTCTTTTTCTCTCTGTCTGTTTCTCTCTGACTGTCTGTTCCTCTCTGACTGTCTGTGTTTCTCTGCCTGTCTGTGTTTCTCTGCCTGTCTGCCTTTGCATGCATCTCTTCTGTATTTTTCTCTCTGTCTGTTTCTCTCTGACTGTCTGTTTCTCTCTGACTGTCTGTGTTTCTCTGCCTGTCTGCCTTTGCATGCATCTCTTCTGTCTTTTTCTCTCTGTCTGTTTCTCTCTGACTGTCTGTTTCTCTCTGACTGTCTGTGTTTCTCTGCCTGTCTGCCTTTGCATGCATCTCTTCTGTCTTTTTCTCTCTGTCTGTTTCTCTCTGACTGTCTGTTTCTCTCTGACTGTCTGTGTTTCTCTGCCTGTCTGTGTTTCTCTGCCTGTCTGCCTTTGCATGCATCTCTTCTGTCTTTTTCTCTCTGTCTGTTTCTCTCTGACTGTCTGTTTCTCTCTGACTGTCTGTTTCTCTCTGACTGTCTGTGTTTCTCTGCCTGTCTGCCTTTGCATGCATCTCTTCTGTCTTTTTCTCTCTCTCTGTCTGGATGTGTTTGTCTGAGAACCTGATAACCGGAAACATTTATGGGTGGATTTTAATGAGACTGTGAAATGATTACCCATTGGGCCATGGGGCAAGAAAAGGCTGATTTCAGAAGCACACACTCCGCAGCGTGTATATCAGTTATATGATCACTTACTCTAAGTGGTGACACCATGGCTTTGCCTTCTAATGTCAGCTGGGAGTATGGGACGGGCGGAGACTGCCCTAATGGTTTCCTGGAGACAGGGATGTGCCCTGTGGTAAGGTCACATGATGCTTTCACTCCTCCGGGACTCATTTGCGCTGCGCGCTGGAAACCATCCCCACTTTACATTGATATTTATTTAACATTTGGCAGTTAAACTCAAGGAAAGTATCTGCTCAAATATTCAAAATGCACCCTTAACTGTACTGCCTGACATCTTTGACTGAAGGCAGCGAGTAGCCTCACAAGCGCACCCTACACTGCTGGGGCCAGGCCAGCTGTGTCCTGTTGCTGCTAGTCATGGCAACAAGGGCCTCTACTGACTGAGCCAATCAAAGCCCAGACCTGACTGGGTGAGCCAATCAGAGCCCATAGCTTACTGAGTTAGCCAATCAGAGCCCAGTGCTGACTGGTGCAGCCAATCAGAGCCCAGAGTTTACTGACTGAGCCAATTAGAGATCAGTCACCTGCGCTCATGTCGCCAGTCTGTTCAGTCGGGGGGCGGGGAAAGAGCTGCGAGTGGTAAATACATTCTATGTGCATCAAATTCAATTTTGACACCAACAACTAGTACACACAGGTGCACACAGGTACACACAGGTGCACACAGGTACACACACTGTTGTTGTGTTGCTCCATTGAGCTGTGTCCGTATCAATTCTCCCATAACCTCAAACATTTTCCAAATTAGAGAGAATCTCCTCACTGACTGCTATGATACTGCAGCTTCAGTGCCTTTTGGTTCTTTTACACAAAGAGCTGCTACAGAGGAAGTTTATCAGGGCAGTGAGGTTAACCTGAGTAGAGTGAGGAAGAGTAAGTTTATCAGGGCAGTGAGGTTAACCTGAGAAGAGCTGCTACAGAGGAAGTTTATCAGGGCAGTGAGGTTAACCTGAGAAGAGCTGCTACAGAGGAAGTTTATCAGGGCAGTGAGGTTAACCTGAGAAGAGCTGCTACAGAGGAAGTTTATCAGGGCAGTGAGGTTAACCTGAGAAGAGTGAGGAAGGGTAAGTTTATCAGGGCAGTGAGGTTAACCTGAGAAGAGTGAGGAAGAGTAAGTTTATCAGGGCAGTGAGGTTAACCTGAGAAGAGCTGAAGAGTAAGTTTATCAGGGCAGTGAGGTTAACCTGAGAGAGCTGCTACTTTATCAGGGCAGTGAGGTTTTAACCTGAGAAGAGTGAGGAAGAGTAAGTTTATCAGGGCAGTGAGGTTAACCTGAGAAGAGTGAGGAAGGGTAAGTTTATCAGGGCAGTGAGGTTAACCTGAGAAGAGTGAGGAAGAGTAAGTTTATCAGGGCAGTGAGGTTAACCTGAGAAGAGCTGCTACAGAGGAAGTTTATCAGGGCAGTGAGGTTAACCTGAGAAGAGTGAGGAAGAGTAAGTTTATCAGGGCAGTGAGGTTAACCTGAGAAGAGCTGCTACAGAGGAAGTTTATCAGGGCAGTGAGGTTAACATGAGAAGAGTGAGGAAGAGGAAGTTTATCAGGGCAGTGAGGTTAACCTGAGAAGAGTGAGGAAGAGTAAGTTTATCAGGGCAGTGAGGTTAACCTGAGAAGAGTGAGGAAGAGTAAGTTTATCAGGGCAGTGAGGTTAACCTGAGAAGAGCTGCTACAGAGGAAGTTTATCAGGGCAGTGAGGTTAACCTGAGAAGAGCTGCTACAGAGGAAGTTTATCAGGGCAGTGAGGTTAACCTGAGAAGAGCTGCTACAGAGGAAGTTTATCAGGGCAGTGAGGTTAACCTGAGAAGAGTGAGGAAGAGTAAGTTTATCAGGGCAGTGAGGTTAACCTGAGAAGAGCTGCTACAGAGGAAGTTTATCAGGGCAGTGAGGTTAACCTGAGAAGAGCTGCTACAGAGGAAGTTTATCAGGGCAGTGAGGTTAACCTGAGAAGAGCTGCTACAGAGGAAGTTTATCAGGGCAGTGAGGTTAACCTGAGAAGAGCTGCTACAGAGGAAGTTTATCAGGGCAGTGAGGTTACCTGAGAAGAGCTGCTACAGAGGAAGTTTATCAGGGCAGTGAGGTTAACCTGAGAGAGCTGCTACAGAGGAAGTTTATCAGGGCAGTGAGGTTAACCTGAGAAGAGCTGCTACAGAGGAAGTTTATCAGGGCAGTAAGGTTAACCTGAGAAGAGTGAGGAAGAGTAAGTTTATCAGGGCAGTGAGGTTAACCTGAGTAGAGTGAGGAAGAGTAAGTTTATCAGGGCAGTGAGGTTAACCTGAGAAGAGTGAGGAAGAGTAAGTTTATCAGGGCAGTGAGGTTAACCTGAGTAGACTGAGGAAGAGTAAGTTTATCAGGGCAGTGAGGTTCACCTGAGTAGAGCTGCTACAGAGGAAGTTTATCAGGGCAGTGAGGTTAACCTGAGTAGAGTGAGGAAGAGTAAGTTTATCAGGGCAGTGAGGTTAACCTGAGAAGAGTGAGGAAGAGTAAGTTTATCAGGGCAGTGAGGTTAACCTGAGAAGAGTGAGGAAGAGTAAGTTTATCAGGGCAGTGAGGTTAACCTGAGAAGAGCTGCTACAGAGGAAGTTTATCAGGGCAGTGAGGTTAACCTGAGAAGAGCTGCTACAGAGGAAGTTTATCAGGGCAGTGAGGTTAACCTGAGAAGAGCTGCTACAGAGGAAGTTTATCAGGGCAGTGAGGTTAACCTGAGAAGAGCTGCTACAGAGGAAGTTTATCAGGGCAGTGAGGTTAACCTGAGAAGAGCTGCTACAGAGGAAGCTTATCAGGGCAGTGAGGTTAACCTGAGAAGAGCTGCTACAGAGGAAGTTTATCAGGGCAGTGAGGTTAACCTGAGAAGAGCTGCTACAGAGGAAGCTTATCAGGGCAGTGAGGTTAAATATTCACACATTTCATAAGGGAAAGGCATCCTTCTGCTCGTGTTTGTGTGTGACGTGTGCACGTGTGTGTGTGTGTGTGTGTGTGTGTGTGTGTGTGTGACGTGTGTGTGACGTGCGTGATTGTGTGTGTGTGTGTGTATCTGTGTGTGTGAGACGTGTGTGTGTGTGATGTGTGTGTGTATCTGTGTGTGGCGTGCGTGCGTGCGTGCGTGCGTGCGTGCGTGTGACGTGCGTGCGTGTGTGTGTATCTGTGTATCTGTGTGTGTGTGGGAGGGGGATGTCTCCTCCACAGAGCTGTTCAAAAGTGTACAGTTTGGAAACGCTGCTTCCTAACGTCACGTTGCTGGAACGTTTGAATGCTTCTCACAGGTTTAATTATAAAAACGCTGAGCCTGGACATTGCATGACTCATGAAGTTTTTTTGATATGAGCACCTGTCCTTCTGACCTGCGAGCCTAAATAAAGGTGTAATCTGAGAGAGTGTGTGTGCGTGCGCGTGCGCAATGCGCGTATGTGTGTGTGCGTGTGGAGCTGTTCTGTGGAAGCACACAATGGTGAAGCTCTGTGTGGAAATAAGGTCGTAGAAATGTTTTTTAATTTCTTCCAGCATTTCTGTGAACACACCAGTAATTATTTTGATAACATTTAATGAGTTTTTAAAGCATGGCTTATTCTGACTCATGAAAAATATAGCATTCTCGGATTACAAATTTATCTGCCCCCCACTATCAAATGTTTGATTATTTAAGACAATTAGAGTGCAGTGGGAATTAGCTCGCACGCGCACACACACACACACACACACACACACACACACACACACACACACACACACACACACACACACTGACAGGCAGGATAGTGTGCATTCACACACACTTATAGGCAGGATGAATTAGCCATAGCAGACATGCATGGTTCTTAGACTGAGTGAATATTGATGAGCGAGAGCAAATAGGAGGCATTTTAGTTTTTAGCCCGGTAATGCATTTGTGATGTCATACTGGAAAATTTGAATAATAAAGTGTTGGGTAGCATGCTTGGTGTATGGGCCAGTATGTGAGGGGGTTAGCTACAGAGGCTAACGGTAGCATGCTTGGTGTATGGGCCAGTGTGTGAGGGGGTTAGCTACAGAGGCTAACGGTAGCATGCTTGGTGTTTGGGCCAGTGTGTGAGGGGGTTAGCTACAGAGGCTAACGGTAGCATGCTTGGTGTGTAGGCCAGTATGTGAGGGGGTTTGGTGTGTAGGCCAGTATGTGTGCGGGTTTGGTGTGTAGGCCAGTATGTGTGCGGGTTTGGTGTGTAGGCCAGTATGTGTGCGGGTTTGATGTGTAGGCCAGTATGTGAGGGGGTTTGGTGTGTAGGCCAGTATGTGTGCGGGTTTGGTGTGTAGGCCAGTATGTGTGCGGGTTTGGTGTGTAGGCCAGTATGTGTGCGGGTTTGGTGTGTAGGCCAGTATGTGTGCGGGTTTGGTGTATGGTCCAGTGTGTGAGCGGGTTTGGTGTGTAGGCCAGTATGTGAGGGGGTTAGCTACAGAGGCTAACGGTAGCATGCTTGGTGTGTAGGCCAGTATGTGTGCGGGTTTGGTGTATGGTCCAGTGTGTGAGCGGGTTTGGTGTGTAGGCCAGTATGTGAGGGGGTTAGCTACAGAGGCTAACGGTAGCATGCTTGGTGTATGGGCCAGTGTGTGAGGGGGTTAGCTACAGAGTGTAGGCCAGTGTGTGAGGGGGTTAGCTACAGAGGCTAACGGTAGCATGCTTGGTGTGTAGGCCAGTATGTGAGGGGGTTTGGTGTGTAGGCCAGTATGTGTGCGGGTTTGGTGTGTAGGCCAGTATGTGAGGGGGTTTGGTGTGTAGGCCAGTATGTGAGGGGGTTTGGTGTGTAGGCCAGTATGTGTGCGGGCTTGGTGTGTAGGCTAGTGTGTGAGGGGGTTAGCTACAGAGGCTAAAGTAGCTCAGGGACACGGTGGGGGGGTGTGTTTGCTCGGGTCATTACTGTTGAGCTTGAGAGGCAGACAGCGCACCCCTCCCCCCCCCAAACCCCCCGACAGCTGAGTCTGTGCACCCTGGGGGGGGGGCTTTGGGCTGAGCCATTACATGTGCTCTCTCTCCATCTCTGTCTTAATCTCTCTCTCTCATTTTGACATGAATTACATTTTCTAAGTATTGCCAACGAGAAATTTACCCAGCAGTAGTTGGTACGATAAAAAAACGATCTGTCCCCATAGTCAGGTAATCAGCCATACTAAACCCTAACCCCAACCCTAACCCTAGGGCGGCAGTGTAGTATAATGGTTAAGGAACTGGACTTGTAACTGAAAGGTTGCAGGTTCGATTCCCAGGTAGGACACTGCCGTTGTACCCTTGAGCAAGGTACTTAACCTTCATTGCTTCAGTATATATCCAGCTGTATGAATGGATAAATGTAATAAGAAGTATGTAAGTCGCTCTGGATAAGAGCGTCTGCTAAATGCCTATAATGTAATGTAATGTAACCCTAACCCCACACCTCAGTGTGCAATTGGTTCAATTACTCATTTAAAAATGTTGAGCCAAATGCTAATTGGAATTTCTATTTGAATTGACTTTTTAATGGCAGAGAAATACCTTTTTGCTTTCACTTTCAGTTCATTTACAGCCAAATGAAAACTCCCTGTAGAACTAAATATGTGTAATTTGTAGTTTGTTCAATTTTAGTTGTTCCTAAAGTGATGGTTTTTTTGGGTTCCTGATGTTTGGATCTTTGTCGGAACGCAAGAACCTTTGTTTTTCTGAGGTTTATTGTCAGGGCCCAGATCTGACAAAATTACTCTAGCAGATCCAGTCTCTGCTGTAGACCATCTTCTGTTGGTGAGAGCAGAACCAGGTCAACTTCATAGAGTAAGAATTTCACTTTGGAATCATATAGGGTGAGGCCTCCCTCTTCCTCTCTCTCCCTCTTCCTCTCTCTCCCTCTTCCTCTCCCTCTCTTTCTCTCCCTCTCCTTCCCTCTCCCTCTCCCTCTCCCCCTCTCTCCCTCTTCCTCTCTCTCCCTCTGTTTCTCTCCCTCTCTCTGTTTCTCTCCCTCTCTCATTGCCGCAGGTTGCTTGATGTAAAGAGTAAAATAATGAAATGCCAGCCAATAAACTTTCTGCTGGAAGAAATGCGTGAGTGAGAAAATAAAGGTTTAACTGAAATCTTCTCCCGCTCTCTCTCTCCCTTTCTCTGCTGCAGGTCGGGGGCTGACCAAGCGGCTGGTCTCGGTGCAGGACGGGCCCCTGGTCCGGACGGAGGGGTCCCATGTGACCATCTTGTGCAATGTGACTGGCTACAAGGAAGGGGTGGAGCAGGACTTTGAGTGGTCCATGTACCTGCACTCCACCCCCGACCGCGAAATCCGCATCGTCAGCACCAGCCAGCCCAACTACGCCTACAGCGTGTACGCCCAGCGCGTCAACAAGAAGGAGATCTACGTGGAGCGACTGACTGGTGACTCCGCCCTTCTCCACATCACCAAGCTGGAGGCTACAGACATGGGACAGTTTGAGTGCTACACCCCCAACACAGACGGCCAGTACCTGGGCTCCTACAGCGCCAAGACTGAGCTCATTGGTGAGTGTAATCTCTCTGTGGGGTCCGTGTGTACCAGTCTGGGTAATGTAGGCTGCAGGGTCTGTTCAGGCTGGTGTGGAGGCTAGACGTTATGACACCTGTCCCAGCCAGGGATTAGGCAAGAGGAGGTCACACCTCTCCCCCCTACGTCCCACCCGACTGTCCCGCGCGGTTTATGGCCTGTATGTGTGGAATGGGGGCGGGCTGTGACCCTGGGGGGGGGGCGGCCCCTGACCCTGGGGGGCAAGCAGCTGTATTTATAGACCTGTCTACGAAGGACAGAGACAGAGTTTTACAAACTGAGTGCAGTAAATACTCTACACCCAGTTCTCTCTCTCTTTCCCCCTCTCTCTCCCCCTCTCCCTCTCTCTCTCTCCCTCCCCCTCTCCCTCTCTCTCCCTCTCTCTCCCCCTCTCTCCCTCTCTCTCCCCCTCTCTCTCTCTCCCCCTCTCCCTGTCCCTCTCCCTCTCTCCCTCTTTCTCTGCCTCTCACTCTCTTTATTTTTTTACATTTTTAAAATAATTTTATTTTCCTAATTTTCTTGATTTCAGTTTTTTTCCCTGCCTGGTTAATAAAGGGAAGTTTAAAAGAGGGGTGAACGGGCATCGCTAACCCTATTTAACCATAAATAAAGGGTCTCTTTATCTCTTCCCATTATTGCCCTCTAACATGCAGCCAGTCTACACAGCGTTAAGACCAGGCAACACAGCGTTAAGACCAGGCTACACAGCGTTAAGACTAGTCTACACAGCGTTAAGACCAGGCTACAAAGCATTAAGACCAGTCTACACAGCGTTAAGACCAGTCTACACAGCGTTAAGACCAGGCTACACAGCGTTAAGGCCAGGCTACACAGCATTAAGGCCAGGTTACACAGCGTTAAGGCCGGTCTACACAGCGTTAAGGCCGGTCTACACAGCGTTAAGACCGGTCTACTCAGTGAGTCTGTAGGAGCGTTAAGGCCAGTCTATAAAGTGAGTTTGTAGGCGTGTTAAGGCCAGTCTATAAAGTGAGTTTGTAGGCGTGTTAAGGGCAGTCTACACAGTGAGTCTGTAGGGGTGTTAAGGCCAGTCTACACAGTGCGTCTGTAGGGGTGTTAAGGCCAGTCTACACAGTGCGTCTGTAGAACAGTCTCGGGACGCTGACGGTTGGACTGCCTCTGGAGCGGAACTCTGTACAGAAATAGCATTAGCGTCTGCAACGCTGCGGGAACGTTTAACCTGCCTGCTGGGTTAGACGCTGCTCTCCTGCTGACCCTTCCTCCTCTCCCAATCCAAATTCACCTCTGACCTCTCACCTCTGACCTCTCACTTCTGACCTCCTGTCTGACGCAGTGGCTGAAGCACAGGTTCAGGTTCTGGAACATTCCGCTGAGTTTCCACCTGGCGTGTCACACAGCTGATGGCTCTATCTCTTCCACCGAGCTGTTCTGTGTGAATGTGTGTATCTGTCTGTGTGTGTAATCTATGTCTGTCTGTCTGTTTTTGTCTGTCTGTCCTGGTCTGTGAGCCATTTACCTGTTAAGAACTTTAGAAGTCTCATCTGGCTCTTATCACAAAAGGTCCTGGAGCATTCCAATATATATAGAGGGAGAGGGAGGGAGAGACAAGTTTTAACAAGCTTCACTCTGTCATTTAGCCAAGCCTCACCACAATAATGAAGCATCGTAACAAAAACACTTTAAATTTATATCCATAGTTTTATATCCAATATAAACAAAAATCCCACAGGGACCCTTTTTATGACTGATTCATCAAAGCTGCATGTGGGGGGACAGGAGGGGGCACGCTGTTGGCCCTGCCGCCTGATTGGACGGCTTCACCTCCAGGCAGACACTGAGGCGCCATCTCCACAGATGGTACCACAACAAACAAAATCAGTTCATTTCTCACACCAAATCTTTACGTACACAGACTAGGGCTGTCACATTGACCCAAAAATAAAATTAAAATTTTGAAATGTAAAATACATATTCGTTTGAATCATTTTGATTATATATTTTTAATAATAATTATATAATTAATTTAAATAAAGCGTCAACAAAATTCTCTTAATTATGATGTAATGCTCGGGAAAGTACTTAAAGGGAAAGTAACTACACCCACTGTCTCAGCCTGTCTCACACCCACTGTCTCAGCCTGTCTCACACCCACTGTCTCAGCCTGTCTCACACCCACTGTCTCAGCCTGTCTCACACCCACTGTCTCAGCCTGTCTCACACCCACTGTCTCAGCCTGTCTCACACCCACTGTCTCAGCCTGTCTCACACCCACTGTCTCAGCCTGTCTCACACCCACTGTATCAGCCTGTCTCACACCCACTGTCTCAGCCTGTCTCACACCCACTGTCTCAGCCTGTCTCACACCCACTGTCTCAGCCTGTCTCACACCCTCTGTCTCAGCCTGTCTCACACCCACTGTCTCAGCCTGTCTCACACCCACTGTCTCAGCCTGTCTCACACCCACTGTCTCAGCCTGTCTCACACCCACTGTCTCAGCCTGTCTCACACCCACTGTCTCAGCCTGTCTCACACCCACTGTCTCAGCCTGTCTCACACCCACTGTCTCAGCCTGTCTCACACCCACTGTCTCAGCCTGTCTCACACCCACTGTCTCAGCCTGTCTCACACCCACTGTCTCAGCCTGTCTCACACCCACTGTCTCAGCCTGTCTCACACCCACTGTCTCAGCCTGTCTCACACCCACTGTCTCAGCCTGTCTCACACCCACTGTCTCAGCCTGTCTCACACCCACTGTCTCAGCCTGTCTCACACCCACTGTCTCAGCCTGTCTCACACCCACTGTCTCAGCCTGTCTCACACCCACTGTCTCAGCCTGTCTCACACCCACTGTTTCAGCCTGTCTCCACCTACTACACAATTTAGAAAAATACTTCTACAAAATACTTTTGTATAACTCGGATCAAACTGTCAAACTAGACTGCACATCAAATATGATTCCAGATTCAGCAACTGCATGGCCTATTTCTCCCCTCAAATATCTTCAGAAACGTATTTTGGTGGACTACTTAGGTGGAATAAGAGAGTTTATGAACAGGACGCAACATTGTTCCGGTTTAAAAACGTGGAGCCGAAACGAAAGTAACGTAGTGGGTTTAACCAATCAGGTGCCGGCTGTTTCTGTTGTGGGCGACAACAATTATCCATATGACGTAGAGGTACCTCCAAAGAGGTACTCTGACATCACAATTGGGGTTGGGGCAGTGTGGTGAGCAGAAAGGAAATTTAAACCGTTAGGGGCAGCACAAAGACGCTTTTCTACCAGTTTCTCCTGATTTATGTTATTATTTCAGAATTGTTGAAATAACAGAATGGAAAAATAAGTTTCATATTTTATTAGGCATAGAAACACGTTTACAGCTTTAAAAAAAAAAGTGATCTAGGGTGTAGTTAGCCTTTAACGGGAGATGGCACAAAAAAAAAATGCTATATTGATAAGATGCATTCAATAAACAATGTGGATCCCTCCAAACTGCCAGCTTGGCTATTTTGTAATATAGATTTGTTCTTCACAATTAGCGTTAGTTGCAAGTGTTAGTGTTTCCCATAGCCTAGCTGCAGTATGCCGTGTGTTTCCCATAGCCTAGCTGCAGTATGCAGTGTGTTTCCCATAGCCTAGCCTAGCTACAGTATGCATTGCGTTTCCCATAGCCTAGCTGCAGTATGCATTGTGTTTCCCATAGCCTAGCTGCAGTATGCAGTGTGTTTCCCATAGCCTAGCCTAGCTACAGTATGCATTGCGTTTCCCATAGCCTAGCTGCAGTATGCAGTGTGTTTCCCATAGCCTAGCTGCAGTATGCAGTGTGTTTCCCATAGCCTAGCTACAGTATGCATTGTGTTTCCCATAGCCTAGCTGCAGTATGCAGTGTTTTTCCCATAGCCTAGCTACAGTATGCATTGTGTTTCCCATAGCCTAGCTACAGTATGCATTGCGTTTCCCATAGCCTAGCTGCAGTATGCAGTGTGTTTCCCATAGCCTAGCTACAGTATGCATTGTGTTTCCCATAGCCTAGCTGCAGTATGCAGTGTTTTTCCCATAGCCTAGCTACAGTATGCATTGTGTTTCCCATAGCCTAGCTACAGTATGCATTGTGTTTCTCATAGCCTAGCTACAGTATGCATTGTGTTTCTCATAGCCTAGCTGCAGTATGCACTAGGTTTCTCATATCCTAGCTACAGTATGCACTAGGCTTCTCATATCCTAGCTACAGTATACATTATTTCCCATAGCCTAGCTACAGTATGCAGTGTGTTTCCCATAGCCTAGCTGCAGTATGCAGTGTGTTTCCCATAGCCTAGCTGCAGTATGCAGTGTGTTTCCCATAGCCTAGCTACAGTATGCATTGTGTTTCCCATAGCCTAGCTGCAGTATGCAGTGTTTTTCCCATAGCCTAGCTACAGTATGCATTGCGTTTCCCATAGCCTAGCTACAGTATGCATTGCGTTTCCCATAGCCTAGCTGCAGTATGCAGTGTGTTTCCCATAGCCTAGCTACAGTATGCATTGTGTTTCCCATAGCCTAGCTGCAGTATGCAGTGTTTTTCCCATAGCCTAGCTACAGTATGCATTGTGTTTCCCATAGCCTAGCTACAGTATGCATTGTGTTTCTCATAGCCTAGCTGCAGTATGCACTAGGTTTCTCATATCCTAGCTACAGTATGCACTAGGCTTCTCATATCCTAGCTACAGTATACATTATTTCCCATAGCCTAGCTACAGTATGCAGTGTGTTTCCCATATCCTAGCTACAGTATGCATTGTGTTTCCCATAGCCTAGCTACAGTATGCATTATTTCCCATAGCCTAGCTACAGTATGCATTGTGTTTCTCATAGCCTAGCTACAGTATGCATTGTGTTTATCATAGCCTAGCTGCAGTATGCACTAGGTTTCTCATATCCTAGCTACAGTATGCACTAGGTTTCTCATATCCTAGCTACAGTATGCACTGTGTTTCCCATAGCCTAGCTACAGTATGCACTGTGTTTCCCATAGCCTAGCTGCAGTATGCACTAGGTTTCTCATATCCTAGCTACAGTATGCACTAGGTTTCTCATAGCCTAGCTACAGTATGCACTGTGTTTCCCATAGCCTAGCTGCAGTATGCATTGTGTTTCCCATAGCCTAGCTACAGTATGCACTGTGTTTCCCATATCCTAGCTACAGTATGCACTGTGTTTCCCATAGCCTAGCTACAGTATGCACTGTGTTTCTCATAGCCTAGCTGCAGTATGCACTAGGTTTCTCATATCCTAGCTACAGTATGCACTAGGTTTCTCATATCCTAGCTACAGTATGCACTGTGTTTCCCATAGCCTAGCTACAGTATGCACTGTGTTTCCCATAGCCTAGCTACAGTATGCACTGTGTTTCCCATAGCCTAGCTACAGTATGCACTGTGTTTCCCATAGCCTAGCTGCAGTATGCACTGTGTTTTTCATAGCCTAGCTGCAGTATGCACTGTGTTTCCCATATCCTAGCTACAGTATGCACTGTGTTTCCCATATCCTAGCTACAGTATGCACTGTGTTTCCCATAGCCTAGCTACAGTATGCAGTGTGTTTCCCATAGCCTAGCTACAGTATGCACTGTGTTTCTCATAGCCTAGCTGCAAACTATGCACTGTGTTTCCCATATCCTAGCTACAGTATGCACTGTGTTTCCCATAGCCTAGCTACAGTATGCACTGTGTTTCTCATAGCCTAGCTGCAGTATGCACTGTGTTTCCCATATCCTAGCTACAGTATGCACTGTGTTTCCCATAGCCTAGCTGCAGTATGCATTGTTTCCCATAGCCTAGCTACAGTATGCATTGTGTTTCCCATAGCCTAGCTACAGTATGCACTGTGTTTCCCATAGCCTAGCTACAGTATGCACTGTGTTTCTCATAGCCTAGCTGCAGTATGCACTAGGTTTCTCATATTCTAGCTACAGTATGCACTAGGTTTCTCATATCCTAGCTACAGTATGCACTGTGTTTCCCATAGCCTAGCTACAGTATGCACTGTGTTTCCCATAGCCTAGCTACAGTATGCACTGTGTTTCCCATAGCCTAGCTGCAGTATGCACTGTGTTTCTCATAGCCTAGCTGCAGTATGCACTGTGTTTCCCATATCCTAGCTACAGTATGCACTGTGTTTCCCATATCCTAGCTACAGTATGCACTGTGTTTCCCATAGCCTAGCTACAGTATGCAGTGTGTTTCCCATAGCCTAGCTACAGTATGCACTGTGTTTCTCATAGCCTAGCTGCAGTATGCACTGTGTTTCCCATATCCTAGCTACAGTATGCACTGTGTTTCCCATAGCCTAGCTACAGTATGCACTGTGTTTCCCATATCCTAGCTGCAGTATGCACTGTGTTTCTCATAGCCTAGCTGCAGTATGCACTGTGTTTCCCATATCCTAGCTACAGTATGCACTGTGTTTCCCATAGCCTAGCTACAGTATGCACTGTGTTTCCCACAGCCTAGCTACAGTATGCACTGTGTTTCCCATAGCCTAGCTGCAGTATGCACTGTGTTTCCCATAGCCTAGCTACAGTATGCAGTGTGTTTCCCATAGCCTAGCTACAGTATGCACTGTGTTTCTCATAGCCTAGCTGCAGTATGCACTGTGTTTCCCATATCCTAGCTACAGTATGCACTGTGTTTCCCATAGCCTAGCTACAGTATGCAGTGTGTTTCCCATAGCCTAGCTACAATATGCACTGTGTTTCTCATAGCCTAGCTACAGTATGCACTGTGTTTCTCATAGCCTAGCTGCAAACTATGCACTGTGTTTCCCATATCCTAGCTACAGTATGCACTGTGTTTCCCATAGCCTAGCTGCAGTATGCACTGTGTTTCCCATATCCTAGCTACAGTATGCACTGTGTTTCCCATAGCCTAGCTACAGTATGCAGTGTGTTTCCCATAGCCTAGCTACAGTATGCAGTGTGTTTCTCATAGCCTAGCTGCAGTATGCACTGTGTTTCCCATAGCCTAGCTACAGTATGCACTGTGTTTCTCATAGCCTAGCTGCAGTATGCACTGTGTTTCCCATAGCCTAGCTACAGTATGCACTGTGTTTCTCATAGCCTAGCTGCAGTATGCACTGTGTTTCTCATAGCCTAGCTGCAGTATGCACTGTGTTTCCCATATCCTAGCTACAGTATGCACTGTGTTTCCCATAGCCTAGCTACAGTATGCACTGTGTTTCCCATAGCCTAGCTACAGTATGCACTGTGTTTCCCATATCCTAGCTACAGTATGCACTGTGTTTCCCATATCCTAGCTACAGTATGCACTGTGTTTCCCATAGCCTAGCTACAGTATGCACTGTGTTTCCCATAGCCTAGCTACAGTATGCACTGTGTTTCCCATATCCTAGCTACAGTATGCACTGTGTTTCCCATATCCTAGCTACAGTATGCACTGTGTTTCCCATATCCTAGCTACAGTATGCACTGTGTTTCCCATAGCCTAGCTACAGTATGCACTGTGTTTCCCATATCCTAGCTACAGTATGCACTGTGTTTCCCATATCCTAGCTACAGTATGCACTGTGTTTCCCATAGCCTAGCTACAGTATGCACTGTGTTTCTCATAGCCTAGCTGCAGTATGCACTGTGTTTCCCATATCCTAGCTACAGTATGCATTGTGTTTCCCATAGCCTAGCTACAGTATGCACTGTGTTTCCCATATCCTAGCTACAGTATGCACTGTGTTTCCCATAGCCTAGCTACAGTATGCACTGTGTTTCCCATATCCTAGCTACAGTATGCACTGTGTTTCCCATATCCTAGCTACAGTATGCACTGTGTTTCCCATAGCCTAGCTACAGTATGCACTGTGTTTCTCATAGCCTAGCTGCAGTATGCACTGTGTTTCCCATATCCTAGCTACAGTATGCACTGTGTTTCCCATAGCCTAGCTACAGTATGCACTGTGTTTCCCATAGCCTAGCTGCAGTATGCACTGTGTTTCCCATAGCCTAGCTACAGTATGCATTATTTCCCATAGCCTAGCTACAGTATGCACTGTGTTTCCCATAGCCTAGCTACAGTATGCATTGTGTTTCCCATAGCCTAGCTACAGTATGCATTATTTCCCATAGCCTAGCTACAGTATGCACTGTGTTTCCCATAGCCTAGCTACAGTATGCACTGTGTTTCCCATAGCCTAGCTACAGTATGCATTATTTCCCATAGCCTAGCTGCAGTATGCATTTGACTTTTTAAAGATTAATTTATATGATTTAGCCTGAGCTAAAAATGAGCAGACATTGGATGTGTGTGCGCAGCGCGAAGAGCTCGAAACGAGCAGCGTCAAAAGTTACTAAAACTGAGACTTGTGAATGATATGAGACATTGTGTTAGCTGTGTGTGTGTGTGTGTGTGTGTGTGTGTGTGTGTGTGTGTCTGTCTGTCTGTCTGTCTGTCTGCTGGCAGCCATTCACCTGGATAAACGATGACAGGGTGGGAAACGCAGACAGTAATTGCGTAATTGATATGGTTTTTTTTTTGCCTTCAGGCAGTTACTGTCCAACTACATTATATTGTTCTCACATCCTGGTGTGCTGTACTGCATCAGATTACATCACATCCCAATGACTGTACCACTGTTAGATTAGTCACATCCCAATGACTGTACCACTGTTAGATTAGTCACATCCCAATGACTGTGGTACTGTTAGATTAGTCACATCCCAATGACTGTACCACTGTTAGATTAGTCACATCCCAATGACTGTGGTACTGTTAGGTTAGTCACATCCCAATGACTACCACTGTTAGATTAGTCACATCCCAATGTCTGTACCACTGTTAGATTAGTCACATCCCAATGTCTGTACCACTGTTAGATTAGTCACATCCCAATGACTGTGGTACTGTTAGATTAGTCACATCCCAATGTCTGTACCACTGTTAGATTAGTCACATCCCAATGTCTGTACCACTGTTAGATTAGTCACATCCCAATGTCTGTACCACTGTTAGATTAGTCACATCCCAATGTCTGTACCACTGTTAGATTAGTCACATCCCAATGACTGTGGTACTGTTAGATTAGTCACATCCCAATGACTGTACCACTGTTAGATTAGTCACATCCCAATGACTGTGGTACTGCTAGATTAGTCACATCCCAATGACTGTACCACTGTTAGATTAGTCACATCCCAATGACTGTGGTACTGTTAGATTAGTCACATCCCAATGACTACCACTGTTAGATTAGTCACATCCCAATGTCTGTACCACTGTTAGATTAGTCACATCCCAATGACTGTACCACTGTTAGATTAGTCACATCCCAATGACTGTGGTACTGTTAGATTAGTCACATCCCAATGTCTGTACCACTGTTAGATTAGTCACATCCCAATGTCTGTACCACTGTTAGATTAGTCACATCCCAATGTCTGTACCACTGTTAGATTAGTCACATCCCAATGACTGTACCACTGTTAGATTAGTCACATCCCAATGACTGTGGTACTGTTAGATTAGTCACATCCCAATGACTGTACCACTGTTAGATTAGTCACATCCCAATGACTGTGGTACTGTTAGATTAGTCACATCCCAATGTCTGTACCACTGTTAGATTAGTCACATCCCAATGACTGTGGTACTGTTAGATTAGTCACATCCCAATGTCTGTACCACTGTTAGATTAGTCGCATCCCAATGTCTGTACCACTGTTAGATTAGTCACATCCCAATGTCTGTACCACTGTTAGATTAGTCACATCCCAATGTCTGTACCACTGTTAGATTAGTCACATCCCAATGACTACCACTGTTAGATTAGTCACATCCCAATGACTGTACCACTGTTAGATTAGTCACATCCCAATGGCTGTGGCACTGAGGCTGTTTGCTAATATACTGGTTAGTAATACACAGCTTCATGAAGCCACTTACCCCAGGAGAGGGAGAAGCTTACCTGTTCACAGGTAAAAGGTGGCACAGTAATTTGCTTTCAGCATGGAAAGCATTCATTTTCCAAGTGAAGAAAAACAAGAGCTGCCCATTTTCCTTGTCAGCAATCCTGCTTTTCCACATTGAGAGGAATGTGTATATGTGCCTCTATATGTCATAAATAATACAAAATTCTCAATTTTGCCTGGAGACTTTGCATAGAGGATTTAAGATGTGAACTATGAAACTGTGGAAGGATAACCGAGGTAGAGTTTAACATGTGAACTGTGGAAGGATAACAGAGATAGTTTAACATGTGAACTGTGGAAGGATAACAGAGATAGAGTTTAACATGTGAACTGTGGAAGGATAACAGAGATAGAGTTTAACATGTGAACTGTGGAAGAATAACAGAGATAGAGTTTAACATGTGAACTGTAGAAGGATAACAGAGATAGAGTTTAACATGTGAACTGTGGAAGGATAACAGAGATAGAGTTTAACGTGTGAACTGTGGAAGGATAACAGAGATAGAGTTTAACATGTAGATAGAGTCTAATTGACTTTGGTAAACGCCATCTGTTTGTGTGTTGTTCCTATTTTAAGATGGCGGTTAGGGTTAGGGTTAGGGGTTAGGGTAAGGGGTTAGGGTAAGGGGTTTTCCTCTCTGATGTGTGTGGACTCCTACTCCCAGCTCACAGTTTGTTTGCAAATGCAAGTCTCCAGGAGAGGAGCTATAAATCAGGATGGCACTGTAAAATAATGGTGATGAAACTGAGTTTGTAATTCAGAGATTGCAGGTTCAATTCCCAGATGGGGCACTGCTGTTGTACCCTTCAGCATAGCCTGTAAGCCTCTAACTTTCTGCTGTCAGCCAACCAGAGAAATAGCTTTTATAGAACCGCCTGTATTCAAGGGTAATTACTGATCCAGGAAATGGCTGACGGTTGGATTAATGAATCGCAAGGTTTCTTTAGGCGGGTCTTGGAGGTTAGGAAACTTTTCATCCCAGAAAAATGATTTGGTGTTCTTCTAAAGAGAGGCGCATCTGTGTACCTTTAATTCAGGTCAGTCTTCCTCACGGTGACGTTTTTCATTCCCAAAAAACAAAGTCTTCATCTCATGTAATGTATCAAAGGTCACAAATAAAATCTAAAACCATTCAGACTTCACAAAGCTGTTGTCGTGTTACAGGTCTAACATACATACATACATACATACATACATACATACAGTGGGGAAAATAAGTATTCGACATGTCAAAAGTTTTTTCTTAAACCTATTTCCAATGCAGCTATCCACATGAAATTTGCATGCCATGACTTCCTGATGTCTGACCGAACAACATGAAAAGGCTCAGCACTTTATTTACACTGGGTAGAAGTCTGGAGATTAGCCTTATTTACACTGGGTACAAGCCAGGCTACGGGTCTGGAGGAGCCACTGCTGATTAGCCACTGAGTATGACATCATCCTGATAACGCCCTGGTATACAGCACCATTAAAACAGAGCCGTGTTTGTTAGAGCTGAGAAGAGGGAGGGAGAGAGAGGGAGAGAGGGGGAGAGAGAGACCATCTCAAAGTCACAGATGGTCTTGTTATTGAACCTAAAAAAAGAGGACAAGACCAAAAATACACAGAAAAGCTATTTTTTGCTAAAGACATTTGAGGAAAATAAGGAACTATAAATAAACACCAGTTTGTGTGCGTGCGTGCGTGTGTTTGTGTGTTTGTGCGTGCGTGCGTGCGTGCGTGCGTGCGTGCGTGCGTGTGTGTGTGCGTGCGTGGGTAATAAGTTGGGCACAGTGGGCAGCATGTGCTTCTGAATAACGCTTGTGCTGGAGTATGAAACGCCCCCCAGGCTGAGAGACGTGTGATTGCAGTATCCCATCAATGAGGGGGGCAGGGGGCGGGGTGTGGGCTGTTATTGTAGGGGTGGGGGTGTGGGGTGATATTGGGGGGTGGGGATGGGGGTGTGGGGTGATATTGGGGGGTGGGGGGTGGGGGTGTGGGCTGTTATTGTAGGGGTGGGGGTGTGGGGGTGTGGGGTGATTTTGGGGGATGGGGGCCGAGTCTTTGTTCCTGAATAAATTTATCCAAAGCGACGTACGTGACATTTCTAGCATGATATTGCTGAATATATAAGCCCCGCCCCCAAGTCCCAATAAATCCACCTCATCCGTTTGTTACCCACCCTCAAGCCTTTATGGACGTGCTGCTGTGAGTTTTTCCTTTCAAGTTTCAAAACAAATGTGGACTGGGCATTAGAGTTTGGAGCTGGCTGGGCATACCAGTGGTGTGTTCCTGCTGGGGTTAACCGTCGCCCTTGGGAGACCTGTAGCCCCCGGTTACCAGGGCAGCTCCAGGCGTCATGTGAGGATAAGTCTCCCTGTGTTTGTGTTTACTCACATCGAGCGCGTAGTCTCCGTAGGAACAGCCTCCCCACGTGTAATCACACATAATTAGGAAGGGCTTGTCTCCATGTTTAGGGGGGCAGAGAGGGGTGATGGGTTTGAGGGGGGGGGGGGTGTAATCACATCTCTGTGCTTTGCTCCAATTCTTCTGATTTAAGTGATGCAGCAACAGGAATTGCATACATTACACACACACGCACACACTCACGTACACACACACTCGCGCACACACTCACGTACACACACACACACTCGCGCACACACTCACGTACACACGCACACACTCACGTACACACGCACACACTCACGTACACGTACACACACACACTCGCTCGCACACTCACGTACACGCACACACACACACACTCGCGCACACACACACACACACGCACGCACGCACACATACACGCACGCACGCACACACACAGGGGGGCAGGTGGGGGTTGTCAGTAGGAGGGGGGGTGTGAGATTTATGATGGTATTTATTTCCTCTAGTGTCAGTAGTTCAGCCTCATGTACCCCCAAACAGGGCTTGTGTGCCATTTCTCTCCATCTTTAATCAGATTACAGAGTAATCCTCACTCTCTACATCCTATTACAAGCATGTTCCCCTTTAATAACAAGGTCTTTATCCCTGCCATAAAACCCCAGTTTCCTTCTATAGCCATGGACGTAGATCCCGGGGGGGGGGGGAAGGGGGGACTTCCTGTTTGTTGCTTCAGTATATATGCAGCTGTATCAATGGCTACTATGTATACATGCAAAAATGCTGTGTAAGTCGCTCTGGATAAGAGCGTCTGCTAAATGCCTGTAATGTAATGTAATGTAAATGTAAATTTTTCATTAATTTCGAGCGTAGACATCAACTAAAACTTACTTTTAAACCATTTCTAGTGATCGTCTTACTGTCAATTTCCTGGAGTGTTCAATATAAAGCCCGTTTGCAAACTATGTTGTTTTTCTGGAACAGCTTCGAGTATATTTTACGTTTTAGTATTTTTTTGTGAATATACCACGGCTGGCACTGTTTAAAAACTCGACGTCCCATAATTCCCTCCAGATGAGCTGCGTTGTCATATAACGTTATCCAGGCAGACGAGATGATGATATCTTATTGGTCGAGAACCACCCGTGCGTTGCAGTACTGGATATGTAGTCCGTTAAAGTGGACTACAAGTCGAACTACAATCATTAATCCATAAATTTTTTAAAATAAAAATTGGAGCATGCGATATATGGTCTATATCCTTATACCACACAGGCTAATCCAGGAACGTTTTGGCTAATTCTAATAATCAGATTTCAAGAAATAGTCGATAGTCTCCGAAGCCTGTTCTATCTGTCATAGGGAATTTACTTCTGAAACCAGACTCCGCCCACGTCTGACGTACTCACTTGAGTACTCTATGGCTGTCTAAAGATGGCCTGTACAGCTATTGGCTGTCTAAAGATGGCCTGTACAGCTATTGGCTGTCTAAAGATGGTCTGTACAGCTATTGGTTCCACCAGCAGATTAATGATGCCTGGCTGACCCTGTTGGCTGAAGGGCGTGGATACAGGGTGTGGCTGCTTGGTGGGTGTGGTTGCAGGGCGTGACTATAGGGCGTGGCCTCAGAGCGCAGTGTGGCTGTGCTGTTGATGTGCTGTGGTGTCTGAGTGCTCGTTCAGCCCTCAGACAGACTGAATCACCTGCAGCTGTATTTGTGCTCGTTCAGCCCTCAGACAGACTGAATCACCTGCAGCTGTATTTGTGCGGCTCTGCTTGTTCAGCCCTCAGACAGACTGAATCAACTGCAGCTGTATTTGTGCTCATTCAGCCCTCAGACAGACTGAATCACCTGCAGCTGTATTTGTGCTCGTTCAGCCCTCAGACAGACTGAATCACCTGCAGCTGTATTTGTGCTCATTCAGCCCTCAGACAGACTGAATCACCTGCAGCTGTATTTGTGCGGCTCTGCTCGTTCAGCCCTCAGACAGACTGAATCACCTGCAGCTGTATTTGTGCTCATTCAGCCCTCAGACAGACTGAATCACCTGCAGCTGTATTTGTGCGGCTCTGCTCGTTCAGCCCTCAGACAGACTGAATCACCTGCAGCTGTATTTGTGCTCGTTCAGCCCTCAGACAGACTGAATCACCTGCAGCTGTATTTGTGCTCATTCAGCCCTCAGACAGACTGAATCACCTGCAGCTGTATTTGTGCTTGTTCAGCCCTCAGACAGACTGAATCACCTGCAGCTGTATTTGTGCGGCTCTGCTTGTTCAGCCCTCAGACAGAGACTGAAGTTTAATTATGAAAAGTGTGGGAAATGGCAGAAGGGCAGCTGTCCTCCGCTATAATATGAGAGCAGCGTGGCAGCGCGGTCTCTGGACGTGCACTTCCTGTTCTGAAAATAACTTCCTGTCAGAGCCTGACGTTGGGGTTGGGGTTGGGGACGAGACGCTCGTTCTCATGTACCTGCGGATAATCTCCATCCGTCACGCCGAGCCACTGGGCCCACTGCGGTTTCCATGGCAGCGAGCGGGATATGGATGTGTGGGGCCGTAGCCACGGGGACAAGCGTGTGCAGATTAAATCATTAAAACCAGAGCTGTATCCATCGGTTTCAGGACCTCTAAACTACCGCTAATTATTTCCATTGCTCTCTCTCACTCTCCCTCACCCCGACCAGTCAGCGGGCCAAACCTGGAGGGCTGCCCCCAAATCTGCCCTGTTCCCTGTCCCTATACGCCCTGTTTACCCCGTCTTACACCCCAAATCTGCCCTGTTACCTGTCTCTATACGCCCTGTTTACCCCGTCTTACACCCCAAATCTGCCCTGTTCCCTGTCCCTATACACCCTGTTTACCCCGTCTTACACCCCAAATCTGCCCTGTTCCCTGTCCCTATACGCCCTGTTTACCCCGTCTGTTCCCTGCCTGTTCCCCTCTGCTCTGCTGAACACCATGTTGTATAAAACCTTTGAGGTTCTTTCTCTGGCAGCTCTTCATCTTCCCGCTATTAATTAGGAGAATATCAGTGCTGGGTATAAGTGTTTGGCTTTAATGTAGAAATGCCTCGTATTCCCCAGGGAAAGCGTGTGATTGGCCAGGGGCGTGGTGTCTGCCATCTCCAAGGGGGGGGGGGGGGGGGGGGAGGGGGGGGGGGAGGTTAATGGGTTAATGTTTTTTTTTGGGGGGGGACAGATGTGCATTTGGTGAATAAAGTGAAGGGGAAGGGAATGTAAATGATTCTAACCCCTAACCATGGAACACACTGAAGATTCACATGAACAAAAAGCCCCCCGTAATTATTGAGGCACTTATTTTTATTGTTTAATGTGGTTATTAAATCACAATCATAAATGTTCTGACACACTCAGTTGTTCCTCATTGTAATTCACGCGTTTTAGTGTTCGCGATGTGACTTAGCCTTTATGGGGCATGACACTACATTAGACTCTCAATTTACAGACTCTACAGAGTCTACACTCTTTACCCGTGTGGGAAATAAACAAGCAATTTAATTAAGATTCTGTAGCTCTGTTGTTGCTTCGTAACCCAACCACTTACTAACCCTGAACCCAAAGTCACTAAAACTCTAAGCCTTGTCATAACACTACTTAAGAAGTCCTATGTACTTTCATAGCTGCTGCACTTCACAGGCATGTAATTATATATTTAGCTGCGTTGTCTGTCATCGAAAAGAGGGCTGATTTCTCTACTTCCAAACATATAATAAAACCATGATGCCAACTAGGCAGAACAGAGACTTTATTGAAGAACGTTTGGGACAGCACCTTAAGGGTCCTCACAAACAAGTCATTAAATACAGATTATTAAATACAGATTATTAAATACAGATTATTCAAAAGAGTTCTCCTCGTCTCCCCATCAGCATGCAGTACCCCAAGATCTTTCTGCCGAGCCCGTGAAGGTCAGAGATAAAATAACACAATATTATAAAGGACATACACACAGAATATACCGTGACCATCATTAATATTCTGGAGGTTATTTTCTCATTTCATGGTGAAATTGAAAGTGTCAGAATGGGATGGATTGCGCGTCTAAATGTTATTCCTGACACTAATGAAATTATCTGCTTGTATCACTGCTCACCTCTAGCGCCCCCTGTCTGTCCTTCAGTGCATTTTCACTTTGCATTCTAATGATGTCACAATGAGAGCAACTGTTCTTACCTCTGATTGGACCACTCCACTCTGTTCATAGTTTTAATCCGTCTGATTGGATTAGACCTTTTGGTGAGAGACTGTATTCTGTACAGTAGGACTGGTATGAGAGACTGTATTCTGTACAGTAGGACTGGTGAGAGAGACTGTATTCTGTACTGGTAGGACTGGGTGTGAGAAGTATGTATTCTGTACAGTAGACGAGAGAGACTGTATTGTGTTTACAGTGACTGGTGTGAGAGACTGTATTCTGTACAGTAGGACTGGTGTGATATTAGACTGTATTCTGTACAGTAGGACTGGTGAGAGAGACTGTATTCTGTACAGTAGGACTGGTGTGAGAGAGACTGTATTCTGTACAGTAGGACTGGTGTGAGAGACTGTATTCTGTACAGTAGGACTGGTGTGAGAGACTGTCTTCTGTCCAGTAGGAAATCCCGCTCCGGCTTGTGGAGAGACTGTAAATTTCTGTACAGTAGGACTGGTGTGAGAGACTGTATTCTGTACAGTAGGGGGAAACTGGTGTGAGAGACTGTATTCTGTACAGTAGGACTGATGTGAGAACCCAGACAAAGACTGTATTCTGTACAGTAGGACTGGTTTCATCTGTAGAGACTGTATTCTGTACAGTAGGACTGGTGTGAGAGACTGTATTCTGTACAGTAGGACTGGTGAGAGAGACTGTATTCTGTACAGTAGGACTGGTGTGAGAGACTGTATTCTGTACAGTAGGACTGGTGTGAGAGACTGTATTCTGTACAGTAGGACTGGTGAGAGAGACTGTATTCTGTACAGTAGGACTGGTGTGAGAGACTGTATTCTGTACAGTAGGACTGGTGAGAGAGACTGTATTCTGTACAGTAGGACTGGTGTGAGAGACTGTATTCTGTACAGTAGGACTGGTGTGAGAGACTGTATTCTGTACAGTAGGACTGGTGAGAGAGACTGTATTCTGTACAGTAGGACTGGTGTGAGAGACTGTATTCTGTACAGTAGGACTGGTGTGAGAGACTGTATTCTGTACAGTAGGACTGGTGAGAGAGACTGTATTCTGTACAGTAGGACTGGTGTGAGAGACTGTATTCTGTACAGTAGGACTGGTGTGAGAGACTGTATTCTGTACAGTAGGACTGGTGAGAGAGACTGTATTCTGTACAGTAGGACTGGTGTGAGAGACTGTATTCTGTACAGTAGGACTGGTGTGAGAGACTGTATTCTGTACAGTAGGACTGGTGTGAGAGACTGTATTCTGTACAGTAGGACTGGTGTGAGAGACTGTATTCTGTACAATAGGACTGGTGTGAGAGACTGTATTCTGTACAGTAGGACTGGTGTGAGAGACTGTATTCTGTACAGTGAAAGGACCACTCTGTGTCCTGTAGGCTTATTAGCATAGCCACGTAACTGAATAAATCTCTTTTATGCTACCTTCAGTTATTAGTATTAGTTATTTCTTAAAGCAAAGTTCACAGAGCACTGGAATTTAAGATCTTTAATAATGTAGTGAGGGCATCCAGTACACACAAGTAAAAACATGCTCACGTAAGCACTAAAAACCTCTCATAAGAGCACACACACGCATACACACACACACACACACACACACATACGTAAAAACACGCTCACGTAAGCACTATAAACCACTCATAAGAGCACACACACACACACATACGTAAAAACACGCTCACGTAAGCACTAAAAACCACTCATAAGAGCACACACACACACACACACACACACATACATACGTAAAAACACGCTCACGTAAGCCCTAAAAACCACTCATAAGAGCACACACACACACACACTTTTGTGAAACCCTGCTCCTGTTATCTTGAGCAGATGCTGTGAGATCAGCCCCAGTGAATAGAATGTAAATGTCTCATTAGTTATGAGGACCGCATGTGTGTCTAGTACAGAGGCCTTTGTTTCAAACACACACGCACCTATACACACCCTCACATGCACCTACACACGCACCTATACACGCACACCCTCACACGCACCTATACACGCACCTATACACACCCTCACACGAACCTACACACGCACCTATACACACCCTCACACGCACCTACACACGCACCTATACACACCCTCACACGCACCTACACACGCACCTATACACACACACCCTCACACGCACCTACACACGCACCTATACACACACACCCTCACACGCACCTACACACGCACCTATACATACCTTCACACGCACCTATATACACACACACACACCGTCACACGCACCTACACACGCACCTATATACACACACACCCTCACACGCACCTATACACACACGCACCCTCACACGCACCTACACACGCACCTACACACGCACCTATACACACATGCACACGCACCTATACACACACACTCACACGCACCTATACACACACGCACATGTACCTATACACACACGCACACTTATACACACACGCACATGCACCTATACACACTCACACGCACCTATACACACACTCGCACCTATACACACACGCACATGTACCTATACACACACGCACACTTATACACACACGCACACGCACCTATACACACACACGTACACACACACACACACACACACACCTATACACACACACACACACACCTATACACACACACACACACATCTATACACACACACACACACACCTATACACACACACACACACATCTATACACACACACACACACACAAACCTATACACACACGCACGCGCACACATGCACACACACACCTATATCTAAATACATAAAGCACTGTGGTTACTGCTCCCAGACACAAACCGCCAGTTTAACGATATAGTGTGGTATATGGCGGTATGCAATGGTATATGGTGGTATCCGGTGGTATTCGGCGGTATATGGTGGTATATAGTGGTGTCTGGACTGGAGGTATATGGCTGTATGGGGTTGTACACCGTGGTATACTGGTGTATATCACGGTATGGGGTGGTATATGGTGGTATGCAGAAGTATTGGATGGTATACGGTGGTATTCGGCGGTATATGACAGTATAAGGCAGTATATGTGGTTTATAGTGGTATAAGGTGGTATATGGCGGTATGCTTGATATAATGCGGTATGGGATGGTATATGGTGGTATTCGGTGGTATTTAGCGGTATACAGTGATATGCAGTGGTATATGGCAGGAGGGGATGGTATGTGGCGGTATATAGCGGTATAACGTGTTATATGGTGGTATACGGCGGTATATAGCGGTATATATTGGTATAAGGCGGAATATGGCGGTTCAGGTTCCGGGAACATGTCAGAGATCTGGAGAGCTGTTCCAGGCTGAAGATTGGCACGTTTCCAAGCGGTTTTGCAGCATGTGAAACAGACGTGGTCCCGGTTCAACAGATCAATTGTTTTATTCAGCACTATATCCCCCAGGATAACGCTTTAAACAGGTCATCAATAAACACGAGTGCATTTTCAATTCTGAACTTTCCCTAGTGATCCCCCTGTCTGCTGTTCCAGACAGGAGGCGCTCAATCTGAAGTGTGGTCATAAAAACATACTCTCCACACCCCCAAACCTCTCCACACCCCCAAACCCTCCCCACACCTCTCCAAACCTCTCCACACCTCTCCACACCCCCAAACCCTCTCCACACCCCCAAACCCTCTCCACACCCCCAAACCCTCTCCACACCCCCAAACCCTCTCCACACCTCCAAACCCTCTCACCCTCTCCACACCTCCAAACCCTCTCCACACCCCCAAACCCTCTCCACACCCCCAAACCCTCTCCACACCCCCAAACCCTCTCCACACCCCCAAACCCTCTCCACAGTCCCAAACCTCTCCACACCCCCAAACCTCTCCACACCCCCAAACCCTCCCCACACCCCCAAACCTCTCCACACCCAGAGCCTCTGTCATGTGAGCAGGGATTCAGGACAGAGCCTCTGTCATGTGAGCAGGGATTCAGGACAGAGCCTCTGTCATGTGAGCAGGGAATGAGTCTGGATAGACATGTGACGTAAATAAATAAAGCGCGCTCTACACAGGCTTGGGGGCTTTATGGCCTTGCTTCCTCTTCCTGTCTCACAGTGCTGTCCTTTCAAATAATGGGCCCTGTTTCTAAACAGGGTTTATGGCTAAGAAATCTCTGTCTTTCTCTGTGCTGCTTGTATTCTGTAAAAGTCTAGTTGGAATAATGGTGAAAGAAATATATATTTTTTTTTTTCTTTGTACACAATGAAAGATTTAGTCCTGACCTTTGACCAAACTGGTGTCACAGGAACGACTATTTCTTCAGTTTTCAGTCCAGAGCTGGCGCTCCTCTTTTTAAATGTTTTTTTTCTCTCTAAGAAAACTGTGCAGACACTATGCGAGCTATGATTGGCTACCCAGCATTTATTGAGCTATGATTGGCTACCCAGCATTTATTGAGCTATGATTGGCTACCCAGCGTTTATTGAGCTATGATTGGCTACCCAGCGTTTATTGTCCATGGCCATGCAATCAGGAACTTAACTTGTGTGAGTGACAGCAGCACTGACCTATCCCCTCTTTCCCTGTGCAGTGATCCCAGACACGCTGAGTGTGACTCTGTCTGCGCAGACCCTGGACAAGGTGGAGGGGGATATGCTGCAGCTGAGCTGCGAGGTGACACGCCTGACTGCGCAGCACACACACCTGTCCGTGGGCTGGTACCTGCGCTCAGCCGACGCCTCGGCCCCGCCCCAGGAACTCATCAGCCTGTCCCGCGACTTCGTGCTCCACCCCGGCGCACCCTACCGCCAACGCTTCACCAGCGGAGACCTGCGCCTCGACAAGCTCAGCAGCGCCACCTACAGGCTCACCATATACAAGCTGCAGCCGGCTGACCAGGGCGTGGTCTACTGCGAGGCTGCGGAGTGGATCCAGGATCCCGAAGGGTCCTGGTACGCCATGGTCCACAAGCAGTCTGACAGCACCACCGTGCAGGTCCAACCGACAGGTACATGCAAACCCCCTCACAAAACCTCCCTAAATTTACCCTGCAGGGGAATAAAACAAAACACTGCCACTTCAACAAGACAATTTCTTTCCAATGCTCAGGGCTGGAGTGTCTAGTATTTATATTTTAGTCCAGTTTGGTGCAATTTTGCTTTCCTGTTTCGACTTCGATTTGTGATTGTTCCGCTCAAATATGGCTCTCATCTGGTGACTATTTTACACCCTACAGGCCACACAGAGTACAACAGACCTGCTAGCTGCCTGATACTAGCGCCCCCACATGGCATCTCTGCGCTATGACACACGCTAGCTGCCTGATACTATAGCACCACACATGCCATCTCTGCTACAACACCCGCTAGCTGCCTGATACTATAGCGCCACACATGGCATCTCTGCGCTACGACACACGCTAGCTGCCTGATGCTATAGCGCCACACATGGCATCTCTGCGCTACGACACACGCTAGCTGCCTGATACTATAGCGCCACACATGGCATGTCTGCGCTACGACACACGCTAGCTGCCTGATACTATAGCGCCACACATGGCATCTCTGTGCTACGACACACGCTAGCTGCCTGAAACTATAGCGCCACACATGGCATCTCTGCGCTACGACACACGCTAGCTGCCTGATACTATAGCGCCACACATGGCATGTCTGTGCTACGACACCCGCTAGCTGCCTGATACTATAGCGCCACACATGGCATCTCTGTGCTACGACACACACTAGCTGCCTGATACTAGCGCCACACATGGCATCTCTCTCTGTAGCCTTTAGGGCATGTGGAACATGGCTGGTTGGAGCTAATTGAGCAGTAACAGAAGGGGTCTCTTGTGGCAGAGCAGAATCGGGTCCAGATGTCATGGCAGTTGCCCTGCTTTCGGGACGTCCCACCGGACAGGGGCGGAGCGGCTCTTAATTGGGCCTTTTTCTCAGCAGCAGGTCTCAGAAGGGGGCGCAGAAGCTCATTCTGGCAGGATTCTGCTGTCTTTTCAAGGTCACCTCGGGCCGTTCAGTCTCTCTCTCCCCATTAAACTCTTACGTCGGTTCCGATGCTCAAATTCATTTTAAAGAGCTCAGGTGGAGGCCAGTGAGGATTCAGCTCTGCCAGTTTCCAGCTTTCACACCTCTTTGTGAGAAACATTAGAAAGAGGAAATATATAAATGAGAAACATTATAAAGAGAAAATATATAAATGAGAAACATTAGAAAAATAAAATATATAAATGAGAAACATTAGAAAGAGAAAATATATAAATGAGAAACATTAGAAAGAGGAAATATATAAATGAGAAACATTAGAAAGAGGAAAGATTGAATAATTTAATGCGTTTATTCAGCATTATTTTGTTATATCTGATGCTTCCTGGCCCAAACAGATTTTGGACTGCAGTCCCAGTGCATTCTCAGCTGCTAATCAAAGAGCTTTAAGGTTCTGGGTGAATTAAATGTATTATTATTATTATTATTATTATTATTATTATTGTGGTTAATGATTATAATACAAATGCTACTGCAAACAACCACAATGCTAATAATAATAATAAATACTTTTTATTACAGATTTGCTTGACAGATGCCAGAGTGACATTTAGATTAATATGCATTTTTTATGTGTATACTGTATGTTTATGTATGATTTTATTTTATAGTGCTTATATAAATTATTTTGTTTTTATCAGCAGCATATTGGGCAGAAGAAGTTGCTCCATTTGGGGTGTGTGGGTCATGTGACCCCATGCTTTGCTTTGGGGTGTGTGGGTAATGTGACCCCATGCTTGGCTTTGGGGTGTGTGGGTAATGTGACCCCATGCTTGGCTTTGGGGTGTGTGGATACTATGATCCCATATTCTCAGGAGTTTGTTTTCCTTTAGAACATTTTTAACCTGCATACAAGCCGTTAATGTATAAAACCACATTACCCACACACCCCAAAGCCCAGTGCTTTGGGGTGTGTGGTAATGTGGTTTTATACATTAACATGCGACGTCACATTACACTTACAGACAGGCAGACAGACAGACAGACAGACACACAGACAGACACACAGACAGACAGACACACACGCAGGATTTTCATTCAAACTGTCAAGTGATTGGATGTTCAGCTGTCAAATATAAACAAAATTGAGTGGGGAAGAAAGATACTGATCTTGACTCTCACTTCTCATCCGTCTTTCATCCTCTGCTTTTTC
>CM040397.1:108431732-108446732 GCA_022702515.1 Ilyophis sp. 1 JC-2022 | reverse complement strand
ACACACAGGTACACTGTAGTTACAGCCTCTTGCCTCTTTATTACACACAGATACACTGTAGTTACAGCCTCTTTATTACACACAGGTACACTGTAGTTACAGCCTCTTTATTACACACAGGTACACTGTAGTTACAGCCTCTTTATTACACACAAGTACACTGTAGTTACAGCCTCTTTATTACACACAGGTACACTGTAGTTACAGCCTCTTTATTACACACAGGTACACTGTAGTTACAGCCTCTTTATTACACACAGGTACACTGTAGTTACAGCCTCTTTATTACCCACAGGTACACTGTAGTTACAGTCTCTTGCCTCTTTATTACACACAGGAACACTGTAGTTACAGCTTCTTTATTACACACAGGTACACTGTAGTTACAGCCTCTTTATTACACACAGGTACACTGTAGTTACAGCCTCTTTATTACACACAGATACACTGTAGTTACAGCCTCTTTATTACACACAGGTACACTGTAGTTACAGCCTCTTTATTACACACAGGTACACTGTAGTTACAGCCTCTTTATTACACACAGGTACACTGTAGTTACAGCCTCTTTATTACACACAGGTACACTAGTTACAGCCTCTTTATTACACACAGGTACACTAGTTACAGCCTCTTTATTACGCACAGGTACACTGTAGTTACAGCCTCTTTATTACACACAGGTACACTAGTTACAGCCTCTTTATTACACACAGGTACACTGTAGTTACAGCCTCTTTATTATCCACAGGTACACTGTAGTTACAGCCTCTTTATTACACACAGATACACTGTAGTTACAGCCTCTTTATTACATACAGGTACACTGTAGTTACAGCCTCTTTATTACCCACAGATACACTGTAGTTACAGCCTCTTTATTACCCACAGGTACACTGTAGTTACAGCCTCTTTATTACACACAGGTACACTGTAGTTACAGCCTCTTTATTACACACAGGTACACTGTAGTTACAGCCTCTTTATTATCCACAGGTACACTGTAGTTACAGTCTCTTGCCTCTTTATTACACACAGGTACACTGTAGTTACAGCCTCTTTATTACCCACAGGTACACTGTAGTTACAGCCTCTTTATTACACACAGGTACACTGTAGTTACAGCCTCTTTATTACCCACAGGTACACTGTAGTTACAGCCTCTTTATTACCCACAGGTACACTGTAGTTACAGCCTCTTTATTACACACAGGTACACTGTAGTTACAGCCTCTTTATTACATACAGGTACACTGTAGTTACAGCCTCTTTATTACACACAGGTACACTGTAGTTACAGCCTCTTTATTACCCACAGATACACTGTAGTTACAGCCTCTTTATTACCCACAGGTACACTGTAGTTACAGCCTCTTTATTACATACAGGTACACTGTAGTTACAGCCTCTTTATTACACACAGGTACACTGTAGTTTGTAGTTTTATATCACACACACAGGTACACTGTAGTTACAGCCTCTTTATTACACACAGGTACACTGTAGTTACAGCCTCTTTATTACCCACAGGTACACTGTAGTTACAGTCTCTTGCCTCTTTATTACACACAGGTACACTGTAGTTACAGTCTCTTGCCTCTTTATTACACACAGGTACACTGTAGTTACAGCCTCTTTATTACATGCAGGAACACTGTAGTTACAGCCTCTTTATTACACACAGGTACACTGTAGTTACAGCCTCTTTATTACACACAGGTACACTGTAGTTACAGCCTCTTTATTACCCACAGGTACACTGTAGTTAGTCTCTTGCCTCTTTATTACACACAGGTACACTGTAGTTACAGCCTCTTTATTACCCACAGGTACACTGTAGTTACAGTCTCTTGCCTCTTTATTACACACAGGTACACTGTAGTTACAGCCTCTTTATTACACGCAGGAACACTGTAGTTACAGCCTCTTTATTACACACAGGTACACTGTAGTTACAGCCTCTTTATTACCCACAGGTACACTGTAGTTACAGTCTCTTGCCTCTTTATTACACACAGGTACACTGTAGTTACAGCCTCTTGCCTCTTTATTACACACAGGTACACTGTAGTTACAGCCTCTTTATTACACGCAGGAACACTGTAGTTACAGCCTCTTTATTACCCACAGGTACACTGTAGTTACAGTCTCTTTATTACGCACAGGAACACTGTAGTTACAGCCTCTTTATTACACACAGGTACACTGTAGTTACAGCCTCTTTATTACCCACAGGTACACTGTAGTTACAGTCTCTTGCCTCTTTATTACACACAGGTACACTGTAGTTACAGCCTCTTTATTACACGCAGGAACACTGTACGCAGGAACACTGTAGTTACAGCCTCTTTATTACACACAGGTACACTGTAGTTACAGCCTCTTTATTACCCACAGGTACACTGTAGTTACAGTCTCTTGCCTCTTTATTACACACAGGTACACTGTAGTTACAGCCTCTTGCCTCTTTATTACACACAGGTACCCTGTAGTTACAGCCTCTTTATTACACGCAGGAACACTGTAGTTACAGCCTCTTTATTACACACAGGTACACTGTAGTTACAGCCTCTTTATTACCCACAGGTACACTGTAGTTACAGTCTCTTGCCTCTATTACACACAGGTACACTGTAGTTACAGCCTCTTTATTACACGCAGGAACACTGTAGTTACAGCCTCTTTATTACACACAGGTACACTGTAGTTACAGCCTCTTTATTACCCACAGGTACACTGTAGTTACAGTCTCTTGCCTCTTTATTACACACAGGTACACTGTAGTTACAGCCTCTTTATTACCCACAGGTACACTGTAGTTACAGTCTCTTGCCTCTTTATTACACACAGGTACACTGTAGTTACAGCCTCTTTATTACACACAGGTACACTGTAGTTACAGCCTCTTTATTACACACAGGTACACTGTAGTTACAGCCTCTTTATTACACACAGGTACACTGTAGTTACAGCCTCTTTATTACACACAGGTACACTGTAGTTACAGCCTATTTATTACACACAGGTACACTGTAGTTACAGCCTCTTTATTACCCACAGGTACACTGTAGTTACAGTCTCTTGCCTCTTTATTACACACAGGTACACTGTAGTTACAGCCTCTTGCCTCTTTATTACACACAGGTACACTGTAGTTGCAGCCTCTTTATTACCCACAGGTACACTGTAGTTACAGTCTCTTGCCTCTTTATTACCCACAGGTACACTGTAGTTACAGCCTCTTTATGTCATGGATCTTGCCTTCCTTCCCTTATCTCCACGTTCTCGTTATTCTTTTTTGTCGTTACCGGTAATCTATCGGATTTTCCTTTGTTCCGTGACGGGGTTTTGCTTACGCCTCGTCATTAGTAAGTTCACCTGTGATTAATTTCTGTTGACTATTTATACCCCGCTTCCTGCCTCTCTCGTTGCTTCCATGTTATTCCACTTAACATTCGAGCCGGTAAAAGAAGGTATAGGATTAGTTAGTAAGCTAGTTTAAAAACGAAAGGGTTTCGAAAGAAAGTGTTTATATAGAAAGCGTTTAGAAAGAAAGCTAGTTTCTTTTCGCTCTCATTTCAGAGCAGAGGCTTTCTTGTGTCTTTCGTTTTACACGAAACGGTTTCCTTTCGTTTCGCTCCTCAAACGGGAGTAGATAAGCGTGTCTTTCGTTCGCTCCACTAACGTTGTTAGATAAGCGTGTCCACTTATTTCCTTTGTTCTCCCACGAGCGTTCCAACTGCTCTGTCCCAGTTAAAGGGATATTATAGTTTTTATTTTCTTTGTTCGTTCGCTCCATATACGGAGTTCGATAAGCGTGTCTGCTTATTTCGGTTGTGTTGCTCGCATATCGAGTTCCTCACCTTTTTCGTGAGGTTATTAGTGTTCTCATTATTCTCCCTTTCCACTACGGATTATTGTCCGTTTTTTTGTGGTGTTCATTAGAACACTTTAAGACGCCTGTCGATCTGTCGCATCTGGACCTCCAAACATTCTCCTCCGTGTTTCTGGCACAGAGAACCACTACACTTTATTACACGCAGGAACACTGTAGTTACAGCCTCTAGCCTCTTTATTACACACAGGTACACTGTAGTTACAGCCTCTTTATTACACGCAGGTACACTGTAGTTACAGTCTCTTGCCTCTTTATTACACACAGGTACACTGTAGTTACAGCCTCTTTATTACCCACAGGTACACTGTAGTTACAGCCTCTTTATCACCCACAGGTACACTGTAGTTACAGTCTCTTGCCTCTTTATTACACACAGATACACTGTAGTTACAGCCTCTTTATTACCCACAGGTACACTGTAGTTACAGCCTCTTTATTGCCCACAGGTACACTGTAGTTACAGCCTCTTTATTACACACAGGTACACTGTAGTTACAGCCTCTTTATTACACACAGGTACACTGTAGTTACAGCCTCTTTATTACACGCAGGAACACTGTAGTTACAGTCTCTTGCCTCTTTATTACACACAGGTACACTGTAGTTACAGCCTCTTTATTACACACAGGTACACTGTAATTACAGCCTCTTTATTACACACAGGTACACTGTAGTTACAGCCTCTTTATTACACGCAGGAACACTGTAGTTACAGTCTCTTGCCTCTTTATTACACACAGGTACACTGTAGTTACAGCCTCTTTATTACACGCAGGTACACTGTAGTTACAGTCTCTTTATTACACACAGGTACACTGTAGTTACAGCCTCTTTATTACACGCAGGTACACTGTAGTTACAGCCTCTTTATTACACGCAGGTACACTGTAGTTACAGCCTCTTTATTACACACAGATACACTGTAGTTACAGCCTCTTTATTACACGCAGGTACACTGTAGTTAGTCTCTTTATTACACACAGGTACACTGTAGTTACAGCCTCTTGCCTCTTTATTGTTCGTTCATGATGAATAGAGAACCATTCCTGCACTAGTTTTCTCTGTTCTGGCTTTCATTAAACTGCAGAACTTCCTTTACGGAAGTTATGTCTCTCCATCCCTCTTTCTCTCTTTCTCTGCACTGGTCCAGAGCCTCTTGGCTTACAGACTAACGCTCACAGACACTCTGTTAATCTCGTTTCTTTCTTTGCTTTTTTTTTGGAGGAACAGAGGGTGTTTTCTCAGGCTTTGAGTTTGTTTGGTTAGATATTTATCTCTATTTCTCCTAGGCCAGCGTATTACTGTCTCTTCCTGTGAGAAGCTAACTCTTAGAGGAGGCGCTGTGGTATGCTTCATCCTTCTCTTTCAATATTTAATATTGTTCCCTCTCGTGCAAAACATTGAGCTTAATTTCTGCAACTTCTCATAATGTTGCTTGAGTACCCAAACAATGAAATGGACAATAAAATTGTCAGCATGATCAGCATAATTAACTGGCTTTAGTGCTTTAGTGAGGTTACATATAAACACTGGTCTGTGCTATATCTGCCTACTTTACTCAGGTAGGTACACATATCCACACACTGGTCTGTGCTATAGTACACATATCCACACACTGGTCTGTGCTATATCTGCATACTTAGGTAGGTACACATATACACACACTGGTCTGTGCTATATCTGCATACTTAGGTAGGTACACATATCCACACACTGGTCTGTGCTATATCTGCATACTTAGGTAGGTACACATATACACACACTGGTCTGTGCTATATCTGCATACTTTACTCTATACACACTGGTCTGTGCTATATCTGCATACTCAGGTAGGTACACACACTGGTCTGTGCTATATCTGCATACTTAGGTAGGTACACACACTGGTCTGTGCTATATCTGCATACTTTACTCGATACACACACTGGTCTGTGCTATATCTGCATACTTAGGTAGGTACACACACTGGTCTGTGCTATATCTGCATACTTAGGTAGGTACACATATCCACACACTGGTCTGTGCTATATCTGCATACTTAGGTAGGTACACATATACACACACTGGTCTGTGCTATATCTGCATACTTTACTCTATACACACTGGTCTGTGCTATATCTGCATACTCAGGTAGGTACACACACTGGTCTGTGCTATATCTGCATACTTAGGTAGGTACACACACTGGTCTGTGCTATATCTGCATACTTTACTCGATACACACACTGGTCTGTGCTATATCTGCATACTTAGGTAGGTACACATATGCTCCCTTACAGTGTATGTCACTCTGGATAAGTGCTTCTGCTAAATGAATGTGATGTAAATGAATGTGATGTAAATGAATGTAATGTAATGTAAATGAATGTGATGTAAATGTATGTTAAGGACAAAAGTGATTTGCATTTGGAGTGAATGGGTGTTGTTCTGGTTTGTGTTGAATGCATGTGGATGTAGAGCCTAGTTTGCCCTGGTTTTGGGGCAGTGTCCCTCTGTCCCTCTGTCTCTCTGGCCTTCTGTCCTTTTGTCATATTCAATCAGTTGAGTAATATTTTATTCAGAGGGATCCTGATTCACCTCATTAGTGCAGAATGAGGGGTATTCAGCTGACTAACTATTAATGTGTGTGTGTGTGTGTGTGTGTGTGTGTGTGTCTTTTCAGACAGAGACTTCAGTATCCAGGTGAGTTCGGAGCGTAAGGCCTACCTGGCTGGGGAACCTCTGGAGCTGCGCTGTTCCATCGACGCACAGAACGTGGCCGAGCGCTACTTCTCTGTATCGTGGGTGTTCAGCAGCTCGCCGGTGGTGGTGGTGGGGCCCAACGCCGTGCCGGTCCTGAGCGGGGAGTATGCAATGCGTGAGGCGGCCGGTCAGCTGACTGTGCGCAAGGAGAACCACTCCGTTCAGCTGCTCAAGCTGCAGCGCCTGAGAGCTGAGGATGCTGGGAAATACATCTGTCGAGTCACCGAGCGGGAGAGGACACCCACAGGCGAATTTGTGGACCGGACCAAGAGGTCCCGCAACATCCAGATTTCTGTACAGCCACTCAGTGAGTAACACAGCTTCCTATTGGCCCTCTCCACAGTAACACAGCTTTCTATTGGCCCTCTCCACAATAACACAGCTTCCTATTGGCCCTCTCCACAGTAACACAGCTTTCTACTGGCCCTCTCCACAATAACACAGCTTTCTACTGGCCCTCTCCACAATAACACAGCTTCCTATTGGCCCTCTCCACAATAACACAGCTTCCTATTGGCCCTCTCCACAGTAACACAGCTTCCTATTGGCCCTCTCCACAGTAACACAGCTTCCTATTGACCCTCTCCACAGTAACACAGCTTTCTATTGGCCCTCTCCACAGTAACACAGCTTCCTATTGGCCCTCTCCACAGTAACACAGCTTCCTATTGGCCTTCTCCACAGTAACCCTCTCCACAATGACGATTATGACAATATGTACGTATTCCACATGAGTGCTGTGAATATGTACTTATTCCACATGTAGATAAAACAGAAATAATTAAACCGATGTGAGGAGAGGCTGCTCTTATCCAAACACATCAAAACAAAAATTTATTTAGTTTTTTAAAATTGGGACGGCTTTTGAAATAGTTTGATGTGTTGCAGAATCTCTCTTGAACTGTCATCCTTGAAGCAAATTATTTTATTTTTATACGCCACAAAAACCTGTTTATTAGAGGAATTTAGTCTTCTCACCACACAGTCCCAGAATCCCCCTGTTTATTGAGGCTTCATCCCTGCTCTCCACCTCACGAGTAAAATATTTTGTATTTTATCCTGTTTATATGGAAGAATTTACATTAACTTACTGCATTAATGTTTTTATCTTCTGCTAGGCAAACATGGATAGATACTTGCACAGTATCCACAATTACAGTGAAATACTTACACTATCCCTTTGTAGAGTTGCATATTTAACCATTATGCATTGTTGCATTTGGATATTTCCCCCAGGTTCCCCACCAGAGAACCGGCCCTGTGAGCTTCGAGTGACTGATTAATTTAGATGAATTTCAGGCTTGGTTTTGTAGCTGCTGTGTGAGTTTTAGTGAATATGCTGATTCAGATGTATCTAATGATGGATAATACTGCTCTTAAACCATTAGCTATAACTCCTCCCTCTATCTCTCCAGCGCTGTAACTCCTCCCTCTATCTCTCCAGCACTGTAACTCCTCCCTCTATCTCTCCAGCGCTGTAACTCCTCCCTCTATCTCTCTAGCGCTGTAACTCCTCCCCTATCTCTCCAGCGCTATAACTCCTCCCTCTATCTCTCCAGCGCTGTAACTCCTCCCTCTATCTCTCCAGCGCTGTAACTCCTCCCTCTATCTCTCCAGCGCTGTAACTCCTCCCTCTATCTCTCCAGCGCTGTAACTCCTCCCTCTATCTCTCCAGCGCTGTAACTCCTCCCTCTATCTCTCCAGCGCTGTAACTCCTCCCCTATCTCTCCAGCGCTGTAACTCCTCCCTCTATCTCTCCAGCGCTGTAACTCCTCCCTCTATCTCTCCAGCGCTGTAACTCCTCCCTCTATCTCTCCAGCGCTGTAACTCCTCCCTATATCTCTCCAGCGCTATAACTCCTCCCTCTATCTCTCCAGCGCTGTAACTCCTCCCTCTATCTCTCCAGCGCTGTAACTCCTCCCTCTATCTCTCCAGCGCTGTAACTCCTCCCTCTATCTCTCCAGCGCTGTAACTCCTCCCTCTATCTCTCCAGCGCTATAACTCCTCCCTCTATCTCTCCAGCGCTATAACTCCTCCCTCTATCTCTCCAGCGCTGTAACTCCTCCCTCTATCTCACCAGCGCTGTAACTCCTCCCTCTATCTCTCCAGCACTATAACTCCTCCCTCTATCTCTCCAGCGCTGTAACTCCTCCCTCTATCTCTCCAGCGCTGTAACTCCTCCCTCTATCTCTCCAGCGCTATAACTCCTCCCTCTATCTCTCCAGCGCTGTAACTCCTCCCTCTATCTCTCCAGCGCTGTAACTCCTCCCTCTATCTCTCCAGCGCTGTAACTCCTCCCTCTATCTCTCCAGCACTATAACTCCTCCCTCTATCTCTCCAGCGCTGTAACTCCTCCCTCTATCTCTCCAGCGCTGTAACTCCTCCCCTATCTCTCCAGCTTTTTCTTTAATCTCTCTTTCTCTTCGCTCTCAGTTCATTTTCATTCATAAATGCTTTATTGGCATGTCATCTTGCAATGTGTTGCCAACACTTGGAAAAAAACTTGTTAGATTATACATAAAATACACCATAATATGACTTGAAATATACATAACAAATACATAACAAATACATAACAAAAACATAAACTAATGATAGGATGAAGAATAATAATAATGATTTAGAACAACATTTTTATATAATAATTTAGGGTCCCAGCTGTCCCTCAGGCTGGGCCAGGTAGCTACACATTGGCTGGGGCAGGTAGCTACATATTGGCTTGGGCAGGTAGCTACACATTGGCTGGGGCCAGGTAGCTACACATTGGCTGGGGCAGGTAGCTACATATTGGCTGGGCCAGGTAGCTCCACATTGGCTGGGGCAGGTAGCTACACATTGGCTGGGGCAGGTAGCTACATATTGGCTGGGGCAGGTAGCTACATATTGGCTGGGGAAGGTAGCTACACATTGGCTGGGGCAGGTAGCTACATATTGGCTGGGGCAGGTAGCTACATATTGGCTGGGCCAGGTAGCTACACATTGGCTGGAGCAGGTAGCTACATATTGGCTGGGCCAGGTAGCTACACATTGGCTGGGGCAGGTAGCTACACATTGGCTGGGGCAGGTAGCTACATATTGGCTGGGGCAGGTAGCTACATATTGGCTGGGGCAGGTAGCTACATATTGTGCAGCCAGATTTTGGAAGCACTTTTCTTCTCCCAGGCGAATTAGAATTGTCTCTGATTCAGGTTTGTGAAGTTTGGGAATTGCTTCATGAATTTGGGGAAGAAATCTTCTCAAATATTTTTGTATTTTGCACATTTAATGAGGAAGTGCTGCTCTGCCTCTATCTGCTCTCTGCTGCAGTGTGAGCACAGCCTCTCCTCCCTGGGCAGCCAGGTCTGCCGGTGTCCACCGATCTCTCTCGCCAGGCTGTGCTCGCTGATACTTCCCTCTCTATTCAATTCAAATAAGCTTTATTGGCAATGCAAGGGTACACTTACATTGCCAAAGCATATACTGACATAACAAACAGATAAGCAATAGCACATTTAACTTCAGTAAACCGTAAATTTAAGTACAGTAAACAAACACACACTAAAATAAATGAAATACATCTACAAGTCAAACACAAGTCTCTCTCTATCACTTTCTCTCTCCCTCTCTATATCACTCTCTCTTTCACTTTCTCTATCACTCATTACATTACATTACATTATAGACATTTAGCAGACGCTCTTATCCAGAGCGACGTACATAGTGCATTTCCGAACTAGTAACAAGTGCGTTAAAACAATCCTAAAAAAGGCAAACACGAATCTAAGCACTAGACGCAGTCAGTATGGTTGGGGGAATTATTATTATTTATTTTTTTTTGTTTTTGGGGGGGGGGGGGGGGAATACACAATTCTGATAATAGTCACAAGGAGGTAGGGAGGGGTGGAGAGAGGTGCAGCTTGAAGAGGTGAGTCTTCAATCTGCGCTTGAAAGCGGTCAGACTTTCTGCTGTTCTGACCTCCACGGGGAGCTCATTCGACCACCGTGGGGCCAGGACAGACAGACGTCGAGACCGGGTCCTAGTATGAAGAGGGGGGGTACCAGTCGTCCTGAGGAGGCGGAACGCAGAGATCTGGCAGGTGTGTAGGGTCTGATGAGCTTTTGGAGGTATGGAGGGGCAGATCCTCGGACTGCCTGGAAGGCGAGCACCAATGTTTTGAATTTGATGCGGGCCATCACCGGTAGCCAGTGGAGGTCAATGAGCAGGGGGGTGACATGGGAGTGTCGGGGGAGGTTGAAGACCAGGCGCGCTGCTGCGTTCTGGATAAGCTGAAGGGGTCTAATGGCCGATGCTGGCAAGCCAGCCAGGAGAGAGTTGCAATAGTCCAGGCGGGACAGCACCATCGCTTGGACCAGGAGCTGGGTTGAGTGGGTGGTGAGGAAGGGGCGGATTCTCCTGATGTTGTACAGGAAGAACCTGCATGCCCGGGTTACCACTGCGATGTTCTCGGAGAGGGACAGCCTGTTGTCCATCACGACTCCGAGGTTCCTGGCACAGGGCGTTGGGGTCAGTGGAATGTCTCCTAGGGAAATAGAAAGATTGAGAGGGGGAGAGGTTAGAGCAGGAATGTAGATGAGCTCAGTCTTGCCTGGATTGAGCTTGAGATGGTGGTTGTCCATCCAGCTCTGGATGTCTCTCAGGCAAGCGGAGACGCGGGCTGATACCTGAGTGTCAGAGGGTGAGAAGGAGAGAAAGAGTTGAGTATCGTCAGCATAGCAGTGGTAAGAAAGACCGTGAGCAGTGATAACAGGGCCAAGGGATTTGGTGTAGGTGGAGAAGAGGAGGGGACCAAGAACTGAGCCCTGGGGGACTCCTGTGATAAGGGGACGGGGTGCCGATACTTTACCAGCCCAGGCAACCTGGGAGGAGCGTTCGGAGAGGTAGGACTTAATCCAGGCCAGGGCCGAGCCGCCGATCCCCGCTGCAGACAGGGACGACAGGAGGATGGAGTGATCTACGGTGTCGAAGGCGGCAGAGAGGTCTAGAAGTATTAGCACAGAGGAGAGGGAGGCTGCACGAGCTGCATGAAGCATCTCGCTGACGGAGAGGAGTGCGGTCTCCGTTGAGTGGCCAGGTTTGAAGCCGGACTGGTGGGGGTCTAGCAGGTTGTTCTGGGTAAGGAAAGACGACAGTTGGTTAGAAACAGCACGTTCAATCGTTTTGGAAAGGAAAGGAAGAAGAGATACCGGTCTGTAGTTTTGGATGTTGGAGGGGTCCAGCGTAGGTTTTTTAAGGATCGGGGTGATGTGGGCTCTCTTGAAGGATGAGGGGAAGCGGCCAGAGGTCAGGGAGGAGTTCACCAGGGAGGTCACAAACGGGAGGATATCTGGGGTGATTGCCTGGAGGAGAGATGAAGGGATAGGGTCGAGGGCACAAGTAGTGGGACGATGGGAGAGTAGGAGATGGGATACATCGGTCTCAGAAAGGGGAGAAAAGGTGGAGAAGCAGGGGGGGGGCACAGAAGAGGTAGAGAGAGGAAGAGAGTGGAAAGCAGTGTCTGTGAGGGGAGGGGGAGGGGGAGTGGGGCTGAAGGAGCTGCGGATGTCTGCGATCTTCTCATCGAAGAAATCTGCGAAGTCGTCTGCAGTGAATGAGGAATGAGGAGCAGGAGGGGGTTTGCTGAGGAGGGAGGAGAAGATAGAGAACAATTGACGGGGGTTAGAACTATGTTTGCAAATTTTTGCGTGATAGTATGTTACCTTGGCAGCAGTGATTGCTGTAGAGAATGTCGCTAGGAGAGACTGGTAGGAGGAGAGGTCTGATGCGTCTCTGGATTTCCTCCACTTCCTCTCTGCTGCGCGGAGACCGGCCCTTGAGGTGCGCAGGGCGTCGGACATCCATGGGCAGGGAGGAGATGGGCGTGTGGGCCTAGAGACAAGAGGGCAGAGAGAGTCAAGTGATGTGGAGAGAGCTGTGAGCAGGGTGTCAGATGCAGAGTCGATAGAGAGTTGAGAGAAGGGTTTGAGCGGTGGGAGGGAAGCAGTGACACAGGGAGCAAGAGAGGAGGGCGAGAGGGAGCAGAGGTTACGGCGGACAGAGACAGTGGGGGTGTGGGGAGGGGAGGGACGGTGTGGGACAAGAGGAAGAGAGAAAGAAATGAAGTGGTGATCAGAGGCATGCAGAGGGGTAACAGTGAGATCAGAGCAGGGGCTGTTCCTCTGGAAGACCAGGTCTAGGAGGTTGCCAGCCTTGTGGGTGGGGGGGGAGGGTTGGAGGGAGAGGTCAAAGGAGCGGAGAAGTGGGAGGAAGGCCGCAGACTGGGAGGCATCTAGATGGATGTTGAAGTCTCCCAGGAGGATCAGCGGGATGCCGTCCTCTGGAAAGGAGCCGAGCAGGGTGTCAAGCTCATCGAGGAAGCACCCCAGGGGACCTCGAGGGCGATAAACAACTATAATGTACAGGTTAATAGGGTTGTTAATAAACACAGAGTGGTATTCAAAGCTAGTAATAGATAGATCAGAGAGGGGGAAAACAGAGAATGACCATGAGGGGGAGAGTAGCAAACCAGTACCACCTCCGCGACCAGACGGCCGGGGGGTGTGAGAGAAGGAGAAGGAGGAGGAGAGGGCAGCGGGAGTTGCCGTATTGTCCGGTGTGATCCATGTTTCAGTGAGGGCGAGAAACTGGAGGGACAGGAAGGAGGCATAGCCGGAGATGAAGTCTGCTTTCCGTGTGGCAGACTGGCAGTTCCAGAGCCCCCCTGCGACGGTGAAGTTCTCGCAGGGAGTCAGCGAGGGGTAGCGGAGGTTGGATGGGTTGCGTCGTCGTGAAGGGCCACGCCGTTGGAAGCGGGTTCTGTATGGAAGAGAGCAGACAGGGATAGGGAGGGAGGGAGGGAGAACACACATAAACTGGGACGGAGCGACACGAGTGTCGCTCAGACACTCGTCTTTTGAAGTGCACACGGGTGATTTGCAATCGGCAACAGCCGTGTGAGTCACTTCCTAAGCGCGGACAAATAATTATTACCACTTAAAGGCACGCAACCCTGAAACTAACAGCCTATCCAATCAAACAATGTAGCAAATAGCCAAAACGCGGAACAAACACACTAGTAAGCAATTGGTAAGATGAGCGTTCAACAAGGTCCAATTAAAGTCAAAATAAAATCATACAAACAGCGACTAGTACGCTTAAGATCGTCACTACCTCTCACGGGACGGTTAAAACAGCTCTTGTAACACAGGAAGGAAGATGCACACTGCTATCAAGCTATCTCTCTCTGATACTTCTCTTTCTCTCGCTGTTTTTGATACTCTTCACTCGTTCTCTCTTGTTCTCATTCTTTCTTTTCCCATTCCCCCTGTTTCTCTCTTTCTCTCAGAAATGAAAAACAGACATCATTAGCTTGAAAGGAGGTACCCAGTGTAGCCAGAGAATTTTATTACATATCAGACCAGCCGCTCCAACATAATAAATACTGTACATTCTAATAAAAGCAAACAAGTTATTTTAATAAGATGCTGTAAATATGTGAAATAAAATAAGTCTCTTCTCTCCGAGGGGGTCCCTCTCTGGGTAGAGCTGGTTGCTTTTCAATGCCTTGTGCTGGTAGCAGTGTGGGTCAGCCTGATTCAGATGAACCTAGAATTTGAGTGCTCTTTTTAAAATTGGCAGCAGGAGGGGGAAGCGGCCTAATTCAGCCCTGAACGCGTTATTTGGGGCGTTTCTGTGGACATTTAACACACTTTTGCAGAACTCCAGGTGAAATTTTTCTATTTAATTTTCATCACATTTTTTGTTTTTGTTGTGCTTTCTTTCCCCCTCTCTCTCTCTATCTCTCTCTCTCCCTCTCTCCCTCTCTCTCTATCTCTCTCTCTCTCTCTCTCTCTCTCTCTCTCTCTCTCTCTCCCTCTCCCTCAGAGAGCAACATTAGCGTGTCGTTGATTAGTAACAGTTCAGCGGTGCAGGAGGGGGACCCCGTGGTGTTGAGCTGTGGGGTGCAGGGTGCCTCTGACCGGGCGGGGGGGCTGTCGGTGTCCTGGGCGTGGGCCGATGGGCTTGGTGGGGAGGTGCAGGAGCTGGCCTCTCTGGACCGAGACGGGACGGTGCGGGCGGGGCCCTCGTACCGCGAGCGCAGCAGCTACGGAGAGATCGGCGTAGAGAGGGGGCGGACCCACACATTCAGCCTCGTGCTGCGCCACGCCCTGCCCGCCGACGAGGGCCAATACCACTGCGCCGTCTCCGAGTGGCTGCAGGCGCCCGACCAATCCTGGGAGAAGATCGGCGAGAAGGCCGAGGTCAGGTCCATCACCGTCAAAGCTGTGGGTAAGTACCCATGTTTCCCTGCCCATGGCTGGGATGACCTCTGACATCTGAACTCTACCCACAGGACCGTCACACTTAGCACTTTTTATTAAGT
>CM040397.1:108421732-108426732 GCA_022702515.1 Ilyophis sp. 1 JC-2022 | reverse complement strand
CAGGGCTGTGGTTTAGAAATGGAACACCTTCAGCATTGTGATGTCATCAGGCATTGTGTCAGGGCTGTGGTTTAGAAATGGAACACCTTCAGCATTGTGATGTCATCAGGCATTGTGTCAGGGCTGTGGTTTAGAAATGGAACACCTTCAGCATTGTGATGTCATCAGGCATTGTTTCAGGGCTGTGGTTTAGAAATGGAACACCTTCAGCATTGTGATGTCATCATGGAACACTGGAATCTTGTTGCATTGTGATGTCATCCTCGGTTCATTGTCAGTTAGAGGCACTTGCAGAGGTGGCCGAGCGGTGATATTTTTCTGTTTTTTGTTTATTTGTTTATTTGCACAGTTTTCGTTTTTATTTATATTTTCTTTATTGAAGCTGAACACATTGACTCCTCCAATGCCCTTGTGTGAGACAACAGGTGAGCCTAAAGAACATTCATTTTTTTTAGAAATTTTATGTTGATTGATGAAGGAGAGAATGAGGTCGTAAGTCTCGTCTGGGTATGGTATTCAGGGACCCCCAAGCCCCCCCTAGTGATTTAACCCACCCTCCATATCCATGCATGCAACCAAACCAACCATTTTCCCTACATTAGACCTGCTGGCCTAATCCAGGTCCCCAGGCATCAGTGTTGGGCTGGGCTCTGCCCTGACCGCCGTACGGCCTGATTTTCACTACTGATGTTCCTTGTCCTGTGTGTTGTACATACTTTACACTATTATTACATTAGACTAGTCTCTTTTGCCTTCAGCCCCCCCGAGCCCCGCCGAGGGAGCCTTGGCTCCCTTCTTACTTTTTTCCATTTTTTTTTTTCCAATGGGGAGGTCTGGGGAGCTCTGGGGAGGTCTGGGGAGGTCTGGGGAGGTCTGGGGAGGTGCCGTGGCTCTGACACAGTGTAATATCCACAGTAATGAGCACTGGGTCGGGCCTTAATGGGTCTGGCAGAGCATCCCCAGTAATGGAGGTTTTGCAGTTTTAATCTGTTGGACTGAGAATGGCTCATTTCCTCATTAGTGAATGTGCTGAAAGAGAGATTGCTCTGGCAGCTCTGGCAGCTCTGGCAGCTCTGGCAGCTCTCTGCCTGTGTTTGGCCAATAAAGCATATTTTAATTTGAGAGAAGGAGGGATGAGAGAGAGGGAGATTTCTAATTTTGAACATCGTGTGCAATATTTTTGTTTCCTTATTGGCATTGTTTAAAGCTGAATCTGATCAAGTTAGAATGGAATATTTTACTATTCCCAAGAAGCATGGAACATTCTACATGTATAAGCAGTTCTTACGCTGAGGTATTAAATCATTTACACTATAATGCGTGAATTATAATTTGCACTATACACTATAAGGCAGTGTTGAGTATTGAAGTGAAATTTTTCAGTTCAGGTATTGTTTGTTCAAACAAAAGAAACACATTTTTAGCTCTGGTAGTGTGGAGTTTTGGAACCTGTGTTCTAGATGCTGGAGACGCTGAAATTCTAATCATGTCAAGCGCTTTTGTCTGTAAGAGATGGAGTGAAATGTTCAGGCAGCGGTATAGCATGAATAGCATGTCTGTTTTTGTGTGTGTGAGTGTGTGTGTGAGTGTGTGTGCGTGTGCGTGCGTGCGTGCGTGTGTGTGCGTGCACGAGTGTGTGAGAGGAGGTTTGGTTCTCAAACAGTGATGTTTTTATGTTCCCCACCGATTGGCTTCATTGCGTTGATGTGGACATAATGTTTCTGAAGAGAATGTTGGGACCAATTATTAAACATGAGAAATCCAGTTAATCTCTGTGACCTTCTGTCTTCAGAACAAACCTCTTTAAAACCCTTTACCCCCCCTCCCCCCACCTCCCTGTTCAGAGCTTTGATTGGCTGGGTGCAAATAGTGTGATTAATGTTTGTCGTGTATTTAATTGTGATACAATTTTCTTTTTTAAAGGGATAACAACTGAATTTCTCCAAGAATACAATGGAGTCAGAGAGATGAAACAGACGGATCTCAGAGCTCAACAACTGAGACCAAAGTACTGGAAATTAGACCTGAACTCGTAATAAATTAGGGAGACGCATTGGAATTAAAAATAGCTAGCTAACGATCTCAATTTCTTGATCGTTAGCTTGCTAGCATTGATCATTAGCTTGCTAGCATTTATCGTTAGCTCGCTAGCAATGAGCGCAGGGCTTATTTGTCCAGGCCAAACTGTCAGAAGCTCTTAAATAGGCACCTTTAGTGGACTAATGTCTGTGAGCTTCAGTGTGACTCTAATGTATGTGAGCTTCAGTGTGACTCTAATGTATGTGAGCTTCAGTGTGACTCTAATGTATGTGAGCTTCAGTGTGACTCTAATGTCTCTGAGCTTCAGTGTGACTAATGTCTGTGAGCTTCAGTGTGACTCTAATGTCTGTGAGCTTCAGTGTGACTCTAATGTCTGTGAGCTTCAGTGTGACTCTAATGTCTGTGAGCTTCAGTGTGACTCTAATGTCTGTGAGCTTCAGTGTGACTAATGTCTGTGAGCTTCAGTGTGACTAATGTCTGTGAGCTTCAGTGTGACTCTAATGTCTGTGAGCTTCAGTGTGACTAATGTCTGTGAGTTTCAGTGTGACTCTAATGTCTGTGAGCTTCAGTGTGACTAATGTCTGTGAGCTTCAGTGTGACTCTAATGTCTGTGAGCTTCAGTGTGACTAATGTCTGTGAGCTTCAGTGTGACTCTAATGTCTGTGAGCTTCAGTGTGACTCTAATGTCTGTGAGCTTCAGTGTGACTCTCCTGCGTGTTCCTGTTCCTGTTCTTCGCTGCTTTAATTAGCTGCTAATTTAGACGAACTCGCGCTTGCGTTGGACACGCCGTCTCGGGTTACTGTGAGAAATGGAACACAAAATATTTTTTTCAGAGAAGGCAGAACTCCACAGGGAGAGAGAAAGAGGAAATTAGTGTGTGAACGAGAGGAGAGATTTTCTGCGGTGGTGGAAACCGCTCTGTGAGCCTAGAAACAGGGCAGCCAGAGGGAGCGGTTTATGGAGAAATATGGCTCTGAAGCACATGAACATAAGAGAGGAAAGCATGACTGTGTGTGTCTGTTTGTGTTTATTTGACTCTCAGAGGGAATGTGTGTGTCTGTGTGTGTGTGTCTGTGTGTTTGTATGTGTGTGTCTGTGTGTGTTTGTGTGTGTGTGTGTGTGGGGGGGGTCCTTTATATCATTAGTAAATAAATGAGAGGAGAGAACACACTCTCACACACACACACTCACACACTCACATATACACACGCACACACTCTCACGCACACACACCCTCACTCACATATACACACGCACACACTCTCACACACACACTCACTCACTCACATATACACACGCACACACTCTCACACACACACACTCACACACTCACATATACACACGCACACACTCTCACGCACACACACCCTCACTCACATATACACACGCACACACTCTCACACACACACTCACTCACTCACATATACACACGCACACACTCTCACGCACACACACCCTCACTCACATATACACACGCACACACTCTCACGCACACACTCACACACTCATTCACATATACACACACACTCTCATGCACACACTCACTCACATATACACACACACACACACACTCTCACGCACACACACACTCACTCACATATACACACTCACACACACTCACTCACATATACACACGCATGCACACACACTCACGCACACACGTACTCACTCACATATGCGCATGCACACACACACACGCACACACTCACTCACACACACACACACACACACAGCTTATATTGTCTCTTATTACATACATGTGCTCTTCCGTGCTGTTCATCTCCCAGCAGGTTTAAAGAAGGCCGCATGGGAGCTCTATTCTTCCCTGGAGGGGCGGGTCTGTGTGCGTGCATTATGTGTTACGCGTTACGCGTGGCCTTGGCAGAGATGCATCATGGGATATGCCTTCATGCAAGCCTACTGTGCCATAATTCCCTCTGCATGTACTCATCTCATTAGACATTGGAATTGTGCACACTTGTTTTTTTTAGATTAATTGGATGCAGCCATGCTCAGGTTTAGCTTGTGTGCTGTTGTTCAAATAATAACAACAAAACCTGAGATACTTTCTAATTCCCTGCTTACATTATAACAGCCCCGCCCAAACACCTACAAACCCCAACCCTAATCCTAAACCAAACCCCAACCCTAATCCTAAACCAAACCCCAAACCTAATCCTAAACCAAACCCCAACCCTAATCCTAAACCAAACCCCAAACCTAACTTCATGAGTTTCATGGCCTTGTGTGTGAGTTTCATGGACTTGTGTGTGTGTTTCATGGACTTGTGTGTGAGTTTCATGGACTTATAGGACAGGCTGGGGGCACACTCCCTCCTGATAGGACAGGCTGGGGGCACACTCCCTCCTGATAGGACTGGCTGGGGGCACACTCCCTCCTGATAGGACAGGCTGGGGGCACACTCCCTCCTGATAGGACAGGCTGGGGGCACACTCCCTCCTGATAGGACAGGCTGGGGGCACACTCCCTCCTGATAGGACAGGCTGGGGGCACACTCCCTCCTGATAGGACAGGCTGGGGGCACACACTCTCCTGATAGGACAGCTTTTATAACAGTGTTAAACTCAGCCCCTGGCCTTGTTAAATGTTGTTTTTGTGTAAAAGTCGGTGTTCATTCACTTATGATTCTCCAATTTTATAATTCAGTCTCCAGTCTTTCAGCCCGAATGCCGATTGGTTTCATACAACCTCTGCTTTTAAATACGGAGCTTCCCCTCCCCCTCCCCCTCTCCCGCATCGGGAGCCGACTGGAACGAAGGCCCATTTCCTGCTGGGGCTGCCGTTAGCGGGAAATTGGATTAGCGCAGTTCTGTTTAATGGTGATGGTGATAAAAACATTACTCTCCACATTCCTGGTGCACTTTCTCAGCTTCTCAACTCAGTTTCTGAATTAGCCCTAATGAGAGAACTGTGTGCGTGTGGTGTTTGTGTGTGTGTG
>CM040397.1:108116732-108416732 GCA_022702515.1 Ilyophis sp. 1 JC-2022 | reverse complement strand
GCCCTCCACCTTTAAAACACACCCATAATCTCTGTGCATATCTTCATCCTCTTCATCCTCTTCCTCCTCTTGCTGTTCTGTATTCATGCTCCGGTTTTATGTTCTGGTCACATGAAACTTTTTTCTGGTCACTTTGTTGACTGTTTACATTTTTTAGGAATGTTTTTTGTTAACTTTTCACCACTGAAGTGGTGTTTGAACAGAGAAATTTGAAACAAGAACCAAAAGCAAACACTTTAAGAAACAAAGAAAAAGTGTTTCAGAATAAAGAGGAACGTCCTGGTGCTGGAATATTACGCTCCTGACTGACCACCAGTCCCACTGATGCTCCTTGTAGCTTTTTCCCACTGCAGAGCTGGAACCAGACTGGCTCATTATACCCCTTTCCCACTGTAGAGCTGGAACCAGGCTGGCTCATTATACCCCTTTCCTACTATAGAGCTGGAACCAGGCTGGCTCATTATACCCCTTTCCCACTGTAGAGCTGGAACCAGGCTGGCTCATTATACCCCTTTCCCACTGTAGAGCTGGAACCACACTGGCTCATTATAGCCCCTTCCCACTGTAGAGCTGGAACCAGACTGGCTCATTATACCCCTTTCCCACTGTAGAGCTGGACCAGACTGGCTCATTATACCCCTTTCCCACTGTAGAGCTGGAACCAGGCTGGCTCATTATACCCCTTTCCCACTGTAGAGCTGGAACCAGACTGGCTCATTATACCCCTTTCCCACTGTAGAGCTGGAACCAGGCTGGCTCATTATACCCCTTTCCCACTGTAGAGCTGGAACCAGACTGGCTCATTATACCCCTTTCCCACTGTAGAGCTGGAACCAGGCTGGCTCATTATACCCCTTTCCCACTGTAGAGCTGGAACCAGGCTGGCTCATTATACCCCTTTCCCACTGTAGAGCTGGAACCAGGCTGGCTCATTATACCCCTTTCCCACTGTAGAGCTGGAACCAGGCTGGCTCATTATACCCCTTTCCCACTGTAGAGCTGGAACCAGACTGGCTCATTATACCCCTTTCCCACTGTAGAGCTGGAACCAGACTGGCTCATTATACCCCTTTCCCACTGTAGAGCTGGAACCAGACTGGCTCATTATACCCCTTTCCCACTGTAGAGCTGGAACCAGGCTGGCTCATTATACCCCTTTCCCACTGTAGAGCTGGACCAGACTGGCTCATTATACCCCTTTCCCACTGTAGAGCTGGAACCAGGCTGGCTCATTATACCCCTTTCCCACTGTAGAGCTGGAACCAGGCTGGCTCATTATACCCCTTTCCCACTGTAGAGCTGGAACCAGGCTGGCTCATTATACCCCTTTCCCACTGTAGAGCTGGAACCAGGCTTATAGTAAATGAGCTTACAGTGAATACTGGAGTCAAAAGAAAATAGAAAACTGTCTGGAACCTGCCCTCCTGCCATTGACTTATGGGATATGTATGCGCACAAAGAGCCGCTTTGTAGTCCTGGCTCTACACAAGCCTATGGACACGGTGCAAATTTTTCTCTATAAAGTATAAAATCACGAGAAAAAAAGAGAATAATTAATGGAGCTTGTTTGATTTTTCTTGGACTGCTCCCTGCATAAATATTCCACTTATAGTCGCATTTCATAATAATACATCATTCTCAATTATAGCAGATGAAATAATTATCTGACTGCATTGTAATGGAAGTCATATACCTTGACAAACAACACGGTAAATATGTGTCCATTTGGCCAGGTAAATATGAGCCTGTTTGGCCAGGTAAATATGAGGTAACTATGTGTCCATTTGGCCAGGTAAATATGTGCCTGTTTGGCCAGGTAAATATGTGCCCGTTTGGCCAGGTAAATATGTGCCCGTTTGGCCAGGTAAATATGAGCCCGTTTGGCCAGGTAAATATGAGCCTGTTTGGCCAGGTAAATATGTGCCTGTTTGGCCAGGTAAATATGTGCCCGTTTGGCCAGGTAAATATGAGCCTGTTTGGCCAGGTAAATATGAGCCCGTTTGGCCAGGTAAATATGAGTCTGTTTGGCCAGGTAAATATGAGCCTGTTTGGCCAGGTAAATATGAGCCTGTTTGGCCAGGTAAATATGAGCCCGTTTGGCCAGGTAAATATGAGCCTGTTTGGCCAGGTAAATATGAGCCTGTTTGGCCAGGTAAATATGAGTCTGTTTGGCCAGGTAAATATGAGCCTGTTTGGCCAGGTAAATATGAGCCCGTTTGGCCAGGTAAATATGAGCCTGTTTGGCCAGGTAAATATGAGCCCGTTTGGCCAGGTAAATATGAGCCTGTTTGGCCAGGTAAATATGTGCCTGTTTGGCCAGGTAAATATGAGCCTGTTTGGCCAGGTAAATATGAGTCTGTTTGGCCAGGTAAATATGTGCCTGTTTGGCCAGGTAAATATGAGCCTGTTTGGCCAGGTAAATATGAGCCTGTTTGGCCAGGTAAATGAGCGTGTTTGGCCAGGTAAATATGAGCCTGTTTGGCCAGGTAAATATGAGCCTATTTGGCCAGGTAAATATGAGCCTGTTTGGCCAGGTAAATATGAGCCTATTTGGCCAGGTAAATATGAGCCTGTTTGGCCAGGTAAATATGAGCCTATTTGGCCAGGTAAATATGAGCCTGTTTGGCCAGGTAAATATGAGCCTGTTTGGCACAGAGACTTGCCACACGAAGGGACAGCGGAGACGCCAGGCGTGTGGTGAACTCTGCCCTCAGACGCGACAGGACTGAAAAAAGATCATTATGATTTAGCTTTTCAGACGAGGAGAAACAGGCATTTCATGTTTGTGTATTTATTAATGTTTTGCAATGTTGACTCCAGCAAACCTTTTCTCTGTCTGCTGTCTGTCATAGCACTGACTTGCAAATGGAATTTCAGTCTTTGTTCCAGTTTATTTTTTTAATTGTTTTGTTTTGGATGTTTAATTGCACGTCTGTGATGGACGTAGACGTTGTTCTGGAAGGTTCCGGAGCGTTTCGTCCGCTGTTCCTGCCAGTACAGGATTCCGTTTGAGGGCGGAGCCTCAGCTCTATGATGAAAACCGGCCATTCAGTTTTCCGTGAATGTTTGGACTGAATGTGAATGTAAAGCCTCTCTTCTGGACCACCTCAACTTCACAGGAGAAATGTTACAAGTCAGCAAGGACACGAGAGTGAGAGAGCGAGAGAGTGCGAGAGAGAGAGAGTGAGAGGGAGCGAGTGAGAGAAAGCGAGTGAGAGAGCGCGAGTGAGGGAGCGAGAGGGAGCGAGAGGGAGTGAGAGAGAGTGAGAGAGAGAGAGCGAGTGAGAGAGAGCGAGTGAGAGAGAGCGAGTGAGAGAGCGCGAGTGAGAGAGCGCGATTGAGAGAGAGCGAGTGAGAGAGAGCGAGTGAGAGAGCGCGAGTGAGAGAGCGCGAGTGAGAGAGCGAGAGAGAGAGAGCGCGAGAGAGAGAGCGCGAGTGAGAGAGCGCGAGTGAGAGAGCGAGAGCGAGAGCGAGCGAGAGAGAGAGAGAGTGAGAGAGAGCGAGTGAGAGAGAGCGAGTGAGAGAGAGCGAGTGAGAGAGAGAGTGAGCGAGAGAGCGAGAGTGAGAGAGAGCGAGTGAGAGAGAGAGCGAGTGAGAGAGAGAGCGAGTGAGAGAGAGAGCGAGTGAGAGAGAGAGCGAGTGAGAGAGAGAGCGAGAGAGAGAGCGAGAGGGAGCGAGCGAGAGGGAGCGAGCGAGAGAGAGCGAGCGAGAGAGAGCGAGTGAGAGAGAGCGAGTGAGAGAGAGCGAGTGAGAGAGCGAGCGAGCGAGTGAGCGAGTGAGAGAGAGCGAGTGAGTCTCACTGTAAATGAGTTGTTAAATCTGTATGTGTCTGTGCAGTAGTCTGCTTACTGCTCTGTCTACTCTTCTGTGGAACTGTATATTGCATGAAAAAAGCGGGGAACATATTTTGATGTTTTGTAGTTTTATATTTGACTTCAAAAGTCCTGCCAACAAGTTCCATTTTTTGCTTTGTTTCCTCCATTTCCGTGACAGTATAAACTGTGAGTTTCATCAACTGTCATCCCAGTGTGTGAGAGAAGTCTCCCACAGCCAGTACAAACACACCCGTAAAACTAAAATGTAAATCATAAGCATAAAGGTGTTCTCTGTGCACTGGCTGTCAAAGTAGAAAATGGATTGTGAACTAAATGTTTCCCAGAGGCGTTAATAACTGATGTTGTTTATAAAGCTACTTGTACAGAGAGGATGGGGGAGAAGGGTGGAGTTTGTTGCCATGGAAACAGCCATTGGACCCAGCATTACAGAATCCGCAAATTGTGTTTTTTGTATTAACGCACCAGGCTAGCTGGGCGTTCTCCAAGGGTTGGCGTAACATTTGCCATTCGGGGAACGCTCCGGCAGGCTCATGTACAGGCTGCCAGAGTAGCTGTTAACATTGTGTTAACATTGTGGTAACATTGTGGTAACATTGTTGAGTTCAGCCTGAATGGCTTTTGTTTTTGTTTTTTTAAGTGTTGTGTTTTGTATTGTTTTTTAAAACTTGCATTTGTACAGAAACACTGAATTAAAGCAGCACGAGGTCTGAGTTCTTTATGCACCCAACCTGTGTTTGTGTTTATTCTTGGTTTTTTGTTGTTGTTTATTTCTTGAATGTAGAAGCCGTTTTCAGTGGAATAAAAGCCTGTTTGGAAATCCTTCTGTCTGTTGCAGTGAAAACATAAAGCTTTTTCACCACTGAGAAAGCGCTTCACCATTTATCACTTACCTGAGAAAGCACTTCACCCTTTCTCCCTTACCTGAGAATGCACTTCACCATTTATCACTTACCTGAGAAAGCACTTCATCATTTACCTGAGAATGCACTTCACCATTTATCACTTACCTGAGATGCGGGATTATCACAGGGATGTGTGCAGGTGTTGGGGTACGGCAGATGTTGGGGTACGGCAGGTGTTGGGGTACGTGTGTGTGTGTTTAATTTAGCATGATTGCTTTTCTGCATTCTCTCGCTGCTAATGCCTGAAGAAGAGGCAGCTTTGGCAGTGAGTTCAATTATTAACAACAGGGCTAAACGAGCCAGACCTCATGTATTATTCAGCCCCTATCAGAGACCAAACGACTGGACTCGCTGTGAATGTGGCCTGGCCCCCTGTGTAACCCAGGATTGACTGGCTTCCATGGGACAGAATTGGGGGGACGGGGGCAAGGGGATTCAGCAGAAAAGTCCAGTTACCAGTTTTTTCCATTGGAGGTCGAGGGCTAGACCTAACCCTTCCAAACTGCAGCCAATCAGAATCCCTGGAGGTGTGGCTAATCCAAAATAACACAAACACGCACATCGACTGTTGAGCCAGATGAGATTTATTTAGTTTATCATCTTAGATAATTTCATTGCGTGTAATTCAGCCCTCTTGAGAAATAAAACATAATGATCAGTAATCACTAATATCAGACCGCATTGGGTCCATGAACCTCTCTAACGTTGGATTTACATTAGGCTGTAACATTGGATTTACATTAGATTGTAACGTTGGAGTTACATTAGACTGTAACGTTGGATTTACATTAGGTTGTAACGTTGGAGTTACATTAGACTGTAACGTTGGAGTTACATTAGATTGTAACGTTGGAGTTACATTAGATTGTAACGGAGTTACATTAGACTGTAACGTTGGATTTACATTAGACTGTAACATTGGAGTTACATTAGACTGTAACATTGGATTTACATAAGAATGTAACATTGGATTTACATTAGATTGTAGCGTTGGAGTTACATTAGATTGTAACGTTGGAGTTGCATTAGATTGTAACGTTGGAGTTACATTAGATTGTAACATTGGAGTTACATTAGACTGTAACATTGGAGTTACATTAGACTGTAACATTGGAGTTACATTAGACTGTAACATTGGAGTTACATTAGATTGTAACGTTGGAGTTACATTAGCCCGTAATGTTGGCTTTACGCTCTGAAGGAGTCCTTTTGTATGATTGTAGGTTTTTTGAGGTAGTGTTTTTTTGTGTGTGTGCGTGCATGCGTGCGTGTGTCCAAACACATCTGTGTGCGTTTGTTTGTGGAGGTCTTAAATAGTTAAATAGGGGGAAATATCCAGGTGAGATCAGATAACAACACCACTGCAACAGTGCAAAGGGTCATGGGAGTGGGAGTGGAAGGAAATATAGCGCCTTCCATTTGCAGCTGAGGATGAAGGACATGCAGTCAGGTAAGGAAAAGGTTCAGGTGCAGATGAGGATGAAGGACATGCAGTCAGGTAAGGAAAAGGTTCAGGTGCAGATGAGGATGAAGGACATGCAGTCAGGTAAGGAAAAGGTTCAGGTGCAGATGAGGATGAAGGACATGCAGTCAGGGAAGGAAAAGGTTCAGGTGCAGATGAGGATGAAGGACATGCAGTCAGGGAAGGAAAAGGTTCAGGTGCAGATGAGGATGAAGGACATGCAGTCAGGGAAGGAAAAGGTTCAGGTGCAGATGAGGATGAAGGACATGCAGTCAGGTAAGGAAAAGGTTCAGGTGCAGATGAGGATGAAGGACATGCAGTCAGGGAAGGAAAAGGTTCAGGTGCAGATGAGGATGAAGGACATGCAGTCAGGTAAGGAAAAGGTTCAGGTGCAGCTGCTATGTAAACCAGGAGCAGAAATGCTCACACTGCTGTTGCTCTTGTGTAACTTGCCTGCCTGGGCTACATGTCTTTTACAAAGCATCTGTAACTGACTGAAGTGTGTGTCCTCTGATTTACTGAGCGAAGTGTGGCATTGGACAACACCCTTTATAGCACTGGTAACGTACATTGGAGGTATGTTGTCATGGAGACTGTTCACAGAAAACTTGTTTTTGTAGGATCTAAATTAAAACCAATGATTCCAAGCTGTCAGAGACGACGCAAAAAGAGAAACCCTTAGATCTCTGAGTAGAGCGGTTGGTCATTGTAAACCTTGTCCTGTTTTGTAGGACCGTTGGTCATTGTAATCCATATCCTGTTTTGTAGGACCGTTGGTCATTGTAATCCATGTTCTGTTTTGTAGGACCGTTGGTCATTGTAATCCATGTTCTGTTTTGTAGGACCGTTGGTCATTGTAATCCATGTTCTGTTTTGTAGGACCGTTGGTCATTGTAATCCATGTTCTGTTTTGTAGGACCGTTGGTCATTGTAATCCATGTTCTGTTTTGTAGGACCGTTGGTCATTGTAATCCTTGTCCTGTTTTGTAGGACCGTTGGTCATTGTAATCCATGTTCTGTTTTGTAGGGCCCATTAGTAACATAAACTGGTTTGCGGTTCGAGTCCAAGGGTAGGCACTAATTGAAATACTTGTCTTATTGGGGGGTTGCATTGCATTACACTGGATGTGGTGGATGTAGCCTCGTTCAGCAACCATACTGTGCACAGTAAAATGTCACATATCATTTGTACTCTAAAAGTTGATTTAACACTGAACATTTTACTGTTTAGTGCAGGAGGACAGGAGGGGGCATGGTGGGGTCTGCATTTACCGGGGCATTTACCGGGGCATTTACCTGGGGCAAACAACCTCTCACCAGAGCCACGGTCACCAGCAGCTGACAGAGGGGTAAAGACGGCTCGTTCTTTCTGATGATCTCTGTGACCCAAGGGGAGGAGTGATATCTCCAGATCACTTGCTTTTCATTCATCTATCCTTTCCACACCCTCTGTCCATCTGTGATCATGAAGCATAACTGCACTGCTTTAATTCATATTTATTCAATCTGCACAGATATCATCCTACAGAAATATGGACCTACAGACGTGCTCAAATTTGTTAGTACTCCTGGTAAAGATGAGTAAAAAGGCTAAAATGAATCTAAGTACTAGGCGCAGTAATGTATGATGGGGTTTTTTTTTTGTTTTTTTTTTGGGGGGGGGAATTATGCAGTAATAACAATGGATCACAGGGGTTTAGGGACAGGGAGGAGAGAGGTGCAGCTTGACAAATTTTCTTCAATCTCTTGAAGGCGGTCAGACTTTCTGCTGTTCTGACCTCCACGGGGAAAATCCAACCGTGGGGCCAGGAGACAGACGTCAACCCAATGCTCAAGCATGAAGAGGGGGGGGTACCATATCGTCCTGAGGAGGCGGAGCGCAGGGATCTGGCAGGTGTGTAAGGCTTAGTTTTATACGTGGGGCAGATCCTCGGACTGCCTGGAACCATTTAGCCAACCATGTGTTCCATACTGTTCCAGTGTAATTTACAGCTAAATCTAGTCACACCCCCCAATTCCCATGGAGATCTATTCAAATGCAGAGACATTTAGTATCACTTGTAAGAGTACCAGAAAATAAGATATCAAGACTCTTTTGATGTTGTTGGGTCACAGACATCAGGACGTCATGGCATGCAAAGGATATGTGACCAAATATTTTAAATTAATACTTTATTCTATATATAAATGCAGGGGTGCCAATAATTGTGGCCAACATGTTTTTGTTAAAAATAATTATTTCTTGATGAGGGATTTTCTTATCTCATAATAAATTAACGTCAATTAAAGGAAGGATTTTTCACATTTTTTCAGTGTGAGATTAACAGATTATAACCCTTTTTACTCATATTTACCAGGGGTACCAACAAATTTGAACACGTTTGTATGCTCCCTGCCTGCAAGATTAACGAATCAAACACCTTGTGCATGGAAACAACCAATCAGGTTCTACCTCTATGCTGAACACACCAATCAAAATGCCTTTTTCTAGTAGGGAACACAATCCGAATTCCGCAATCAAACTCTTAACCAATCAATGTTCACACTTAAGGCCGTGACACACTGGCCGCGATTTACTCGCACGAATAAATCGCACTTTGAAAAATAAAAACGAACTCCTGTATTGTTCATAAAATCTTGCACATCAAACGCGAAATGTCCTTTGCGAAAAAGCGGCATTTAATTTATTCGCAGCAAGTTCGTTTTTTGCGAATTTTCGTTTGCGAAACTATTTATCTATCCAATCATAACAAGTTTCCATGACTGACGTCACCGCACTGCCACAACAAACTCCAACATCCAATATGGCGGACCAACTGATTTTATATGTGTCACAGTATAGCGTCCTCTTTCGTAAAAGACATAAAAGTTACAAAGAAAACGATTTGAAGGACAATTTGTGGAAAACCATAGCCGAGCAAATAGGGTATGAAGATGGTGGGTTTATAGCTAAATGGTTGCAATACGCACAACTTGCTATCTGATCAGCTCCCACAGGTTATTAGCATTGACTTAAAAGTCGTCTCCAGCTATTTTAGCCAGCTAACGTTAGCTAACCTTTAGATCTAACGTTCACGTTGATAGCAGTTCGTGTAAAGAAGATAACAAGCCAGTGGCAATTACACACAAACATAGCTACACGATACGTAGGCCTATTTATTTTTTTACTTTAGGCGAGTTCATGTAGGCTACGCTGTCACGGGCTGGGTTGTTTGCCTTGGTGAAAACAAAGGATGAAAGCTAGCGAACCGCTATATGTGATATTGTTTCGTGGATATTTGCCGTAGTAATTGTGGGCTATATGCTAACCGAAGGAGAAAGACGACACGTAGTCTAGCTACCGGGTCTGGCCAGGGGCAGCCACTGCAGTGGAGGGAGAGAAAGGGGGAGGAGGAGAAGGGCAGGGTAGAGTAGCCTATATTAAATGTTTTTGCTGTCACACTGTTGTCTGTGTGCGTGGCAAATAAAGTTCCCCAAAAATCTTATTCCGACTCCTGTGTGGATTTCCTGATTACTGAGCCAAGTTATATAAATAACGAGGAAAACAGACGAGGTCTGCCTGTAGCGATCGTTTTGGAGAGAACTCTTCAGACTTCATGAGTTGCTACACTGTATATAGACTACAACAAATTTATTTTAAAGATGTTTGCTGAAATTACGTAATGTATTGTTATGTTGTGGTTAACCCTTTATATTAGTGGAAGAGATCAAGAGGCAGTGGAACACGTATGTACGTAAAAGGAGGGAAGAGAAGGAGAGCATGTTGTAGACAAAACAAACTTTACATAAGTAAAAACGGACACATAATAAGCCCGGTTCAATATTTAGCAAATGTAATTTAAGCATGCTCTGTTTTTAACGTTCTGGTAGAGGCAAAAAAAAAAATACACTTTCGTTCCGTGATGGACCGAACGGATAACCATGTCGTCATCGCTCGACGAAGAGTAATCCATTTTTATTCGCACGGATTTTCAAACGCGAAAAATAATGCGAGCTTTTCGTTTTTTCGCATCGTTGCAGGTGTGTCAGGTTTTTACGCGAAATATTCGCCGACTAATTTTTCGCATTTTTGCCCCGCTTATTCGTTACGTCCCCAATGTGTCACGGCCTTTAAGCCCCTGAAATTGACCGTAGACATTGTTACTTAAACCCTCAAATCAGTTTCTTATTATTACTATTACAGCATGTGCAGATCAGTGCCATGGAGAATGTAAGAGAAAATGGAATGTATCACTGTTACAGTTGGAAGTCCAATGTTTGACACTGTTACAGTTGGGAGTCTAATGTTTGACACTGTTACAGTTGGAAGTCCAATGTTTGACACTGTTACAGTTGGGAGTCTAATGTTTGACACTGTTACAGTTGGAAGTCCAATGTTTGACACTGTTACAGTTGGAAGTCCACTGTTTGACACTGTTACAATTGGGACTCGAGTCTAATGCTTGACTCTGTTACAGTTGGGAGTCTAATGTTTGACACTGTTACAGTTGGGAGTCTAATGTTTGACACTGTTACAGTTGGGAGTCTAATGTTTGACACTGTTACAGTTGGGAGTCCAATGTTTGACACTGTTACAGTTGGGAGTCTAATGTTTGACACTGTTACAGTTGGGAGTCCAATGTTTGAAACTGTTACAGTTGGGAGTCCAATGTTTGACACTGTTACAGTTGGGAGTCTAATGTTTGACACTGTTACAGTTGGGAGTCTAATGTTTGACACTGTTACAGTTGGGAGTTTAATGTTTGACACTGTTACAGTTGGGAGTCCAATGTTTGACACTGTTACAGTTGGGAGTCCAATGTTTGACACTGTTACAGTTGGGAGTCCAATGTTTGACACTGTTACAGTTGGGAGTCTAATGTTTGACACTGTTACAGTTGGGAGTCCAATGTTTGACACTGTTACAGTTGGGAGTCTAATGTTTGACACTGTTACAGTTGGGAGTCCAATGTTTGACACTGTTACAGTTGGGAGTCCAATGTTTGACACTGTTACAGTTGGAAGTCTAATGTTTGACACTGTTACAGTTGGGAGTCCAATGTTTGACACTGTTACAGTTGGGAGTCTAATGTTTGACACTGTTACAGTTGGAAGTCTAATGTTTGACACTGTTACAGTTGGGAGTCCAATGTTTGACACTGTTACAGTTGGGAGTCCAATGTTTGACACTTTCAGTTGGGAGTTTAATGTTTGACACTGTTACAGGTGGGAGTCCAATGTTTGACACTGTCAGTTGTGACATATTAGACTGTTTATTAAACAGCCCCAGGCTCCCAAATGAGATGGAAAAAAGAACCTCCTGGAATGTTGGAGCATTCCGCTCATTCCGGGGAATTTGTATGCACTTGAATCCCATTTTTGCAGAACTCAATGACAGCTAACCCAAAAGATTTGAGTTGTTCTTTAAAGGAGAATTTCAACTCAGCAGGGAAGTGTGCCCTTGTAGCCATTACTCACTCACACATACATACGCACACACACACACACACACACACACACACACACGTGTCTATATTTGTTTGTGTGCGTGTGCGTGTTAGAGAGCCATTACTCACACACTTTCTGACAGCTGCAAACAGACACAGTGGGAGAGCAGGAGACTCTGGTAAACTAGAGCTAGAGACTAAATTAGACACAGTGGGAGAGCAGGAGACTCTGGTAAACTAGAGCTAGAGACTAAATTAGACACAGTGGGAGAGCAGGAGACTCTGGTAAACTAGAGCTAGAGACTAAATTAGACACAGTGGGAGAGCAGGAGACTCTGGTAAACTAGAGCTAGAGACTAAATTAGACACAGTGGGAGAGCAGGAGACTCTGGTAAACTAGAGCTAGAGACTAAATTAGACACAGTGGGAGAGCAGGAGACTGGTAAACTAGAGCTAGAGACTAAATTAGACACAGTGGGAGAGCAGGAGACTGGTAAACTAGAGCTAGAGACTAAATTAGACACAGTGGGAGAGCAGGAGACTCTGGTAAACTAGAGCTAGAGACTAAATTAGACACAGTGGGAGAGCAGGAGACTCTGGTAAACTAGAGCTAGAGACTAAATTAGACACAGTGGGAGAGCAGGAGACTCTGGTAAACTAGAGCTAGAGACTAAATTAGACACAGTGGGAGAGCAGGAGACTCTGGTAAACTAGAGCTAGAGACTAAATTAGACACAGTGGGAGAGCAGGAGACTGGTAAACTAGAGCTAGAGACTAAATTAGACACAGTGGGAGAGCAGGAGACTCTGGTAAACTAGAGCTAGAGACTAAATTAGACACAGTGGGAGAGCAGGAGACTCTGGTAAACTAGAGCTAGAGACTAAATTAGACACAGTGGGAGAGCAGGAGACTCTGGTAAACTAGAGCTAGAGACTAAATTAGACACAGTGGGAGAGCAGGAGACTCTGGTAAACTAGAGCTAGAGACTAAATTAGACACAGTGGGAGAGCAGGAGACTGGTAAACTAGAGCTAGAGACTAAATTAGACACAGTGGGAGAGCAGGAGACTCTGGTAAACTAGAGCTAGAGACTAAATTAGACACAGTGGGAGAGCAGGAGACTGGTAAACTAGAGCTAGAGACTAAATTAGACACAGTGGGAGAGCAGGAGACTCTGGTAAACTAGAGCTAGAGACTAAATTAGACACAGTGGGAGAGCAGGAGACTGGTAAACTAGAGCTAGAGACTAAATTAGACACAGTGGGAGAGCAGGAGACTCTGGTAAACTAGAGCTAGAGACTAAATTAGACACAGTGGGAGAGCAGGAGACTCTGGTAAACTAGAGCTAGAGACTAAATTAGACACAGTGGGAGAGCAGGAGACTCTGGTAAACTAGAACTAGAGACTAAATTAGACACAGTGGGAGAGCAGGAGACTCTGGTAAACTAGAGCTAGAGACTAAATTAGACACAGTGGGAGAGCAGGAGACTCTGGTAAACTAGAGCTAGAGACTAAATTAGACACAGTGGGAGAGCAGGAGACTCTGGTAAACTAGAGCTAGAGACTAAATTAGACACAGTGGGAGAGCAGGAGACTCTGGTAAACTAGAACTAGAGACTAAATTAGACACAGTGGGAGAGCAGGAGACTCTGGTAAACTAGAGCTAGAGACTAAATTAGACACAGTGGGAGAGCAGGAGACTGGTAAACTAGAGCTAGAGACTAAATTAGACACAGTGGGAGAGCAGGAGACTCTGGTAAACTAGAGCTAGAGACTAAATTAGACACAGTGGGAGAGCAGGAGACTCTGGTAAACTAGAGCTAGAGACTAAATTAGACACAGTGGGAGAGCAGGAGACTCTGGTAAACTAGAGCTAGAGACTAAATTAGACACAGTGGGAGAGCAGGGGACTCTGGTAAACTAGAGCTAGAGACTAAATTAGACACAGTGGGAGAGCAGGAGACTGGTAAACTAGAGCTAGAGACTAAATTAGACACAGTGGGAGAGCAGGAGACTGGTAAACTAGAGCTAGAGACTAAATTAGACACAGTGGGAGAGCAGGAGACTCTGGTAAACTAGAGCTAGAGACTAAATTAGACACAGTGGGAGAGCAGGAGACTCTGGTAAACTAGAGCTAGAGACTAAATTAGACACAGTGGGAGAGCAGGAGACTCTGGTAAACTAGAGCTAGAGACTAAATTAGACACAGTGGGAGAGCAGGAGACTGGTAAACTAGAGCTAGAGACTAAATTAGACACAGTGGGAGAGCAGGAGACTGGTAAACTAGAGCTAGAGACTAAATTAGACACAATGGGAGAGCAGGAGACTGGTAAACTAGAGACTAAATTAGACACAGTGGGAGAGCAGGAGACTGGTAAACTAGAGCTAGAGACTAAATTAGACACAGTGGGAGAGCAGGAGACTCTGGTAAACTAGAGCTAGAGACTAAATTAGACACAGTGGGAGAGCAGGAGACTCTGGTAAACTAGAACTAGAGACTAAATTAGACACAGTGGGAGAGCAGGAGACTCTGGTAAACTAGAGCTAGAGACTAAATTAGACACAGTGGGAGAGCAGGAGACTCTGGTAAACTAGAGCTAGAGACTAAATTAGACACAGTGGGAGATAGGGTGCATCATATGCCCCATGATTTTAAAAGGTATATGCTGCCAACTTGTACCGAGTATTACTTTGTTCCATTGTCAAAATAAACTACTGCTACAAAATTTTGGGGAAATCGGACATTGTCTAGGGGGTCCACCAGCCGTTTTAAATTCTGTAATTAGATCCACCGGATCCCATGAGGCAGCTATTACTTTACACATACTTTGTGACAAAATAATGGCTGCCATATGCATTATTTGCTGAATTAGTATATTAGATCCTCTTACAGCCCATGCCCACCAAAAATAACATATGGCAACTATATTATGGACTTCATTGATGTTATAAATAATAGCTGCCTTATGTAATTTATTCCTTAATGTTGCTATTAATGTATTTTACTGCACTGAACAACCTAGAATTCTGGTAAAAATAAAAAAATGAGACGAGAATTGACAATTTGATTGGTTAATAATTGGTTAATTTATTTTCTCATCTGAAAGAAACAAATAAAAAATAAACTTACTTAAATCACTGCTTATGATGACAATGTCAATCCAAAGTCCAGCTGGAACAATTAATGTTCTTAAAACATATGCCGCCCGCAGTTAAGATAAATTGTTTTATGTCACCGAACAGCATTCTAATTATCGCTATTAGATTTACGCTTGCGCAGGTTTGGGATGTCCTTTCTGTCCTGCTCAACAACTTGTAGCACATTTTGATAATGAGTTTCGGTTCTGGCTGCTGCCAAAAAGTCGGAGCTCAGTTTCACTCCTGCGTTCAGCGCAATCATTGATGACATTCATAGCTTCAAGATGTTTCAATGAACTTTTGTAAGCAGCAGACTTTAACCAGTCCTCAACATTCTCGGTTAGGAACTCGTGGTTGATCTGAAGAATTTGAAGCGTGAACCAAGAGTCCTTTCCAACCAAATCCGCGAGAGTAGTAGACTGAGTAATATCTGTGGGGAATTGAGGTTTTCCGAATCCAGTTCCATACCGGTCAGATGGTGTCAACATTTCCTCATCTGGTTTAACAGCAAGAAGACTACGGGCTAGTGCTTGCCTCTCCTCTGTCGGTGCTTTGTTGCTGAAGAGTGCAAGGGGAACCATTTCTTCAGTCAGATACCATAGATGTCGCTTGAATGCTTTCAGTGCACTCTTGGAAACCATGGGATTCACAGTTTCATACACTAAAATCCGGTGGTACAGATTAAGGTCATTCCAAGGGGCATCAGCAGCAGAAGTGCATGTCATCCACCAGGAGCTGTATATGATCGTAGCAAAATTCACAAAGTCTCTGACTTTTGGCAGCTGGTGTTTCGTTGTTATTGTTCCCTGTGGAAGTTGTAGAATTGTAGCCTCAAATAGACATATCTTGATGGAGTACAGCAGTTTTGCCATCCATCTGGCCTTGTGTAGTGCTCCAGGTCGCTTGAATGTGACAGATTGTTCACCACCCAGGAAAAGTATACACAACTCAACAAACTCACGGTAATCATCCCTTCTAAGATCTAACTTAGATGTCAGGATTTGCAGAGTATCAGCTTTCCATTCTTCTATCATGGCCTCTGTAGTCTCACTGAATTGAGTAAGGTCCAACTGTGCAAGTGGTTGATCACTACTGCTGTGTGGAAGCAAGTCAAAGTTCACACGAAATCGAGAGAAGAGTGAAACTTCCGGTGACCTGGAGACTTCAATTTGCAAGTCATTAAACACATGGGTAAGAATAACCTCACCAACATGATGCCTACACCCTGACCACAGGAGTGCACGTTGAAGACTATTTTGGATTGTCACACACGCTGCCGATACATGTCCTGTGTTACTTGCTGTTGTATCAAATACCCTATTAACAACAGAGTCTGCACAATGCCATTCATGAAGTAGGGTAACTGTCAGTTCAGTAATTATGTCACCGGATTTGCGATCGGTACCTGGTTTGTATGATGGAACTCCCAACACCTTAACATCACCAACAGTGCCCACTGCGATTGTGAGACGCTCTTCATGCTCATTTTGATTTGTCAGTGATGACATAATTTTAGAATCCCAATGCAGAGTTGCAAGCTTTGGTGGGAGCCATTGTGCTTTATAAGAACTCGCTAACTTCCACGACACAAGTCTTCTGGACCTGTCTGCAGTGGCATAAGAAGTTAAAACTTTTGACGGGTCACCACCAGACTCTTCAATAAATGCAGCTTGTTGGGATGGTGTCATTTTCATGCATGTGGCAAGCGAAACTAGTTTGGGCGACTGCAATATATCGTGTGGAATGAAGACTGTTGTTCCAGGTCGAACCTTGAGGGTCCAGAATCATTTAATAGCATCAACATTTGGAATATATCACAGGGGAGCCATTTTTCCAACATAAGGCAAGTGTACAAAAATTAGCTGCCTTATGCGTATTGACATTCTAATACAGGGGTATTGCGCTACAAGTTTGGACTCACGGTGGACCCCCTAAACGAATTCAGAATTAATTCAAATTTGGCAGGGGGTCATGTTATGACTAGTGGCATGTTTTAAGACTAGGTACAAAAATTATGCTTGTCATGAGGGCGTATGATGCACCCTAGTGGGAGAGCAGGAGACTGGTAAACTAGAGCTCGAGACTAAATTAGAAGGTTGGGTCTGAATAGTCTGTTTGCTCCCCGGTGTAATTAATTATCTGCACAAAACCAGGTTCTGTTTGAAGCCATTGTGGTTCTTCATCAGACTTAAAGCACTATGGCTCCTCAGGGGAACATCTCACAAAGATATTCCCCTTCTTGAACAGGCCAAGACGTGGCCAGAGGTGGGCCTTCCAATAAGACAGTGACCTTTAACACACAGAAATGGACACACATGGATCACACAAACCTGAGGATATGCACAAAGGAATGTTTAAAGATCTCCAACTTTAAAATATTGTAGGAAAAGACTGTCAGAGACCCGCACCAAATACTAATCACAGGGCTGCCAATAATTGTGAACTTTTTGGAAATGGATTTATCTTTTGAAAAATGTATTATTTTGGTTGATTCCATTGAATCATTAATACATTGCAATATTTGTGGAACATTGCAATATGTACATCCAAGTGCAGTGATGTGTCTCTCAGTCCTGAGTGCAGTGATGTGTCTCTCAGTCCTGAGTGCAGTGATGTGTCTCTCAGTGAGTGCAGTGATGTGTCTCTCAGTCCTGAGTGCAGTGATATGTCTCTCAGTCCTGAGTGCAGTGATATGTATCTCAGTCCTGAGTGCAGTGATGTGTCTCTCAGTCCTGAGTGCAGTGATATGTCTCTCAGTCCTGAGTGCAGTGATGTGTCTCTCAGTCCTGAGTGCAGTGATGTGTCTCTCAGTCCTGAGTGCAGTGATGTGTCTCTCAGTGAGTGCAGTGATGTGTCTCTCAGTCCTGAGTGCAGTTATATGTCTCTCAGTCCTGAGTGCAGTGATATGTCTCTCAGTCCTGAGTGCAGTGATATGCCTCTCAGTCCTGAGTGCAGTGATGTGTCTCTCAGTCCTGAGTGCAGTGATGTGTCTCTCAGTCCTGAGTGCAGTGATATGTCTCTCAGTCCTGAGTGCAGTGATGTGTCTCTCAGTCCTGAGTGCAGTGATGTGTCTCTCAGTGAGTGCAGTGATGTGTCTCTCAGTCCTGAGTGCAGTGATATGTCTCTCAGTCCTGAGTGCAGTGATATGTCTCTCAGTCCTGAGTGCAGTGGTATGTATCTCAGTCCTGAGTGCAGTGATGTGTCTCTCAGTCCTGAGTGCAGTGATGTGTCTCTCAGTCCTGAGTGCAGTGATGTGTCTCTCAGTCCTGAGTGCAGTGATGTGTTTCTCAGTCCTGAGTGCAGTGATGTGTCTCTCAGTCCTGAGTGCAGTGATGTGTCTCTCAGTCCTGAGTGCAGTGATGTGTTTCTCAGTCCTGAGTGCAGTGATGTGTCTCTCAGTCCTGAGTGCAGTGATGTGTCTCTCAGTCCTGAGTGCAGTGATGTGTCTCTCAGTCCTGAGTGCGGTGATGTGTTTCTCAGTCCTGAGTGCGGTGATGTGTTTCTCAGTCCTGAGTGCAGTGATATGTCTCTCAGTCCCAAACTCGATCCTGATCAAATATAGAGCTCATAAATAGACTGCCATATCCACACACTGGAACAAATTAAGCAGCTCCATATCTTTATATGGCTAATTTACATCTGGTTTGGCAAGTAAAACAAGAAGTAAACTGTCTTTATCACAGTCATTCACACTGTCTTTATCTTTATCACAGTCATTCACACTGTCTTTATCATAGTCATTCACACTGTCTTTATCACAGTCATTCACACTGTCTTTATCACAGTCATTCACAGTCTCTATCACAGTCATTCACACTGTCTTTATCACAGTCATTCACATTGTCTTTATCACAGTCATTCACACTGTCTTTATCACAGTCATTCACATTGTCTTTATCACAGTCATTCACACTGTCTTTATCACAGTCATTCACACTGTCTTTATCACAGTCATTCACACTGTCTTTATTACAGTCATTCACACTGTCTTTATCACAGTCATTCACACTGTCTTTATCACAGTCATTCACATTGTCTTTATCACAGTCATTCACACTGTCTTTATCACAGTCATTCACACTGTCTTTATCACAGTCATTCACACTGTCTTTATCACAGTCATTCACACTGTCTTTATTACAGTCATTCACATTGTCTTTATCACAGTCATTCACACTGTCTTTATCACAGTCATTCACACTGTCTTTATTACAGTCATTCACATTGTCTTTATCACAGTCATTCACACTGTCTTTATCACAGTCATTCACACTGTCTTTATCACAGTCATTCACACTGTCTTTATCACAGTCATTCACACTGTCTCTATCACAGTAATTCACACTGTCTTTATCACAGTCATTCACACTGTCTTTATCACAGTCATTCACACTGTCTTTATTACAGTCATTCACACTGTCTTTATCACAGTCATTCACACTGTCTTTATCACAGTCATTCACACTGTCTTTATCACAGTCATTCACACTGTCTTTATCACAGTCATTCACACTGTCTTTATCACAGTCATTCACACTGTCTTTATCACAGTCATTCACACTGTCTTTATCACAGTCATTCACACTGTCTTTATCACAGTCATTCACACTGTCTTTATCACAGTCATTCACACTGTCTTTATTACAGTCATTCACATTGTCTTTATCACAGTCATTCACACTGTCTTTATCACAGTCATTCACACTGTCTTTATCACAGTCATTCACACTGTCTTTATCACAGTCATTCACACTGTCTCTATCACAGTAATTCACACTGTCTTTATTACAGTCATTCACACTGTCTTTATCACAGTCATTCACACTGTCTTTATCACAGTCATTCGCATTGTCTTTATCACAGTCATTCACACTGTCTTTATCACAGTCATTCACACTGTCTTTATCACAGTCATTCACACTGTCTTTATCACAGTCATTCACACTGTCTTTATCACAGTCATTCACACTGTCTTTATCACAGTCATTCACACTGTCTTTATCACAGTCATTCACATTGTCTTTATCACAGTCATTCACACTGTCTTTATCACAGTCATTCACACTGTCTTTATCACAGTCATTCACACTGTCTTTATCACAGTCATTCACACTGTCTTTATCACAGTCATTCACATTGTCTTTATCACAGTCATTCACACTGTCTTTATCACAGTCATTCACACTGTCTTTATCACAGTCATTCACACTGTCTTTATTACAGTCATTCACACTGTCTTTATCACAGTCATTCACACTGTCTTTATCACAGTCATTCACACTGTCTTTATCACAGTCATTCACACTGTCTTTATCACAGTCATTCACACTGTCTTTATCACAGTAATTCACACTGTCTTTATCACAGTCATTCACACTGTCTTTATTACAGTCATTCACACTGTCTTTATCACAGTCATTCACACTGTCTTTATCACAGTAATTCACACTGTCTTTATCACAGTAATTCACACTGTCTTTATCACAGTCATTCACACTGTCTCTATCACAGTCATTCACACTGTCTTTATCACAGTCATTCACACTGTCTTTATCACAGTCATTCACACTGTCTTTATCACAGTCATTCACACTGTCTTTATCACAGTAATTCACACTGTCTTTATCACAGTCATTCACACTGTCTTTATCACAGTAATTCACACTGTCTTTATTACAGTCATTCACACTGTCTTTATTACAGTCATTCACACTGTCTTTATTACAGTCATTCACATTGTCTTTATCACAGTAATTCACACTGTCTTTATCACAGTCATTCACACTGTCTTTATTACAGTCATTCACATTGTCTTTATCACAGTAATTCACACTGTCTTTATCACAGTCATTCACACTGTCTTTATCACAGTCATTCACACTGTCTTTATCACAGTCATTCACACTGTCTTTATCACAGTCATTCACACTGTCTTTATCACAGTCATTCACACTGTCTTTATCACAGTCATTCACACTGTCTTTATCACAGTCATTCACAATGTCTTTATCACAGTCATTCACACTGTCTTTATCACAGTCATTCACACTGTCTTTATCACAGTCATTCACACTGTCTCTATCACAGTCATTCACACTGTCTTTATCACAGTCATTCACACTGTCTTTATCACAGTCATTCACACTGTCTTTATCACAGTCATTCACACTGTCTTTATCACAGTCATTCACACTGTCTTTATCACAGTCATTCACACTGTCTTTATCACAGTCATTCACACTGTCTTTATCACAGTCATTCACACTGTCTTTATCACAGTCATTCACACTGTCTTTATCACAGTCATTCACACTGTCTTTATCACAGTCATTCACACTGTCTTTATCACAGTCATTCACACTGTCTTTATCACAGTCATTCACACTGTCTTTATCACAGTCATTCACACTGTCTTTATCACAGTCATTCACACTGTCTTTATCACAGTCATTCACACTGTCTTTATCACAGTCATTCACACTGTCTTTATTACAGTCATTCACACTGTCTTTATCACAGTCATTCACACTGTCTTTATCACAGTCATTCACACTGTCTTTATCACAGTCATTCACACTGTCTCTATCACAGTAATTCACACTGTCTTTATCACAGTCATTCACACTGTCTTTATCACAGTAATTCTTTATCACAGTCATTCACACTTTCTGTGAGTGACACTTCTTTCAGAATTGTTCATTATCTTGGGAACTAAGATTTCTGGCAAGTACTCTGTGTTCTTTATAAATATCAAACTATGACAGGGAGCTCCAGGTGATGAGGCCTAAAATAGAAAACGCAGTTGTCACTAATTACTGCTTATTTATTTAAAAGTTACAAAGTAAAACTGAACATGGTCCAGAGGGTTGACAGCGGAAGAGACACAACAGAACTTGTAGTGCGTTCCCCATCTGTTAGACTCTACTCTGTCAGAATCTACTCTCTCTCTCGTTCCCTCCCCTCTCTCTCTCTCTTTCCCTCCATCCCCCTCTATCTCTCTCTATCCCTCTCTCTTTCCCTCCCCTCTCTCTCTCTCTTTCCCTCCATCCCCCTCTATCTCTCTCTATCCCTCTCTCGTTCCCTCCCCTCTCTCTCTCTCTTTCCCTCCATCCCCCTCTATCTCTCTCTATCCCTCCATCCCCCTCTATCTCTCTCTATCCCTCTCTCTCTCTTTTCCTCTCTCCCTCTCTCTATCTTTCTCTTTCTCATTCCGCTCTCTCTGTCAGTCTTTCACTGTGACAATTAATTGTAGCTAAAGATTTCATCCATTAATATTTCAGCAATATTTAAAAAACTGCATTTGAACTGAAATAACAACAACCATGCAGTCTTTAATGAGCAAAGACAAGGGGCCTCTTGTGGTGATTGGCTCACTGTACCACTCCCACACACAGATGTACTGTGTGTGCCCATATGCACACGTGAGGATTTGAGCTGAGTACATGTGCAGGTCTTTTTGAAGGTGTGTGCCTGTGTGTGGGTTTACTTACATGCATGTGTGCAAGAGAGTTTGTGCATGCTTGAGTGCTTCTGTTTCTAAACATGAGACACAGACTAGCCTCAACATCAAACTAGCCTTAACACTATGCTTTACACTAACATAAAAGTAAATCACTGTGAAGATCTTGGAATCAGGATCTTGGTGTAGGACAGGGTTAGGCAGCCCTGGTCCTGAAGTGCCAGTGACGTTTCTCATTTTCGTTCCATCTGAGCTTGATCACAGGGGTTTGATGGATGATTAAAAGTCTGAGCCTGAATATTCTGAATGGTGAAACGCTGAGTGCCTCCAGCACATGGTCACCTGCATTCATTCAACCTGAGTAATTAAAATGAATGCAGTAATGTAGTTATAGGTTTGGATGGAGCACTCCAGGACCAGGGTTGCCAGTGTAAGATATAGATAGGCCTATGTCAAACGGACATATATAAATATAGATATAAAGATGTTCTCAGAACAGGCTTGTTTTCAGTGGACAGCAGAAGATCTTCCATTGCCACAATATTTGACTTGGTCACGCCTCTTAATAAAAACATTTTTTTAAGAAAATGCACCAAGTTGGAATGTTTCAGCTTCTTGGGTAGATATTTTCAATTTACGGAGCTGAGTATCTCATGACTCTGGCGCCACAGTGTGGCTTTACTGAAACTCTCACAGTCGCTTTTCATATCCTATCTCTGATTGGGCAGTCCGACCTGTCTGTCAAAGATAGACGAGAAAAGAAAATATTTTAAAACCCCGCCTATAAAGTGAATAGACTGTTATTATTGGTTAGTGAGTTTTTGAGTTGCACCGCGGCTGCGCCTTCGGGAAAAGGTCGGCGCATGACTGCACGCCTGAAAGACCGGACCGTTGCAATTTTGCTAAATAGTTTGAAACCTTTATGGCAGAATGGAGATCGTGCTTTGTGATGCACACAGTAAGTTGCGACGATGGTTCATGACATATTTATAGTAGTATTGCTTCGTCGTAATGTTGAGCAGGTCTTGGTTAGAGTTGACTAATGAACTAAGGTTAACAGCGGAGACATTTTAATGTCGCTAATTATGTCAGCCCTTATGAATGGAAACAGAAACCATACAGCGTTATTACAGCCAGACTGTATGCTATTCATAGTCATCTAGCTAGCTACGTTTTTGCAGGCGCGACGTGTTGTTGAAAATGTTTTGTTTTTGTCTGATGTAGGCTACGTGCACTTCAACAATTCATTTGTGGAATGACACGTATTGGCGCGCTAGTTTTGTGTTAATGATTTAGGAGAAAAGCAATGAATGCGATTTGAACGTTTCCCCGTGTCTGTGCGTTAGGAGGCCGGTGCTTGCTGAAGACCGGCGTCAGAGACGGGCCGAACCGGGGAAAGAGCTTCTACGTGTGCAGCGGCGTGCGGGGAAGCCCATGCGGGTTCACTCAGCAGGCAGAGTACGTGCTCCACTCGCCCACTTCCACACACCAGTGTGCTCACGGGTTCCTTATGTGGAGGGTATTACTGTCAACTGAGTTTCACTGTGTGCGGAATCTGCGTGATGTTGATTTCTTGTTTTCACCTTTTATACTGAACTCAAGGGTTCACGTGGGTTCATTCTGGCATTAATTAGCAGTCAATTATTAATAAAGTTTGTGCGTTTAACGTGCATTGGGGGCATTGTCAAGAATCACAGAGAATGAATGGATTTAAATAGTTGCTGGTTTTTTGAGACATTGTTCTTATTTCAGCTTGAATGCTCCTGAATATTCGAGACAGAGCTGTGTGTTTTTATTTCTCTGTTTTACCAGAATTCCTCCCTCTCACTGTTTACACCATTCTGAGTCTGTGGTGGAACTCCAGGGGCTCGTACAACAGCAACACGCCTACAGGTGTGTGTGTGTGTGTGTGTGAGAGAGAGAGAGGGGGCTACCTGTGTGTGTGTGTGTGTGTGTGTGTGTGTGTGAGAGAGAGAGAGAGAGAGGGGGGGGCTACAGGTGTGTGTGTGTGAGAGAGAGAGAGAGAGAGAGGGGGGGGCTACAGGTGTTTGTGTGTGTGTGTGTGTGAGAGAGAGAGGGGGGCTACAGGGGTGTGTGTGTGTGTGTGTGAGAGAGATGGGGGCTACAGGTGTGTGTGTGTGTGAGGTTAATTAACATCTGCTCTTGTGCTGCAGGTTGTTTTTTCGTTGTGTTTTGGGGAGGAGTGAAGGGAAGAAGTGGTGCGGCAGTGTCCTGTGGAGAGAGGTAAGAGTGTACCCCTCTCTCACTGATGTGTGTCCCGTGGAGAGAGGTGAGAGTGTACCCCTCTCTCACTAACGTGTGTCCCGTAGAGAGAGGTAAGAGTGTACCCCTCTCTCACTGACGTGTGTCCCGTGGAGAGAGGTAAGAGTGTACCCCTCTCTCACTGACGTGTGTCCCGTGGAGAGAGGTAAGAGTGTACCCCTCTCTCACTGACGTGTGTCCCGTGGAGAGAGGTAAGAGTGTACCCCTCTCTCACTGACGTGTGTCCCGTGGAGAGAGGTAAGAGGTAAGAGTGTACCCCTCTCTCACTGACGTTTGTCCCGTAGAGAGAGGTGAGAGTGTACCCCTCTCTCACTGACGTGTGTCCCGTGGAGCTGGCAGAATAACTCTTGCTGATTCAGGGTCACAGGGGTATAAGGCTCTTCCTCAATGCTGACCTTGCTTTAGTGTAGTTGTGTTATTATGTGTAGTTGAGTGATACACTGCAGATAGAGATATCTCCTCTGAGCGTCTCCTGTCTGCTCTCAGTGCACAGGCACACAGCTAATTAACTAACTGCTTCAATGAAGCCAGGCTGATTGGATGTAGCAAAGACGCTGTGATAGGCTGATTGGATGTAGCAAAGACGCTGTGATAGGCTGATTGGATGTAGCAAAGACGCTGTGATAGGCTGATTGGATGTAGCAAAGACGCTGTGATAGGCTGATTGGATGGAGCAAAGACGCTGTGATAGGCTGATTGGATGTAGCAAAGACGCTGTGATAGGCTGATTGGATGTAGCAAAGACGCTGTGATAGGCTGATTGGATGTAGCAAAGACGCTGTGATAGGCTGATTGGATGTAGCAAATACGCTGTGATAGGCTGATTGGATGTAGCAAAGACGCTGTGATAGGCTGATTGGATGTAGCAAAGACGCTGTGATAGGCTGATTGGATGTAGCAAAGACGCTGTGATAGGCTGATTGGATGTAGCAAAGACGCTGTGATAGGCTGATTGGATGGAGCAAAGACGCTGTGATAGGCTGATTGGATGTAGCAAAGACGCTGTGATAGGCTGATTGGATGTAGCAAAGACGCTGTGATAGGCTGATTGGATGTAGCAAAGACGCTGTGATAGGCTGATTGGATGTAGCAAAGACGCTGTGATAGGCTGATTGGATGTAGCAAAGACGCTGTGATAGGCTGATTGGATGTAGCAAATACGCTGTGATGGACCACTCTTCCTGTGGCATTATGTGCATAGCATGAGGCTATTATGTTGTCATGGAAATGTGTTTGTCATACAAACGCTCACTTTTCATGTAAATGAATTGATAAAACGATGTATCTATGGATATGGCTGGTGATATGCAGATCTTCATGATGTACGTTATGATTTATTGCCGCATCAATATTTTGAGCAGTAATGTCACTTGTGTCTTATCCCTGCCAGGTGGAGGAGAGAAACCCCCCATTAGAGGGGGAGTATCATTCCTCTAGAATCCCCCTGGAGAGGAATCCCTTCAAGGCCACCTGCAGAACAGGGCAACCCTCAGAGTGGAGGATCATTCAGGAGGGAGGGAGTGGCAGACAAGAGAGGAGAGATAAAACCAAGAGAGGAGAGGGGGAGAGAGAGAGCAGGAGAGGAGAGGGGGAGAGAGAGAGCAGGAGAGGAGAGGGGGAGAGAGAGAGCAGGAGAGGAGAGGGGGAGAGAGAGAGCAGGAGAGGAGAGGGGGAGAGAGAGAGCAGGAGAGGAGAGGGGGAGAGAGAGAGCAGGAGAGGAGAGGGGGAGAGAGAGAGCAGGAGAGGAGAGGGGGAGAGAGAGAGCAGGAGAGGAGAGGGGGAGAGAGAGAGCAGGAGAGGAGAGGGGGAGAGAGAGAGCAGGAGAGTAGAGGGGGATGGAGAGAGCAGGAAGGGAGAGGAGAGGGATGGGGAAGAGAAAGGAGGGGAGGGAAGAGAGAGCCAGAGAGGAGAGAGAAAGAGCAGGAATGAGAAAGGAAAGATTGAGCGAGAGAGCAGGGATGGAGTGAGAGGGGATGGGGAAGGAGAGGAGGGCAGTCCGGTGGATTCCTGGAGGAGCAGAGAGCTTCCTGCTGGGAGGAGGGTGAGGAAGAGGGCGTCGGCCGAAGCGCCAGGCGTGGCATTGGGCGTGGCACAGAGCGACAGCGCAACAGGGGGAAGAGAGAGAGAGGGAGCATCCAATGCCCCGCCCCCCAATGTCCGAGAGGAGGACACTGTGGAACCCCCAAAAGACCAGCCTGAGGGCAAAGAGGCAGAACGGCATGCTGGGAAGAGCAGTGAAGAGGCAGAACGGCATGCTGGGAAGAGCAGTGAAGAGGTAGAACGGCATGCTGGGAAGAGCAGTAAAGAGGCAGAACGGCATGCTGGGAAGAGCAGTGAAGAGGTAGAACGGCATGCTGGGAAGAGCAGTAAAGAGGCAGAACGGCATGCTGGGAAGAGCAGTAAAGAGGCAGAACGGCATGCTGGGAAGAGCAGTAAAGAGGCAGAACGGCATGCTGGGAAGGGGAAAGGTGGGGAGACAGAGGGCGAGAGCTGGAGGGGGCAGGGCACCCCAGAGGGAGAGGGCGTGACCCTGTCCAGACCCCACCCTGTGGAGACCCCAACACTGGGACTGGGGAGGGTGAAAGGCCTGGAAGAGGAAGAGGAAGAGGAAGAGGAAGAGGAGGAGGAGGAGGAGGAGGAGGAGGATGATGTACAGCTCGTCTCGGTGCAGCCAGGGCCCAATCAGACCCCCCCACAGGTGTCTGTCCCCGTCCAGAAAAGCCTCACCTCCTTCCCCGGGTTCCAGAGTATCTCCCAAGCCCAACTCTCAGCCCAGCTTAAACAGAAGAAGGTACACACTCACCTGCCCTGCTCTGACTCACTCACCTGCCCTGCTCTGACTCACTGACTCACTCACCTGCCCTGCTCTTACTCACTGACACACTCGCATGCCCTGCTCTGACTCACTGACTCACTCACCTGCCCTGCTCTGACTCACTGACACACTCACCTGCCCTGCTCTGACTCACTGACTCACTCACCTGCCCTGCTCTGACTCACTGACACACTCACCTGCCCTGATCTGACTCACTGACACACTCACCTGCCCTGCTCTGACTCACTGACACACTCACCTGCCCTGCTCTGACTCACTGACACACTCACCTGCCCTGCTCTGACTCACTGACTCACTCACCTGCCCTGCTCTGACTCACTGACTCACTCACCTGCCCTGCTCTGACTCACTGACACACTCACCTGCCCTGCTCTGACTCACTGTGTGTGTGTGTCTGTCTGTCTGTCTGTGTGTGTGTGTGTGTCCGTGTCCAGGCCACGCTCTCGGTGGTGAATGTCTCCGCACTGCCAGATAAAGGTGAGCGGCTGAAGTCGCAGGTGAAGGAGCTGGAGGATGCTCTGGAGTCTCTGAGCCTGACTGCTGCCCTGCCCGGACACGCCCACGGTGAGGTCACCCCCACTCGCTCAGGCCAGGGCCCAGTATTTCAAAACTTTTAATCTAGATCAGAATTATCCGGATAGGATTAAATCTCATTTCAAAACCAGGAGATGTGATCCTGATGCTACAAAATTGGGATACGGATTTGTTCATTCAATCTTACCCAGAATCCAGATCAAATGTTGATCTGAAAAGTCTTTGAAAAACCAGGACAAAACCTACAAGATCAATTTTATCTGGGATAGCAAAACTAGTGATTACAAAATCTGGATAATTCTGAACTAGATGAAAGGTTCTGAAATACTGGGCCCAGGTGAGCGAACCGGCATCAGATCCCAGCTTAGGGTGGAGTGGTAATAACAGAAAATATTCTTTTTGACCCGGTAGGTCTTTACATGACCTAAGTTAGTGGTCCCCAAACCTGTCCTGTAGGTTTCACTCCGACCCTAACAAAGCACACCTCATTCAACAGCTAGAGATCTACTGTCCTGTAGGTTTCACTCCAACCCTAACAAAGCACACCTCATTCAACAGCTAGAGATCTACCGTCCTGTAGGCTTTCACTCCAACCCTAACAAAGCACACCTCATTCAACAGCTAGAGATCTACCGTCCTGTAGGTTTCACTCCAACCCTAACAAAGCACACCTCATTCAACAGCTAGAGATCTACTGTCCTGTAGGCTTTCACTCCAACCCTAACAAAGCACACCTCATTCAACAGCTAGAGATCTTGTTCAGCTGCTAATTGGTAGAATCAGGTGCGCTAAATTAGGGTTGAAATGAAAACCTACAGGATGGTAGATCTCCAGGAACAGGGCTGGGGACCACTGACCTAAGCCTTCACGTAAGAGTCACCTGACAAAGACCGACCTAGTTGGAATTTTCTCGTCAGGCAGGCAGTAAATTAAATATTGTTAAACAGGATGTGATGTATTCTGCTGTTTAACTGGATTGGATCTGTAATGCTGAAAATATGACGTTTTTCTGATGTTATTTTTGTGTTGTCTGGTTCAGAACCACAGGATGTAGGCAGAGCCAAGCCGGGACCCGCCCCAGCACTCTTGAACCCTTTCGCTCGACCAGGAGGCACCATCCTGCTGCCAGGCCCTGCCCCCCTCCAGGCCCTGCCCAGCTCCCTCGGCCTGGGCTCCTCCCAGATGTACGGAGGTCAGAGTCGACAGAGTCCCCACAAGTCCTCTGTCTGTCTGTCTGCCTGTCTGCCTGTCTGTCTGCCTGCCTGATTCGGGCAGCATCTTAGGGGTGTAGTAATGACTTTTCACCAGCAGATGTCACGGTTGAGCAAAAGTGTGGAGATCTGTAATCTCACTTGCCAGTGTGAGTGTGTCGTGTTTGTGTGGGACTGTGCTCTCACTGTGTGTCAGTAGACCCCCCAGGCTGCTCACTGTGACTGTTCTTTCTCACCGTGTGTCAGGAGACCCCCCCAGGCTGCTCACTGTGACTGTTCTTTCTCACCGTGTGTCAGTAGACCCCCCCAGTCTGCTCACTGTGACTGTTCTTTCTCACTGTGTGTCAGTAGACCCCCAGGGCCATGCCCTGTACGGGGGACGGATGACTGAGAGCAGGCTGCTCGCTGTGAAAAACGCCACCACTGAGACCATCGACCACCTGCACCGCTCCCTGGAGTCCTGCCCCGCCCCTCAAACTGAGGCCCCTGACCCCAAAGGCATCAGGGTCAGCTTCACTATACACTACTGTATAAACTACACACACACACACACACACACACACACACACACACACACACTATACACTACTGTATAAACTATACACACACTATACACTACTGTATAAACTATACACACACTACACTATTGTATAAACTATACACACACCTATACACTATTGTATAAACTATACACACACACACACACTATACACTATTGTATAAACTATACACACACACACACTATACACTATTGTATAAACTATACACACACACACACACACACACTACACTATTGTATAAACTATACACACAATACACTATTATATAAACTATACACACTACACTACTGTATAAACTATACACACACACTATACACTATAATATAAACTATACACACTATACACTACTGTATACACTATACACACACACACTGTACACTACTGTATAAACTATACACACACTATACACTACTGTATAAACTACACACACACCACTACTGTATAAACTACACACGCACTATACACTACTGTATAAACTATACACACACACACTATACACTATAATATAAACTATACACACTATACACTACTGTATACACTATACACACTATACACTACTGTATAAACTATACACACACTATACACTACTGTATAAACTACACACACACCACTACTGTATAAACTACACACGCACTATACACTACTGTATAAACTATACACACACTATACACTACTGTATAAACTATACACACACTATACACTATTGTATAAACTACACACAACACTATTGTATAAACTATACACACACACTATACACAATTGTATAAACTACACACACTATACACTACTGTATAAACTATACACACACTATTGTATAAACTATACACACTACACAATTGTATAAACTACACACTATACACTACTGTATAAACTATACACACACTATTGTATAAACTATACACACACTACACTATTGTATAGACTATACACACACACACTATACACTACTGTATAGACACATACACACTATACACTATTGTATAAACTATACGCACACACACTATACACTACTGTATAGACACATACACTGAGGCCCCCAACCCCAAAAGCATCAGGGTCAGCTTCACTGTACATATAAACTATACACACAATACATTACCGTATAAACTATATAAACTATACACACACACTATACACTACTGTATAAACTACACACACACTATACACTACTGTATAAACGAAAGATACACTATACACTACTGTATAAACTATACACACACTACTGTATAAACTATACACTACTGTATAAACTATACACACACTATACACTATTGTATAAACTATACGCACACACACTATACACTACTGTATAGACACATACACTGAGGCCCCCAACCCCAAAGGCATCAGGGTCAGCTTCACTGTACATATAAACTATACACACAATACATTACCGTATAAACTATACACACACACTATACACTACTGTATAAACTACACACACACTATACACTACTGTATAAACGAAAGATACACTATACACTACTGTATAAACTATACACACACTACTGTATAAACTATACACTACTGTATAAACTATACACACACTATACAGTACTGTATAAACTACACACACACACACACACACTATACACTACTGTATAAACTATACACACAAACACTACACTTGTATAAACTATACACACACTATACACTACTATATACACTATACACTACTGTATAAACTATACACACACAATATTGTGTAAACTATACACACACACTTGTATTAACTATACATGCACACTATACACTACTGTGTAAACTATACACACACACTACTGTATAAACTACACACACACATTCACTATACATATACTGTATACTATACTGTATAAACTATACACACACTACAGTCTATACAAACACACTATACACACACAGTATACACTCTCTCTCACACACACACACACACACTATACATCATGCACTCTTGCACTTTGTATACACAAACACACACAATACACTGTATATGCACACACACACACACACAGTCTGTTTTGAAAGTTAAATATTGCTTTAATACTTGCCATTATCACACGGCCTCCCCCAAAGCTCTTTATATTTCTGTCTTGTATATATGATGAGTTTAGTTGAGTAAATAAGTAAGCTCAAACAGCCTGTCGTGATGTCATAATGATCCTGTTCTTGCCTGAGGCTGCGTTGCCGTGGAGACGGACTGATGGAATCTGTTCTCTTCCTGGGGCAGGTCCAGTTGCTCCCGCACCAGAAGAAGGCCCTGGCCTGGCTTCTCTGGAGGGAGACCCAGAGGCCCTGCGGAGGAATTCTTGGTAATTGTGCTTTCTGGCCCTTGCATTCTGCATATTTGCGTTTGTGCTCAAAAAGGCTTATTTCTGTTTGTCTGGTCCGCATGCATTCCATTTCTGCACAAATATAACGCACAAAAATACACCACAGAGCTCTCTACACTATGATTCCTCTGGAATTCTATGTCACACTTGTACTTCTATGTTGCTGTGTCATAAGTATCGGAGCATTCTGTAACAGTGATTTATTAGAATATTAATGTTTTAGTTTTTCAACGGTTGTGAGAATGTTATTCCCTCCCCAGCGGATGACATGGGTCTGGGAAAGACTCTGACTATAATCGCTCTGATCCTGGCACAGAGAAAGAGGAAGCAGGAGGGAGAGGAGAAAGAAGGCTGGATCTCTAAAACTGGTGATCATCTCTTCCTCACCATCTGTTTCATATCAAAACAATACTTGTTATATCTATGGTATCTGCTCTGTGGGGCTGAGTGAGTCAGTGTATGTGCTCTACGGGGCTGAGTGAGTCAGTGTATGTGCTCTACGGGGCTGAGTGAGTCAGTGTCTGTGCTCTATGGGACTGAGTGAGTCAGTGTGCTCTACGGGGCTGAGTGAGTCAGTGTCTGTGCTCTATGGGACTGAGTGAGTCAGTGTCTGTGCTCTATGGGACTGAGTGAGTCAGTGTCTGTGCTCTATGGGACTGAGTGAGTCAGTGTCTGTGCTCTATGGGACTGAGTGAGTCAGTGTGTGCTCTATGGGGCTGAGTGAGTCAGTGTATGTGCTCTTTGGGGCTGAGTGAGTCAGTGTCCATGCTCTATGTGTGAGTGAGTCTGTGTCTGAGCTCTATGGGGCTGAGTGAGTCAGTGTCCATGCTCTATGTGTGAGTGAGTCTGTGTCTGAGCTCTATGGGGCTGAGTGAGTCGGTGTCCGTGCTCTATGTGTGAGTGAGTCAGTGTTTGTACTCTGTACAGACTCGACCCTGGTGGGCTCTGAGGGGACCCTGGTGATCTGCCCCGCCTCCCTGGTGCACCACTGGAAGAAGGAGATCGAGAGACACGTGAAGAGCAGTCGACTCAGTGTGTACCTGTACCACGGACCCAGCCGACAGAAGAGTGCACGCCTGTGAGAAACGCTTATACCTGCACAGCTATTACACCTACACACCTGTACAGCTAATATACCTGCACAGCTATTACACCTACACACCTGTACAGCTAATATACCTGTACAGCTAATGTACCTGCACAGCTATTACACCTACACACCTGTACAGCTAATATACCTGCACAGCTATTATACCTACACACCTGTACAGCTAATATACCTGCACACCTGCACAGCTATTACACCTACACGCCTGTACAGCTAATATACCTGCACACCTGCACAACCATTACACCTATACACCTGTACAGCTAATGTACCTGCACAGCTATTACACCTACACACCTGTACAGATAATATACCTGCACACCTGCACAGCTATTACACCTATACACCTGTACTACTGATACGCCTGCACACCTGTACAGTATGTCTGCAATGTCTCGGCTACACTACTGATGAACCTGTAAGACTCAATATTCTATAAGTGTAACTCAGGGGTCACCAACCTTTTTGCAACTGAGAGCTACTTCAAGGGTACTGAGTAGTACGGAGAGCTACTTGTTGGATTGTAATTGTTGACGGGGGGGGGGGCTATCGAAATCGAAATCGGACCTCGATTCCTCGATTGAAATTGGGGGGGGGGGGGGGGGGGGTCATCATCAAGGATTTTGGGGGGGGGGGGGGGGGGGGGGGGGGGGGGGAATTATTATATATTTTAATACGAATTTTAATTTGCGTGCCTAAGTAAGCGTTAGTTTTCGTGTTGCAAAGTAAAATAAAATTACCGATAATGAAACTAATATTAGATATTTATATTGCTATTTTTAGAACATTAAGCCGGGCGACGCGCGTGCCCTTGGCATAGGCGGGGTGCGCCCTGCTGTAACTGATCTTTGTTTGAGAGTATATACTGATGTTCATTAGAAGCTGTATTCTATCTTGTTTTTGAAGAACTCTGAGAGGTAGAATATAAGTCTGTGTCTTTGCTGGGGGCTTATTCAGGAAGATCGGGAATCTGTCAGAGGGAATGCTTATTCAGGAAGATCAGGAGTGAGGGAATGCTTATTCAGGAAGATCAGGAGTGAGGGAATGCTTATTCAGGAAGATCAGGAGTGAGGGAATGCTTATTCAGGAAGATCAGGAGTGAGGGAATGCTTATTCAGGAAGATCAGGAGTCTGTCAGAGGGAATGCTTATTCAGGAATGTAATGTTTTTTTGTGGTCCAGGCTGGCCGGGCATGATGTGGTGGTCACCACCTACAGTCTGGTCTCCAAGGAGATCCCCGCCCAGAAGGAGGAGGCAGAGAAGCCATGTCAGGACACAGCGGTTGTGGTATTTTTATACTTTTATTTAACTCTGTGATAAACACTGGCTTTAAAAAGTTTAAAATGGCTGTTCCAAGTCAGAACTAGCCAAGGAAACAGGACACAAAAGATTCAGTTACAAAACATAACATGCAAGACGAGTATTTAGTGAACCTACTCAAGCATATACACTCAAAGGAGCGTCCTCCCCCAGGCACCAGACGTGTCCCCCCTCCTCCGGGTGTCCTGGGACAGGCTGGTTCTGGACGAGGGGCACAACATCAAGAACCCCAAAGTGCAGACGTCCCTGGCGGTGTGCAAACTGAGAGCCCGAGCTCGCTGGGCTGTGACCGGCACCCCCATACAGAACAACCTGCTCGACATGTACTCCCTGCTCAAGTACGACGTGTGTGTGCGTGTGTGCGAGAGTGAGACGGATTATGTGTGTACATGTTTCTCTGTAAAAACCTGCCTCATCTGTCTCATGTTTCTCTGTAAAAACCTGCCTCACCTGTCCCAGGTTTCTCTGTAAAAACCTGCCTCATCTGTCTCATGTTTCTCTGTAAAAACCTGCCTCACCTGTCCCAGGTTTCTCTGTAAAAACCTGCCTCATCTGTCTCATGTTTCTCTGTAAAAACCTGCCTCATCTGTCTCATGTTTCTCTGTAAAAACCTGCCTCACCTGTCCCAGGTTTCTCTGTAAAAGCCTGTCTCACCTGTCTCATGTTTCTCTGTAAAAACCTGCCTCACCTGTCTCAGATTTCTCAGGTGTTCTCCCTTTGATGAGTACAAGGTGTGGAAGGCCCAGGTGGACAACGGCTCCAGGAGAGGGGGGGAGAGACTCAACATCCTGACCCAAACCCTTCTTCTGCGCAGAACCAAAACCCAGCTGGACTCGTCTGGAAAACCCCTGGTACCCACATTATCATACTTCATTACCCACAATGCATTCACTGGCTCTGTTCACTGTATTTTATCCTCACATCCATGTTCATCTTGCTGTAGATCTCCTTGCCTGATCGAACCTGCGAAGTCCACCGAATAAAACTGTCCACAGAAGAGCAGTCCGTTTACGACGTGGTTTTTGCACAGTCCAGGTAACGCCTCACTGTTACAGTGCTAGTGCTGACCACACCTGAGTATGTACTAAAGCCTGTTACAGTCCTAGTGCTGACCACACCTGAGTATGTACTAAAGCCTGTTACAGTCCTAGTGCTGACCACACCTGAGTATGTACTAAAGCCTGTTACAGTCCTAGTGCTGACCACACCTGAGTATGTACTAAAGCCTGTTACAGTCCTAGTGCTGACCACACCTGAGTATTTACTAAAGCCTGTTACAGTCCTTGTGCTGACCACACCTGAGTATGTACTAAAGCCTGTTACAGTCCTAGTGCTGACCACACCTGAGTATGTACTAAAGCCTGTTACAGTCCTAATGCTGACCACACCTGAGTATGTACTAAAGCCTGTTACAGTCCTAGTGCTGACCACACCTGAGTATGTACTAAAGCCTGTTACAGTCCTAGTGCTGACCACACCTGAGTATTTACTAAAGCCTGTTACAGTCCTTGTGCTGACCACACCTGAGTATGTACTAAAGCCTGTTACAGTCCTTGTGCTGACCACACCTGAGTATTTACTAAAGCCTGTTACAGTCCTAATGCTGACCACACCTGAGTATGTACTAAAGCCTGTTACAGTCCTAGTGCTGACCACACCTGAGTATGTACTAAAGCCTGTTACAGTCCTAGTGCTGACCACACCTGAGTCTGTACTAAAGCCTGTTACAGTCCTAATGCTGACCACACCTGAGTATGTACTAAAGTCTATACTTAGAGAGGGGTTCCATTGTAATTGTTTGATGGAATGGTAGTCAGAGGGTGTGATCTTGCCGTTTCAGGTCGACGCTCCAGTCTTACCTCAAGAGACACGAGGGTGGCGACTCCAAAAAAGAGAGCAACGTGAACCCCTTTGAGAAAGGTCAGAGAAAGGTCAGAGGTCAAATGCAGAACCACGGCCTGTTTGGCTCGGCTCAGTGTGGCTTTTTGGCATTTGAAGGTGTTATGAAGCTCTTTAGGTAAACACAAGGTCTCGGGTCCATGTTGATGCACACGGGGCGGTGAAGCTCTTTAGGTAAACACAAGGTCTCGGGTCCATGTTGATGCACACGGGGCGGTGAAGCTCTTTAGGTAAACACAAGGTCTCGGGTCCATGTTGATGCACACGGGGCGGTGAAGCTCTTTAGGTAAACACAAGGTCTCGGGTCCATGTTGATGCACACGGGGCGGTGAAGCTCTTTAGGTAAACACAAGGTCTCGGGTCCATGTTGATGCACACGGGGCGGTGAAGCTCTTTAGGTAAACACAAGGTCTCGGGTCCATGTTGATGCACACGGGGCGGTGAAGCTCTTTAGGTAAACACAAGGTCTCGGGTCCATGTTGATGCACACGGGCGGTGAGATCTTTAGTAGTAAACACATATCCTCTCTCTCTGATCTGAAAACGGGCGGGCGGTGATAGAATAATCTCATTCTCTGTTGATGAAGAGATGGATACGATGGACCCTGTGTTCAGTGTTGAGCAGAATCCAGGTGTCGTTCTCTTTTATGCAGTAACTGACTGATGTACTTTTTAATTGATTTGATTTGCTGCCCTGTCAGGGTTTTTTTTTTTGGGGGGGGGGGCTTACCTGTTCTGATGGGATGTACCCCTAATTCAGTCACACATTGAGATGTGGGCTGCACCAGGGTAACACTCAACAAACATCACATGTGCTCCCTCACACTGAATGTCATGTTTCTCATACATGCTAAAAGTGCTCTGTAGGTGCATATATATAACAGGCTTGCTCCCACAGTGGCGCGTGAGTTTGGCGTGTCGCAGTCGGACTCACTCAGCTCCTCCCAGCCGGCTCAGGCCTCCAGCGCCGTGCATATCCTGTCCCTCCTGCTAAGACTGCGGCAGTGCTGCTGTCACCTGTCCCTGCTGAAGAAGGTACACACCTGCTATACCTGCACACACCTGCTATACCTGCACACACCTGCTATACCTGCTATACCTGCACACACCTGCTATACCTGCACATATCTGTATATACCTGCACACACCTGCTATACCTGCACATATCTGTACATACCTGCACACACCCATACACCTGTACATACCTGCACACACCTGCTATACATGCACACACCTGCTATACCTGCACACACCTGCTATACCTGCACATATCTGTACGTACCTGCACACACCTGCTATACCTGCACATATCTGTACATACCTGCGCACACCTGCTATACCTGCACATATCTGTACATACCTGCACACACCTGCTATACCTGCACATATCTGTACATACCTGCGCATACCTGCACATATCTGTACACACCTGCCATACCTGCACATATCTGTACATACCTGCTATACCTGCACACACCTGCTATACCTGCACAAATCTGTACATACCTGCACACACCTGCTATACCTGCACATATCTGTACATACCTGCACACACCTGCTATACCTGCACATATCTGTACATACCTGCACACACACTTGTACTCACCTGCACATACCTGTACACACACCTGTACTCACCTGCACACACCACCTATACCTGCACATTCTTGTACACACCGGAACATATCTGGACATACCTGCACCCACACCTGTACTCACCTGCATGTTTCTGAACACACCTGCACATACCTGTACGTACCTTTACACACCTGCACACACATCTACACTCATGTACACACACCTGTACACACCTGCACATACCTGTCCCTCACCGAGGCGTGTCCCCTGCAGACCCTGGACCAGTCTGAGCTGCAGGGGGATGGGATCTCCCTCTCCCTGGATGAGCAGCTGAGCGCTCTGTGCCTCTCTGAGCCGTCGGGACCGGACCCCAAAGACACCGTGTCCCTCAACGGCAGCCGCTTCCCCTCCAAGCTCTTCCAGGAGACATGCGAGAGCACCAAGGTAGCCCTGCCCCAGTGCCACGCCCACAGGGCTGTCAATTACACCCAGCCACGCCCACAGAGCCGTCAGTTACACCCAGTGACTCCTGACCCCCACGACAGCGTTTGAATGTTAAACGGCGTGTGGTTCAGTCACGGTGTGTCACGCTGTACTGTTTTAATTGTGCTTCATTTCCTTACAGATTTCTGCTGTTCTCACTGAGCTGAAGGCCATCGAACAGGGCTGCGAGACTCAGAAAAGGTAAACATTCACAGAACGCTTCTCCAACATTCCTCCAGCATGCCACTAACAACCTAGCCACACCTACAGCCACAACCTCAGCAGCCCACACTCTCAAAACAGCCTCGATCAGCGTGCCACTACACGTGAACACACCTAGCCTAGCATGTCTCATCACGCCTCGATCAGGCCACTAATACACCGTGAACAGCCTAGCCATGCCTCGATCACGCCTCGATCACGCCACTAACACACCATGAACAGCCTAGCCACACCTCAAACACGCCTCGATCACGCCACTAACACACCGTGAGCAACCTAGCCACGCCTCAAACACGCCTCGATCACGCCACTAACACACAGTGAACAGCCTAGCCACGCCTCAAACAAGCCTCGATCACGCCACTAACACAGTGTACAGCCTAGTCACGCCTCAAGCATGCTACAAACATGTCAGAAACACACCAGTCATGCCATAAACAATAGGTATGTCTCAAACGCATTGAACATGCCTCAAACATGTTTCAAACACAACATGTGCTCAAGCAGTAAAGGGCATGTTTACTCTATCTCAGCGCTGATGTTATCCACTGCAGAGTTGGAGCCTACCAAACACAACATGTGCTCAAGCAGTAAAAGGGCAATAACACAGCATGTGCTCAAGCAGTAAAGGGCATGTTTACTCTATCTCAGCGCTGATGTTATCCACTGCAGAGTTGGAGCCTATATACAACATATATACAACACATTTCTTCATTTAATTAAAATATTAAAATATCTTCTGTCTCTGCTTTTGATTGAATTGTTTGTTTGGTGTACCAATATGGCTCTTGTGCGCTTGATTTAAAAAAAATGTCTATTGGCTCTGGCTCTGCTCTCGAGGAAAATGTCTGATTGCTCAGTGATGCTGGCTCTGCCGTTGATTAAAATGTCTGCCGCAGTGTGATTGTGTCACAGTGGACCAGCATGCTCCGGATTGTGGCCGTTCACCTGGACAGGCTGGGGCTTCGCTTCGCCACCATCGACGGGACGGTCAACCCCAAACGCCGCATGGAGCTGGTGGAAGAGTTTAACACCAACCGCAAGGGCCCCCAGGTGTGTGTGTGTGTGTGTGTGTGTGTGTGTGTGTGTGTGTGTGTGTGTGTGTGTGTGTGTGTGTGAGAGAGAGAGAGAGAGAGAGAGAGAGAGAGAGAGAGAGAGAGAGAGAGAGAGAGAGAGAGAGAGAGAGATTTACAGGTAATGCTGGTGTCTCTCTGTGCTGGGGGTGTGGGTATTACAGTATTAATCTCTGTGTTTACAGGTGAGGCTCGTGTCTGTGCTGGGGGTGTGGGTATTACAGTATGAATATCTGTGTTTACAGGTAATGCTGGTGTCTCTCTGTGCTGGGGGATGTGGGTATTACAGTATTAATCTCTGTGTTTACAGGTAATGCTGGTGTCTCTCTGTGCTGGGGGTGTGGGTATTACAGTATTAATCTCTGTTTACAGGTAATGCTGGGGTGTCTCTGTGCTGGGGGTGTGGGTATTACAGTATTAATCTCTGTGTTTACAGGTGATGCTGGTGTCTCTGTGCTGGGGGTGTGGGTATTACAGTATTAATCTCTGTGTTTACAGGTGAGGCTGGTGTGTCTGTGCTGGGGGTGTGGGTATTACAGTATTAATCTCTGTGTTTACAGGTGAGGCTGGTGTCTCTGTGCTGGGGGTGTGGGTATTACAGTATTAATCTCTGTGTTTACAGGTGATGCTGGTGTCTCTGTGCTGGGGGTGTGGGTATTACAGTATTAATCTCTGTGTTTACAGGTGAGGCTCGTGTCTGTGCTGGGGGTGTGGGTATTACAGTATGAATCTCTGTGTTTACAGGTAATGCTGGTGTCTCTCTGTGCTGGGGGATGTGGGTATTACAGTATTAATCTCTGTGTTTACAGGTAATGCTGGTGTCTCTCTGTGCTGGGGATGTGGGTATTACAGTATTAATCTCTGTGTTTACAGGTAATGCTGGTGTCTCTCTGTGCTGGGGGTGTGGGTATTACAGTATTAATCTCTGTTTACAGGTAATGCTGGGGTGTCTCTGTGCTGGGGGTGTGGGTATTACAGTATTAATCTCTGTGTTTACAGGTGATGCTGGTGTCTGTGCTGGGGGTGTGGGTATTACAGTATTAATCTCTGTGTTTACAGGTGATGCTGGTGTCTCTGTGCTGGGGGTGTGGGTATTACAGTATTAATCTCTGTGTTTACAGGTGATGCTGGTGTCTCTGTGCTGGGGGTGTGGGTATTACAGTATTAATCTCTGTGTTTACAGGTGAGGCTGGTGTCTCTGTGCTGGGGGTGTGGGTATTACAGTATTAATCTCTGTGTTTACAGGTGAGGCTGGTGTCTCTGTGCTGGGGGTGTGGGTATTACAGTATTAATCTCTGTGTTTACAGGTGATGCTGGTGTCTCTCTGTGCTGGGGGTGTGGGTATTACAGTATTAATCTCTGTGTTTACAGGTAATGCTGGTGTCTCTCTGTGCTGGGGGATGTGGGTATTACAGTATTAATCTCTGTGTTTACAGGTAATGCTGGTGTCTCTCTGTGCTGGGGGTGTGGGTATTACAGTATTAATCTCTGTGTTTACAGGTGAGGCTGGTGTCTCTGTGCTGGGGGTGTGGGTATTACAGTATTAATCTCTGTGTTTACAGGTAATGCTGGTGTCTCTCTGTGCTGGGGGTGTGGGTATTACAGTATTAATCTTTGTGTTTACAGGTAATGCTGGTGTCTCTCTGTGCTGGGGGATGTGGGTATTACAGTATTAATCTCTGTGTTTACAGGTAATGCTGGTGTCTCTCTGTGCTGGGGGTGTGGGTATTACAGTATTAATCTCTGTTTACAGGTAATGCTGGGGTGTCTCTGTGCTGGGGGTGTGGGTATTACAGTATTAATCTCTGTGTTTACAGGTAATGCTGGTGTCTCTCTGTGCTGGGGGTGTGGGTATTACAGTATTAATCTCTGTGTTTACAGGTAATGCTGGTGTCTCTCTGTGCTGGGGGTGTGGGTATTACAGTATTAATCTCTGTGTTTACAGGTAATGCTGGTGTCTCTGTGCTGGGGGTGTGGGTATTACAGTATTAATCTGTGTTTACAGGTGATGCTGGTGTGTCTGTGCTGGGGGTGTGGGTATTACAGTATTAATTTCTGTTTACAGGTAATGCTGGTGTCTGTGCTGGGGGTGTGGGTATTACAGTATTAATCTCTGTGTTTACAGGTGATGCTGGTGTCTGTGCTGGGGGTGTGGGTATTACAGTATTAATCTCTGTGTTTACAGGTGATGCTGGTGTCTCTGTGCTGGGGGTGTGGGTATTACAGTATTAATCTCTGTGTTTACAGGTGATGCTGGTGTCTCTGTGCTGGGGGTGGGTATTACAGTATTAATCTCTGTGTTTACAGGTGATGCTGGTGTCTCTGTGCTGGGGGTGGGTATTACAGTATTAATCTCTGTGTTTACAGGTGAGGCTGGTGTCTCTGTGCTGGGGGTGTGGGTATTACAGTATTAATCTCTGTGTTTACAGGTGATGCTGGTGTCTCTGTGCTGGGGGTGTGGGTATTACAGTATTAATCTCTGTTTACAGGTGATGCTGGTGTGTCTGTGCTGGGGGTGTGGGTATTACAGTATTAATCTCTGTGTTTACAGGTGATGCTGGTGTCTCTCTGTGCTGGGGGTGTGGGTATTACAGTATTAATATCTGTGTTTACAGGTAATGCTGGTGTCTCTCTGTGCTGGGGGTGTGGGTATTACAGTATTAATCTCTGTGTTTACAGGTGAGGCTGGTGTCTGTGCTGGGGGTGTGGGTATTACAGTATTAATCTCTGTGTTTACAGGTGATGCTGGTGTCTCTCTGTGCTGGGGGTGTGGGTATTACAGTATTAATCTCTGTGTTTACAGGTGATGCTGGTGTCTCTCTGTGCTGGGGGTGTGGGTATTACAGTATTAATCTCTGTGTTTACAGGTAATGCTGGTGTCTCTCTGTGCTGGGGGTGTGGGTATTACAGTATTAATCTCTGTGTTTACAGGTGAGGCTGGTGTCTCTCTGTGCTGGGGGTGTGGGTATTACAGTATTAATCTCTGTGTTTACAGGTAATGCTGGTGTCTCTCTGTGCTGGGGGTGTGGGTATTACAGTATTAATCTCTGTGTTTACAGGTGAGGCTGGTGTCTCTCTGTGCTGGGGGTGTGGGTATTACAGTATTAATCTCTGTGTTTACAGGTGATGCTGGTGTCTCTCTGTGCTGGGGGTGTGGGTATTACAGTATTAATCTCTGTGTTTACAGGTGATGCTGGTGTGTCTGTGCTGGGGGTGTGGGTATTACAGTATTAATCTCTGTGTTTACAGGTGATGCTGGTGTCTCTGTGCTGGGGATGTGGGTATTACAGTATTAATCTCTGTGTTTACAGGTGATGCTGGTGTCTGTGCTGGGGGTGTGGGTATTACAGTATTAATCTCTGTGTTTACAGGTAATGCTGGTGTCTCTCTGTGCTGGGGGTGTGGGTATTACAGTATTAATCTGTGTTTACAGGTGATGCTGGTGTCTCTGTGCTGGGGGTGTGGGTGTTACAGTATTAATCTCTGTGTTTACAGGTGAGGCTGGTGTCTCTCTGTGCTGGGGGTGTGGGTATTACAGTATTAATCTCTGTGTTTACAGGTGAGGCTCGTGTCTCTCTGTGCTGGGGGTGTGGGTATTACAGTATTAATCTGTGTTTACAGGTGATGCTGGGGGTGTGGGTATTACAGTATTAATCTCTGTGTTTACAGGTGAGGCTGGTGTCTCTGTGCTGGGGGTGTGGGTATTACAGTATTAATCTCTGTGTTTACAGGTAATGCTGGTGTCTCTCTGTGCTGGGGGTGTGGGTATTACAGTATTAATCTCTGTGTTTACAGGTAATGCTGGTGTTTCTCTGTGCTGGGGGTGTGGGTATTACAGTATTAATCTCTGTGTTTACAGGTGATGCTGGTGTCTGTGCTGGGGGTGTGGGTATTACAGTATTAATCTCTGTGTTTACAGGTAATGCTTGTGTCTGTGCTGGGGGTGTGGGTATTACAGTATTAATCTCTGTGTTTACAGGTAATGCTGGGGTGTCTCTGTGCTGGGGGTGTGGGTATTACAGTATTAATCTCTGTGTTTACAGGTGAGGCTGGTGTCTCTCTGTGCTGGGGGTGTGGGTATTACAGTATGAATATCTGTGTTTACAGGTAATGCTGGTGTCTCTCTGTGCTGGGGGTGTGGGTATTACAGTATTAATCTCTGTGTTTACAGGTGATGCTGGTGTCTCTCTGTGCTGGGGGTGTGGGTATTACAGTATTAATCTCTGTGTTTACAGGTGATGCTGGTGTCTCTCTGTGCTGGGGGTGTGGGTATTAACCTTACAGGAGGGAATCATCTCTTTCTCTTGGACATGCACTGGTGAGACACAAATCTTAAACACCTAAAACTGTGTGCTTTTTTTTAAGAAAGTAACTTATCAATTGCAAGTTAGTAATAATAATGATGTGATTTTTTGCTATTATATTTTCTGATTAATATTATGAACAATTTTAAATACCCAATTGTACCTTATTGATTGTAGCAATAACTGCAATAAAATAGTCACATCATTGCAGACAAGTTAGTGCTAGCTAGCAATATCAATATTGTTATTCAGCTATTTTTGGCTCACTCAGCTACAGTAATTAGATAGTTAATTCTAACAATTTAGTTATTTCACTTATTAGCTAGAAGGATCTGGTAAATAAGAACATATACAGTATATCTTGATGCCAGCCACCGATGAAGTTGTACGAGTGACGTTGCAGTACTGTCTACTTGCCACAGTTCTGTGGAAGGCTACTTGTGCTCTTGAATGCTACATGTATGCAGGCTGTGATGTCACAATGAAAGAGGACACTTCTGAGAACTCACAGACTGTGATGTCACAATTGGTTTACATTGAGTTGATGAGACCTGGGAGAACTCATGGGCAGTGACAGTGAGCGATAATAAGAACTGTGACTGCAGTGAGATTATTGTTGAAGTCGGCTAACTGGTTGCAGTGTCGTAACTGTGACTGCAGTGAGATTATTGTTGAAGTAGGCTAACTGGTTGTAGTGTGGTAACTGCAGTGAGATTATTGTAGAAGTAGGCTAACTGGTTGCAGTGTCGTAACTGTGACTGCAGTGAGATTATTGTTGAAGTCGGCTAACTGGTTGCAGTGTCGTAACTGTGACTGCTTTATAGGAACCCGGCTCTGGAGGACCAGGCGTGTGATCGTATCTACAGGGTGGGCCAGCACCGCGATGTCACTATACACAGGTGAGAAGGGGGTTTCCCCATATATGGGTGAAGAGGGGGTGTGGCCTCACAAAGGTGTGCTGTGGGTGTGCCTTAAACTAGTGAGGAGGGAATGTAATTACACACAGCTGAGGAGGCTGGACCGCCAGCATGCGTGTGCGTGTGCGTGTGCAGGTATCTGCATTTAAAGAGGAAACAGGCATTTTATCACAGTTTTTTCCCAAAGGTTTATTTGTGAAGGTACGGTGGAGGACAAGATCACCTCTCTACAGGAGAAGAAGAAGGAGCTGGCCTCCAAGGTGCTCTCCGGGACCGGGAACACCTTTACCAAACTTTCCCTGGCTGACCTTCGGGTCATCTTCGGTGTCTAAGGTTAAAGGTCAGAGGGGACGGCTCTACAACGACTTCACACTGGACACCTGACCTCCCAACCACACCCACAAAGTGCACAGGTCTCATAACTCCGTTCAGAAGTATATTGAAATGTTCATTTATATAATGTAATTCACCTGTAATTCATTTATATAAAGTACTAATGCACTTACATGCATATGTATATAATTTGTGTCATCTAGTTGGTGTTGGCCGTGCTGCTGTAACCTGCAGTTCTTGAACGTTTAATACGATGCCTGTACATGGCTGGCTGTCTGTCTGTCTGATGTGGATTTACCCAGTGCAAACCTGTGCTCAGAGAAGGGCGTGGTTTGCCATGTGGCCAGTGCTTGTGTTTTTCCAGGCTGTTTTTATTAATACAGGATAAATAATAATGAGTGTCACCAACGCAGCATCTCTGTGCACTGGAATAGAATACTGCATCTCTATGCGTTTTACATTTAAGCTGTTGCTTGTTCTGTTTGGTTGTTTATGGAATTAAGTTCATATTGAGATTTTTTTCTTATTATTTGAAATAAAATTACTTTAAATTTCAAATTTCACCATTTATGTGTTGTCTCTTAAGTCAAGTGTAAGAGAGGGAGAGGGGGAGAGAAATGTTTATTTTATTGAAACACAAAACCTTGCCCCACAATTACCCTAAAACCCTGCTCTATTATAGAGAGTTTCTGACTTTCACTCACTCTATTATAGTTTCTGATTTTCCCCCTCTATTATAGAGAGTTTCTGACTTTCCCCCGCTCTATTATAGAGAGTTTCTGACTTTCCCTCACTCTATTATAGAGAGTTTCTGACTTTCCCCCGCTCTATTATAGAGAGTTTCTTGAAAGAGAGAACGGGATGATCTGGGTGAGCGGGGAGATCTGGGTGAGCGGGGTGATCTGGGTGAGCGGGGTGATCTGGGTGAGCGGGGAGATCTGGGTGAGCGGGGTGATCTGGGTGAGCGGGGAGATCTGGGTGAGCGGGATGATCTGGGTGATCTGGATGAGCGGGGAGATCTGGGTGAGCGGGGTGATCTGGGTGAGCGGGGAGATCTGGGTGAGCGGGGTGATCTGGGTGAGCGGGATGATCTGGGTGAGCGGGGAGATCTGGGCGCATCGCTGCTGCTGCTGCTGTTGGCTGCTTGTGCTTGTGTTTGATAGCGAAAGTGCAGAATCTTATAAATCAGAAACATTTTGCATCAGTTCTCCCCAGAGGCACAGCCTCAGTACAGAGTGAAAATTAAACCTTGATGTGGTTGAAATTAGAGCCCCACAAAACCGTGAGAAAACACTAAATAATGAGAGAGCAATGAGACATGTGTAATTCCTGTAAGCCCCTGTACTCAGTGTGGTATTGAAATGATTATAGCTTACTGTTACTCATTCTCTTCAGATGATCATATGAAAACACACACACATGGTCATTAGAGTTACATTACATCATTTAGGAAACATTGGGTATCATTGCTTTGGAATAGAGCTATTTAATTTATTTGAGCTAAGATAGCTAATATTGTTTGTTGTAACTTGGCCTCATTTTGATGTCAGTACTTTGAATGTCAGGCCCAGATTTAGCTAGTTTTATTATCGACAGTGTTTTGTATACATGAGTAACAATTTTGTCTTTATATCACTAAATTTTCATTTTCAATCAAATTATGTGCACAACAAGGAAATTAAATTTCAAACCTTTATATTGTTTTTATATTTTTCCTAGTTTGCATTATTTTAAATTCAGGCAAGACATATTAATGTACAGCTTTGTTTTATATGAAAGCGATCCTCCAATTGCTCTGTAGGAAAATGTGCAGCAGCCAATCCACATCAAAATGCAACCTACATTAGAATGCAACCTACATTAGAATGTTTGTGGGGGGGGGGAAATCTAAACAATTCTTCCAGGCTCCACGAAGGCACACTTGTGTGATTCCATTAAAGGCACTCCCTGAGCTGTGACAGCGCCATGCTGGTGCACACCCCTCAGAGACAATATTGACCTGAGGAGAGATCGGGAGCGTGCTGCCGGACCCCACCCTCGAGGCGCGACTGCTTTCAAAGCTCGTGTGTCCTGCAGGAGCAGAGCTCCCAAATCTCCACTGGCATCCCGATGTTCTGACCGGAATACCGCAGACACCAGACTGGAATTCCGCAAGCACTGTACCGGAATACCTCGAGTACTGGACCACAATTGTGCAGACGCCGGACCGGGATTCTGCAAACACTGGCCCGGAATAGCGCTGACGGACAGTAGCTGAAGGAAACAATGGCTTCAATCGGACAGGTTATCTTCTGGGGGTAAAATGCAACTTCTTACTGTATTTTCAAAGTATAGCATTGAAAATATAATCAGTTTGAAGTAATAATTTACAATATTTAATGCTAAATAAGATTAATGTGAAATATAGTTACATACCCAGAGTTCTATAATTCTTCTGCCACATACTTACTGCAGTACATGACAGAACTAAGTCAATATACTGTGCACAGCAATCCACTACAGATCAATGAAAGATTATCCTTATACTTCTGGCCTAACAAACAGTAGAGCTTTTATTTCTGTTTGCTTTATTAAAACACAATTTAGCTTTGAAAAACTTCATATATGCTGTTGTTGGATTAGCAGTAACCTAACCCTAACCCTAACCAGGCTATTCTCCTATACAGGCATGTGAGAAAGTGAGTACACCCTCAAACGGTCGTCAGTTTTTTTTGATACATCTGGACACAAGTTTATTTTATTTGAATTTCAACCACAATGATTGATTAAGGTAAACTAATTCAAATGATGCTAAAAAAGTAGACACTGGAATCAATTTGCATTTATGTTCATTTAAATTTCTGAAGTGATTCCAAAGTCTAGTTTTTAGCATCATTTATTGAATTTTTTTACCTTAATCAATCATTGTGGTTGAAATTAAGATAAAATAAGCTTGTGTACAGATGTGTCAAAAAAAACGGACTTCCGTTTGAGGGTGTACTTACTTTTTCACATGACTGTATGCTGTTGTTGGACTAGCGGCTACGCCCACAGGCTATTCTCCCTTGTGGGATATTTGTGTTTCTTTCAGTCTTATATCCTGTCAAACCAGCCATGCCACCAGATGTACATAGATCTGACAACGAGTGAGCGAGCGTGCGAAAGAAATGGCAGCTATGGGAATAGTTGGAAAAATATGATAAAGGCCTCAGGATAGTCATATTAATTTATAAATTTAGATTTTTTATTTCACAGGATGATCGTCCTCATTTTCCTTGTTGGCGGATTGATCATCCTCATTCTGTGCATTGCTTTTACACGTAAGTATAAATATCATGTATCGCACAAGAACCATTACAGTACTGGGCCAGTACCATGTAAATATCATGCACAAGAACCATTACAATATTGGGCCAGTACCATGTAAGTATCATGTACAAGAACCATTACAGTACTGGGCCCGTACCATGTAAATATCATGTACAAGAACCATTACAGTATTGGGCCAGTACCATGTAAATATCATGTACAAGAACCATTACAGTATTGGGCCAGTACCATGTAAATATCATGTACAAGAACCATTACAGTATTGGGCCAGTACCATGTAAATAGCATGTACAAGAACCATTACAGTATTGGGCCAGTACCATGTAAATATCATGCACAAGAACCATTACAATATTGGGCCAGTACCATGTAAGTATCATGTACAAGAACCATTACAGTATTGGGCCAGTACCATGTAAATATCATGTACAAGAACCATTACAGTATTGGGCCAGTACCATGTAAATATCATGTACAAGAACCATTACAGTATTGGGCCAGTACCATGTAAATATCATGTACAAGAACCATTACAGTATTGGGCCAGTACCATGTAAATATCATGTACAAGAACCATTACAGTATTGGGCCAGTACCATGTAAATATCATGTACAAGAACCATTACAGTATTGGGCCAGTACCATGTAAATATCATGCACAAGAACCATTACAGTATTGGGCCAGTACCATGTAAATATCATGCACAAGAACCATTACAGTATTGGGCCAGTACCATGTAAATATCATGTACAAGAACCATTACAGTACTGGGCCAGTACCATGTAAATATCATGCACAAGAACCATTACAGTATTGGGCCAGTACCATGTAAATATCATGTACAAGAACCATTACAGTATTGGGCCAGTACCATGTAAGTATCATGTACAAGAACCATTACAGTATTGGGCCAGTACCATGTAAATATCATGTACAAGAACCATTACAGTATTGGGCCAGTACCATGTAAATACAGCACTACATGACTATCATGTAAATAACCTTGGTGCTCGTTTTCATTTTAGTGGGATATAAATCTTCCTCTTCAGAATCATCTCTCCTCTCAGATACCCCCCCCCTCTTTCTGTTCATCTCCATTCTCTCAGTCCTCCTCTTCCTCTTCTTCATCTCCATTCTCTCAGTCCTCCTCTTCCTCTTCATCTCCATTCTCTCAGTCCTCCTCTTCCTCTTCCTCCCTCCTCTTTGGAACATTTCTCCACGTGACACATAGGAGGTGTTTGGGCGTGGCCCTTTCCCTGCATGCACATGTAGGAGGTGTTTGGGCGTGGCCCTTTCCCTGCATGCACATGTAGGAGGTGTTTGGGCGTGGCCCTTTCCCTGCATGCACATGTAGGAGGTGTTTGGGCGGGGCCCTTTCCCTGCATGCACATGTAGGAGGTGTTTGGGCGGGGCCCTCTCCCTGAACACACATGCGGGAGGTATTTGGGCGTGGCCCTCTCCCTGAGCGCACTGATTGGATGTTTGTGACGCAGGCTCGCAGACGGCCTTTGTGGAGAGTCGGGATGCATCTCCTGTGGGGAACATCGGTGATGACGTCATGCTGGACTGCAGTTTCCACACATCGGGTGCGGGCAGCGAGCCGGCCAACGCCGTGTCCGTCACCTGGGAGAAGGCGGGGCTAAGCGGGGTTGTGTTCCGCTACCGGGACCGAGCCGCTCAGCTGGGGGACCAGAACCCACAGTTCCGGAACCGCGCCCAGATTTTTCCAAGTGTCGTTGCTACCGGCAACGCCTCCCTCCTCCTCCGGAGCGTTGGACCCCGGGATGCAGGAGTATACCGCTGCAGCGTGAGCGCCCCCAGTGGCCAGGGAAGTGATAGCGTGAACCTCAGGGTGGCCGGTGAGAATGACATCTTCCTCAGATCACAGATCAGTGCCATAAAGATCAGAGATGGTTTACATATTCAGTTATTATTATGCTGTAAAGATCAGAGATGGTTTACATATTCAGTTATTATTATGCTGTAAAGATCAGAGATGGTTTACATATTCAGTCATTATTATGACACCCTGCATGAAAAGAAGTTGCAGAAGCCAATAGAGAAATTATAATTTAGCATATTTCTGTTTGGTCTGGTGGGTTTTTTTTCCCCTAGGTTTATTATATTTGATATTATAAGTAAAATTCTGCAACACAATCATATTTTTCCAGAAAAAAGCCAATCTTGGATAAACTATAAAAATATTTTTCACTTTTACTGAATTTTACAATTTTACTAAATATCTTGGCACATGCAATAGACTTTGCACACGCAAAGTGTACAGAGAAATACAGAAAGTTTGAGGGTACAGAAAGTGTACAGAATATGTACAGAGCACACAGGTGATGTGATGTAATGTACAGAGCACACAGGTGATGTTATATACAGAGCACACAGGTGATGTGATGTAATGTACAGAGCACACAGGTGATGTTATATACAGAGCACACAGGTGATGTGATGTACAGAGCACACAGGTGATGTGATGTAATGTACAGAGCACACAGGTGATGTTATATACAGAGCACACAGGTGATGTGATGTACAGGGCACACAGGTGATGTTATATACAGAGCACACAGGTGATGTTATGTACAGGGCACACAGGTGATGTAATGTACAGAGCACACAGGTGATGTTATGTACAGAGCACACAGGTGATGTTATGTACAGAGCACACAGGTGATGTTATATACAGAGCACACAGGTGATGTGATGTACAGAGCACACAGGTGATGTTATATACAGAGCACACAGGTGATGTGATGTACAGAGCACACAGGTGATGTTATATACAGAGCACACAGGTGATGTTATATACAGAGCACACAGGTGATGTGATGTACAGAGCACACAGGTGATGTGATGTACAGAGCACACAGGTGATGTTATGTACAGAGCACACAGGTGATGTTATGTACAGAGCACACAGGTGATGTTATGTACAGGGCACACAGGTGATGTGATGTACAGAGCACACAGGTGATGTTATATACAGAGCACACAGGTGATGTGATGTACAGAGCACACAGGTGATGTTATGTACAGAGCACACAGGTGATGTGATGTACAGAGCACACAGGTGATGTTATGTACAGAGCACACAGGTGATGTTATGTACAGAGCACACAGGTGATGTTATATACAGAGCACACAGGTGATGTTATATACAGAGCACACAGGTGATGTGATGTACAGAGCACACAGGTGATGTAATGTACAGAGCACACAGGTGATGTAATGTACAGAGCACACAGGTGATGTGATGTACAGAGCACACAGGTGATGTTATATACAGAGCACACAGGTGATGTTATGTACAGAGCACACAGGTGATGTTATATACAGAGCACACAGGTGATGTTATATACAGAGCACACAGGTGATGTTATATACAGAGCACACAGGTGATGTGATGTACAGAGCACACAGGTAATTTTAGTGATGTCCGTGCGATTACAGAAGATCTTACCTCCTACAAAAGCACTCTGCCTCTGGGTGGAGCTCTATTTAATTTGGCTTGTAAATCACATAAGTCTGATTAAAAACACTTTAAGGATGATTAATCATACAAAACACATTTTAGCTTTTTCTTTTTTTTTTTCAATTCATTTGTTAATTAGTCAAGTGGGTGTAACTAAGTGTGTAACAGTGTTTTCAGCAGGTACTGAAACGGTCAGCTCAGTAAAGACCTCCTGCTCATACAGTCAGGGGTCAGGTGAAAGGGAGCTCCTACCCCTTTTAGGGTCAGGGGTCAGGGGTCAGGCGGAGAGGGTTTCGGAAAGAGCTGGGTTAGAGTTAGAATGCTGTGTGTGTGTGTGCACATACATATGTACGTGTAAAAGTCTGTCTAAATGTACTTGGGTGCATGTATGTAAAACATGTGCATGCATTTGTGTGGCTGTCTGAATGTGTATGAGAGAGTGTGTGTGTGTGTGTGTGTGTTTGTTTGTGTGTGTATGTGAGAGTATAGGTTTGTGTGTGTGTGTATATGAGAGCATATGTTTGTGCGTGTGTGTGTGTGTGCGTGTGTATGTGAGAGCCTGTGTGTGTGTGTGTGTGTGTGTGTGTATGTATGTGAGAGTATAGGTTTGTGTGTGTGTGTGTATATGAGAGCATATGTGTGTGTGTGTGTGTGTATATGAGAGCATATGTGTGTGTGTGTGTGTGTATATGAGAGCATATGTGTGTGTGTGTGCGTGTGTGTGAGAGCATATGTTTGTGCAGTGTGTGTGTGTGTGAGAGCATATGTTTGTGCAGTTTGTGTGTGTGTATATGAGAGCATATGTGTGTGTGTGTATATGAGAACATATGTGTGTGTGTTTGTGTGTGTGAGAGCATATGTTTGTGCAGTTTGTGTGTGTGTGTGTGTACTCTCATCTGTCAGTGTTACTAATAAAAGCCAGGTGTGTTAGTCCATATCACTACTGATAAGAGTCTCAATAACATCAAATATTAATAATTGGCGGGTCTTATTCACGGTGTAATGTTAATAATTGTATTATTATAAGTGTATTATTCACGGTGTAAGGCCTGTTGTGTGCTTTGCTGTAGACCTTCACTTCTGTGCCTTTTAATTAAAATCAAGATCTGAAAAAAGACGCTCTGCGCACTGAGATATCGGTGTGACCCTCTCCCTGAGCTCTCATGCAGGAGCTGTATAAGCTATAACGTTAGGTCAGACTGAATATGTGCTGGCTCTTAATGTGATAGAGGGAGTTAGTCCGGGGTTAGTACTGGCTCTTAATGTGATAGAGGGAGTTAGTCCGGGGTTAGTACTGGCTCTTAATGTGATAGAGGGAGTTAGTACAAGGTTAGTACTGGCTCTTAATGCGATAGAGGGAGTTAGTACAAGGTTAGTACTGGCTCTTAATGTGATAGAGGGAGTTAGTCCGGGGTTAGTACTGGCTCTTAATGTGATAGAGGGAGTTAGTCCGGGGTTAGTACTGGCTCTTAATGTGATAGTGGGAGTTAGTACAAGGTTAGTACTGGCTCTTAATGCGATAGAGGGAGTTAGTACAAGGTTATTCCTGGCTCTTAATGCGATAGAGGGAGTTAGTACTGGCTCTTAATGTGATAGAGGGAGTTAGTACAAGGTTAGTACTGGCTCTTAATGGTATAGAGGGAGTTAGTACTGGCTCTTAATGCGATAGAGGGAGTTAGTACAAGGTTAGTCCTGGCTCTTAATGCGATAGAGGGAGTTAGTACTGGCTCTTAATGTGATAGAGGGAGTTAGTACAAGGTTAGTACTGGCTCTTAATGGTATAGAGGGAGTTAGTACTGGCTCTTAATGCGATAGAGGGAGTTAGTACAAGGTTAGTACTGGCTCTTAATGGTATAGAGGGAGTTAGTACTGGCTCTTAATGCGATAGAGGGAGTTAGTACAAGGTTAGTACTGGCTCTTATTGTGATAGAGGGAGTTAGTCCGGGGCCTTTGTTTTGTGTTGCAGCGTACTCCTCTCCGAGGTTCACTCTGCTAGAGAAGAACCTGAGCGCTGAGGCGCAGAGGTGGTACCCCAAACCCAGCATCACCTGGACCAATCACGAGGGCCACGCCCTAAACGCCAGCAGCCACTTCTTCAACAACTCTGCGGGTATATTCCGTGTTGCGACGACTTTGCTCGACCCTGTCCGGATTGACGACACCTATACCTGCCTCGTCCACAACAACCTGGTCAGCTCCATCTCCCAGGCAACAGTGACAGGTGCGGTCGGCGTTTAGATTGCTTCTGGTGTTCCGAGCTATAATGCGAGCCAATGAAAGGCCTTGGGCATCGGGCGATATGTTCTCTTAACAGCGGTAAAATGAGGACCTTACATAGGCTTAATGGCCTGTTCTTATCGTAGACGTGATCCATTTTCTCGTAAAATAATAAAAAAACACAAGCACACTGCGATAATGCATCATAGTACAAGATCATTTGTAAAAAACATTACTGAGAGTCTGTATGAGATTAAGGTAAGCGTGTCTCTGATCTTCTGTTCCTGTTTTCTGCAGAGAGAGGAGTAACGGCCAGGACGTACTTCACCTTTAACCCCGCACCCACACTGATGCCCCTGCACCTGGCTTTCACCACTCCGCTCTACCTGTGGACATACTGCCTGCTTACCTGAACACAAACTGAAGAAACGCTGTTCACCTGAACACGGACTGCTCACCTGAACACGGACTGCTCACCTGCACACGGACTGCTCACCTGAACACAGACTGAAGAAACTCTGTTCACCTGCACACGGACTGCTCACCTGCACACGGACTGCTCACCAGAACACAGACGGAAGAAACGCTGTTCACCTGCACACGGACTGCTCACCTGCACACGGACTGCTCACCTGCACACTGACTGCTCACCTGAACACGGACTGCTGACCTGAACACGGACTGCTCACCTGAACACAGACTGAAGAAACGCTGTTCACCTGCACACGGACTGCTCACCTGCACACGGACTGCTCACCTGAACACAGACTGAAGAAACGCTGTTCACCTGCACACTGACTGCTCACCTGAACACGGACTGCTCACCTGAACACAGACTGCTCACCTGAACACGGACTGACGAAACGCTGTTCACCTGCACACGGACTGCTCACCTGAACACAGACTGACGAAACGCTGTTCACCCTCACACAGACTCCTTCTCAAACTGAACAAACTACTCTAGACTGAAAGTTACCTGCTTAACACTGACTGAACACTGACTGTTCCCCTGAACACAAAACAGAACTAAATTGGATGGAATTTAAAATTTTACATTCTTCAATTCAATTTTATTTGTATAGCGCCTTTTACAGAGAACTTTCACAGAGACGCTGCACAGAGAAACATGAGCAAAAAACCAGGCCTCGCCCCCCCCAACAAAAAACCACCTTCGCCCCCCCACCAAGCAAAACGAGGCTAGACGCTGCACAGAGAAACATGAGCAAAAAACCAGGCCTTCGCCCCCAACCAGCAAAACCAGGCCTTCGCCCCCAACCAGCAAAACGAGGCCTTAGCCCCCAACCAGCAAAACCAGGCCTTCGCCCCCGACCAGCAAAACCAGGCCTTCGCACCCGACCAGCAAAACCAGGCCTTCGCCCCCAACCAGCAAAACCAGGCCTTCGCCCCCAACCAGCAAAACCAGGCCTTAGCCCCCAACCAGCAAAACCAGGCCTTCGCCCCCAACCAGCAAAACCAGGCCTTCGCCCCCAACCAGCAAAACCAGGCCTTCGCCCCCAACCAGCAAAACCAGGCCTTCGCCCCCAACCAGCAAAACCAGGCCTTAGCCCCCAACCAGCAAAACCAGGCCTTCGCCCCCAACCAGCAAAACCAGGCCTTCGCCCCCAACCAGCAAAACCAGGCCTTAGCCCCCAACCAGCAAAACCAGGCCTTAGCCCCCAACCAGCAAAACCAGGCCTTCGCCCCCAACCAGCAAAACCAGGCCTTCGCCCCCAACCAGCAAAACCAGGCCTTAGCCCCCAACCAGCAAAACCAGGCCTTCGCCCCCAACCAGCAAAACCAGGCCTTCGCCCCCAACCAGCAAAACCAGGCCTTAGCCCCCAACCAGCAAAACCAGGCCTTCGCCCCCAACCAGCAAAACCAGGCCTTCGCCCCCAACCAGCAAAACCAGGCCTTCGCCCCCAACCAGCAAAACCAGGCCTTCGCCCCCAACCAGCAAAACCAGGCCTTCGCCCCCAACCAGCAAAACCAGGCCTTAGCCCCCAACCAGCAAAACCAGGCCTTCGCCCCCAACCAGCAAAACCAGGCCTTAGCCCCCAACCAGCAAAACCAGGCCTTCGCCCCCAACCAGCAAAACCAGGCCTTCGCCCCCAACCAGCAAAACCAGGCCTTAGCCCCCAACCAGCAAAACCAGGCCTTAGCCCCCAACCAGCAAAACCAGGCCTTCGCCCCCAACCAGCAAAACCAGGCCTTCGCCCCCAACCAGCAAAACCAGGCCTTCGCCCCCAAGCAGCAAAACCAGGCCTTCGCCCCCAAGCAGCAAAACCAGGCCTTCGCCCCCAACCAGCAAAACCAGGCCTTCGCCCCCAACCAGCAAAACCAGGTAAAAAACTCCCCGGTAGAGGAGAAAAAACACTCAACGGTGGTGAGAAAAAACTCCCCAGTGGGAAGAAATGTGGGAAGGAACCTGGCTAGAGAGGGGGGGGCCCAAAGAGGGGGGGCCCATCCAGCGAGGGGGGGGCCCATCTTCCCATTCTTCTCATGTGAAAATGTTTCTTTTTAAATTTATGCAAGGATATGTAAAATAAACGAGTTACCTGTGTTTCTGTTTTACTACATTATATTGTCCCAGGTAGCAACTTTTCAATGACCTGCTTTTCATATGCAGAAGAAACTCTGACTCACACATAATTGGACTTTATTGCTGGTCCCTAAGGTCCGGTCCGGTCCATGTCACTGTATGTTACTCTCTCTGTGGAATCTGAGACTGGGGAAAAACAACACAGTTACCTGTATGTTACCTGTATGTTACCTGTACGTTACCTGTATGTTACCTATAGCTGCTAACTGTGCCAATCCCATTTTACATTTTGTAAAATTTTACATTTTCTACTGGGAAAGAACCACACCGTTTACTCTTTTTGTATCAGTTCTGTTTTCTGCCACGAGGAGCAGTTTTGTGCTGCTCTCCATGTTTGTGGAGGCATTAGTGAGGATTGTTTTAGGGGCTGTCTGTCACTACTGTTTACTGAAGAGGTGAAACAAACGTGTCTGCACTTAGTCTGTCTTTCCAGATCATTTTGGATGGTTTGGAATGGAATGTTTCATTTTTATACACAGTAAAATGTTCAGGGTTATTTATACACAGTAAAATGTTCAGGGTTAATTCAGGGTACATATGAATCCAGTAGGGACCACCATACTCTATAACACTGAACATTTTACTGTGTGTGGGAACAACCCTTACGAAAAAATACTTTAGGATTCCTATCATACTCTATAGTGGATCCTATAGTCACGTATAGTATGTCATATACCCTATAGTTCACCTAGTGTATTTTTTAAAGTATTCCTATAAGATCCTATAATAGTCTGAAGTCGCCTTGTTTGTCCTAAGGGATTGCTATGGGAAATCTTATCGGAATTTGTAGGAATTTACAAAATATCATAAGATTCCTATAGGAATCCTATAGTACTTTTTCGTAAGGGAACAATAAATACAAATTATACACATGTATGTTCTGACTAGTTTTATTTCTATTTTTGCCTAGTTTGATTCATTTTATTATTAATCCTGATTCCGGCTTGCGATACTTTCCAAGGATTTGACCGAGGTCACAATGCACATCCTACAGAATATTATGGAAGGTTGTGCCCAGCCTGCGGGCCTCCATGGAGTGCCTGCTCAGTCTGTCCGACCAGCAGAGGGGGACACCGCGCATTCCTGCGGGAGGAACGCGGCTCCCGGGACAGTGAACGAACTCCTCCACTTTAAAATAGTTTGGTTCTTTAAACCACGCCTCTCAATGTAGAGTTCTGTAGCCAGGGGGGGGGGAGGGGAATTTGTCAATGAATCCTTGGGGGAACAGAACGGTATGCCAGAATTTACTTTGCAAAAAGAAGTTCAGAGGTTCTTTAAGTTACCACTGCACAAGAAAAGGTCGAATTTCAAAGTTATTCGACATAAACAATGATTGGTGTTGGGGGGAAAACACAGCATTTTGCTGGCATAACCTATTCTCTAACGGTCTGAATTTCTGGAGTAACTACACCCGTCGGCTGCCACTTTCTTGTTACAGATGTGGCGTTTGTGAGCAGTGCAAAGGACTGTCGTGAATGCAGAAAACTGGGCTTTCAGTCACAAAAACACATGTTAGTAGCATGTCACTTAGCAACACGACTGTGGCCGAACGGGAGAGGGAAGTGGACGCGATCGCAACAGGCGAAAATGGAGAAGTTAAAGAATCAAAAGGATGTGGGGACGGTGTTGTGAACACCAGGGTGGTTTGTTGCGTCTGCAAGCACTTTTACCGGGACCCCAAAATCCTGCCATGTTTACACTCTTTCTGCGCCGAATGCGTTCGTCAATTGGAGCCGTTTTCGGTTTCTGTCCTTAACGGAAAAGATGGTTCAGCGCAGCATTCGTCGCACCTCCGCGATCAGAATTCGGTCACGGTTCTCTGCCCCGAGTGCGACTCCGAGGTGGACCTTCCGCCGGCGGGAGTAGACGGGTTAACCACGGACCATCTGGCGCTGGATGAGGTGTTTCTGGAAACTCTGCTGAGTGAAAGCTACGAGCTTGTGTGCGATCTGTGCAACGAGGGCAATGCGGAGAAGCGGTGCGCCGTGTGCTGCGCAAACTTGTGTGAATTTTGTTGCCAGGCACACAGGTGAGTAGGCTTCCAGAGCCAGTCTGCTGCGTCTGTTTCTAATGTAATATTAATGTTCCCGATGCATTGCATGCTAACAACAGTGTAGCTGCTAAACCTACTGCAGTTATCAGCGTCTTATGTTCGTCAAGGTAATTAACTTTCCATCAGCATATTTGCCATACGTAGCCTATTGTTGGTTTATAAATAGAAATAGGCAGGTGTTATATATCGTCACCTTCTTAAAATAATCGCCTAAGTCATATTTTCAAGTTTTTCAGAAAACAGAATAAACTGAACCAAATACAGAATATATGATATTTGTTAATCATTTCACACAAAAAGGGTATATCAATAGATGACTATTGACTTACAAATAACGCTGTCTGTCAATTATGTAACATAAGAGGATTAAAGACTAAATAACTACACAACATTTATAGCCTAGCCAAATATTGTAGTAAACATTATCACTTACCATTCGGGGACGAGTCCAGAATCATGGAAATGACTTCATTTATGTTGATTTTCTTTGCATCTTGAAGCAGCCGCCATATTAATAACTTGTAAAAATGCCTAAGTCAAAATTTATTGTGACTTAGGCAAACATTACAAACAGCCTAAGAGCACTCTTGACTTAGGCGATTACATTACCGGGGTAAAACAGCATGATCCTTTCAATTAAGGATCTAGGCAACTTTACCAGAGGTGGCCAGCATCATGAAGAGCTGATTTAAGCAAAAATCTCATTTTCCTCAAAAAATGACTTAGGCGATTATTTTAAGAAGGTGACGATATGTGACGATACACTTTTATAGAAAGTTGGAGTAAGCATAACATCACATGTCCAGAGCTTTGACAACAGCGATTAGCTCCTTAGTGTTGGCTTTTGTGAAGGGACGATTAGCGATTAGCCTTGCATTCTGCTGCGTTTGAGCTGGAACAGCCTGTAATCAAACCCCAGTTCTGCATGATTAAAAGTGAATAAAAACCAAAGAAGCACATTGAGAATATGGCCAAAATAAGCATGTATAGCAGGTGGGGATAGAGCATCAATGGACCTACAGAATCCCCTCCGCTCCCCCGCTACAGGAGACAGAAGAAGACCTCCTCCCACACTGTTCAGCGTTTGCGGGACCTGAAGGCCCAGGGGCGTCTCTCGCGCCCCGTCCTGTGTGCCGCGCACCCGGGGGCGGAGCTCCGGCTCTTCTGCGAGTCATGTGACCTGGTCCTCTGCCGCGAGTGCGCCGTGACGGGCCACCGCGACCACCAGTGCGGCCATGCCCACGATGTGGTGGATCGCCACGGCGACCGCATCCGCCAGCTGCTGCGCGGGGTGCACCCGCGGGTCCGGCGACTGGACGAGGCGCTGCGGAGCGTGGCGCGCTCCCAGGGGGCGCTGCAGGCGCGGGCGGAGGGCGTGGCACGCGAGGTGGAGCAGTTCTGCGCGGCGTACGTGCAGGCGGTGGAGACGCACTGCCAGGCGCTGCTGCAGCAGGTGGAGGTCGTACGCACTCAGAGACGTACGCAGCTTCACCTGCAGAGGGCGCAGCTGGAGCAGGCGCTGGCCGACGCCCGCACGGGGGTGGAGTTCGCCGAGCGCCTCCTCACCTGCGGCACTGAGGTGGAGATCCTGAGCGCCAGGGGCGTGGTCACGCGGAGGCTGGCCAGCCTGGCCGAGGAGGGGCGGGGCCTAAACCCCGCCGTCACCCCCGACGACGGAAACTTGTGCTTCCTGCCGCAGGAGAGGGCTGGGGACGTGGGAGGGTACCCCGTATTTGGGGTGATCCACGCCGAGACGGTGGACCCCAGCAAGTGTGTCATTCATGGAGAAGGTGAGAATGAGATCAGACTGTCATACGGAGAGCAGTGTGTGTGCATGCATGTGTGTGTGTGCCTGTGTGCGTGTGCCAAAGGCTGTGTATAAAGTTTATAAGTGTGAGCCCTCTGCCCCTGTAAACCTGCAGGAAACATGTCCGTCTGTAAGGGAGGGGGGTTCATCCTCGGTGTTCAGAGTGTGTTGTTTGTTGTGATGAGGACTATGGTCCTGTCTTGTTTTCTCACACACACACACACACAAACACACACACACACACACACACACACATTCCAGCACCAGCAGGTTGCCTTTGTGTCTGCTTGGGATAATTAGCAGGTGACATTCCTGTTACCTCAGAGCCTTTTCTAGTGGGCTTTATTGCGGTCGTTAGATGACAGGAATTTGAGACTGATGACCACCCCCCCTCCCCCATGAACATGCTCCCCCCACCCCCTTTGGGACATGACTACAATTACTGATGAGCATTTTTATTTTATTTTTAAATGGTTTATGTGCTGTTCCTCTGACATTTAGGCAGGAAGTTCTCATGATTCTATTCTCAGTAACCCCGCCCACCCAGGGCAGGTTCTGGCATGTTTATTGGGCACAGGTGAGGACTGTGATTAGAGATTACTACAGTTAGCCTGTCACAGGAGAGTGTGGTATTTCAGCAAGTTATAAATATGGGTTGCTGAGAGAGTTACAGATAGAGATGGGTTCAGAGAGAGTTTCAGTGAGCACCTGTGTGACCTCTGATCTCTGACCTCTGCCTCCCAGGGCTCCAGCGAGGGCGGGAGGGGCAGAGGGCGGAGTTCACGCTTCTCTGCAGGGATTCGAACGGCGAGCGGATGGGCAAGGGGGGCGAGGCCGTGCTGGTCAGCATTAGCACAGAGAGTTACAGATAGAGACTGGGTTAGCAGAGAGAGTCCCCTACAATAGAGACGGGTTAGCAGAGAGAGTCAGACAAAGAGCCAATCACATTACAGAACTAAAAGGCCATAGTGGTGGTAAGATGAACGTTTTTATTTATTTATATCTTTCACTTAATTCAGACGGAGCAACGGAGAGAGTTACAGATAGAGATGGGTTAGCAGAGAGAGTTACAGATAGAGATGGGTTAGCAGAGAGAGTTACAGATAGAGATGGGTTAGCAGAGAGAGTTACAGATAGAGATGGGTTAGCAGAGAGAGTTACAGATAGAGATGGGTTAGCAGAGAGAGTTACAGATAGAGACGGGTTAGCAGAGAGAGTTACAGATAGAGATGGGTTAGCAGAGAGAGTTACAGATAGAGATGGGTTAGCAGAGAGAGTTACAGATAGAGACGGGTTAGCAGAGAGAGTTACAGATAGAGATGGGTTAGCAGAGAGAGTTACAGATAGAGATGGGTTAGCAGAGAGAGTTACAGATAGAGATGGGTTAGCAGAGAGAGTTACAGATAGAGACGGGTTAGCAGAGAGAGTTACAGATAGAGACGGGTTAGCAGAGAGAGTTACAGATAGAGATGGGTTAGCAGAGAGAGTTACAGATAGAGACGGGTTAGCAGAGAGAGTTACAGATAGAGATGGGTTAGCAGAGAGAGTTACAGATAGAGATGGGTTAGCAGAGAGAGTTACAGATAGAGATGGGTTAGCAGAGAGAGTTACAGATAGAGATGGGTTAGCAGAGAGAGTTACAGATAGAGATGGGTTAGCAGAGAGAGTTACAGATAGAGATGGGTTAGCAAGAGAGTTCAATTTCTCTATCTTTAGCCCTGATCTCACCCGTGTATCTTTAGCCCGAAGCTTTCCGGTGTGTGTACCTTTAATTCTGAGCTCACCTGTGTGTGTAACTCTGAGCTCACCTGTGTTACCTGTGTGTGTAACTCAGAGCTCACCTGTGTTACCTGTGTGTGTAACGTGTGTGTGTAACTCAGAGCTCACCTGCGTTACCTGTGTGTGTAACTCAGAGCTCACCTGTGTTACCTGTGTGTGTAACGTGTGTGTGTAACTCAGCTCACCTGCGTTACCTGTGTGTGTAACTCAGAGCTCACCTGTGTTACCTGTGTGTGTAACGTGTGTGTGTGTAACTGAGCTCACCTGCGTTACCTGTGTGTGTAACTCTGAGCTCACCTGCATTACCTGTGTGTGTAACTCTGAGCTCACCTGCGTTACCTGTGTGTGTAACTCTGAGCTCACCTGTGTTACCTGTGTGTGTAACATGTGTGTGTAACTCAGAGCTCACCTGCGTTACCTGTGTGTGTAACGTGTGTGTGTAACTCAGAGCTCACCTGTGTTACCTGTGTGTGTAACGTGTGTGTGTAACTCTGAGCTCACCTGCGTTACCTGTGTGTGTAACTCAGAGCTCACCTGTGTTACCTGTGTGTGTAACGTGTGTGTGTGTGTGTAACTCTGAGCTCACCTGCGTTACCTGTGTGTGTAACTCTGAGCTCACCTGCGTTACCTGTGTGTGTAACTCTGAGCTCACCTGTGTTACCTGTGTGTGTAACGTGTGTGTGTAACTCAGAGCTCACCTGTGTTACCTGTGTGTGTAACGTGTGTGTGTGTAACTCAGAGCTCACCTGTGTTACCTGTGTGTGTAACGTGTGTGTGTAACTCTGAGCTCACCTGCGTTACCTGTGTGTGTAACGTGTTTTGTTCTCAGTGTGGTGGAGACGACAGTAGTGGACAACGGCGATGGGTCATACAGCGCGTGCTACACCCCTGCAGAACCTGGGCCCTACTCTGTCTGGGTCTGCGTTAAAGCCCAGCACGTGAAGGTAACAGGCCTGGGGTCAGGGATCAGCGCTCGCATCACTTCCTGTATCACTTCTTGTTGGTGCTTGTGTTAGTTTCTGTGTCTGAGGGTCACCATCTAGGGGTCATTTGGATGACCTGTGACATCACTTGTATGTTCAGACTAAGGATGTGTCCCAATAGTCGAAAAATGAAACCATTTCTCCTCCACTACCACTCCTCTACTCCGTGCCCCAGAAACGGATCTTTGTGTTTTAATCTAATGTCTCTGATTACATCTTAATTACATATTAATGGTTACATATTAATTAATGTCTCGACGCAAACCGCAATGCCAGGTACATTGTATACTGTACATGCAAATACTTGTACTCGAAACGTTCACAGTTTTGCATACTTCCGGGTAGGAGAGGAGTGGTAGTGGGGGAGTGGAGGAAGGAAGGTGGGGAGTGGGGGAGTGGAGGAAGGGAGGTGGGGAGTGGAGGAAGGGAGGTGGGGAGTGAAGAATATTGGGGTGCAGCGGATCACAAAACTCACGGTTCAGATCGTATCATGGTTTGGGGTCACAGATCAGATTGTTTTTCGGATAAGCAAAAAAAAAAAAAAAAAAAGGGAGACAAATATATCTTTGCTTTCCATTTATTTAGCAAAACGCTTATCAATGAACCTGTGGAGTCATTTAAAATGAAAAACATACATGTGATTTAAACGATGTGGGAGGCTTTTCAAGGTCTTCCGCTCCTCCGATACCATGACTGTTTTTGCAACCCACACAGGCAATGCGAGCATCTCTGATTGATTTGTTCGTTCCGATTGAGAAAACACGCCCCCTTCACGTGAACATACAACAGATTTTTTTGTACAGTCAAATCAATATTATTGCGCTACACTGTAAAAAAGGTTTTTACAGTAACTTACTGGCAGCAGTGTGGCCAGTGACTGCATTTCTGTTTCACAGTAGGAATACTGTAATATGTTTACAGTATGAAAAACATTACTGTACAGACAATTACAATACTTTACTGTCATTTATACAGCATTAACACAGTATTACAATAACTAGGCTACTGCCATAGCTTACTGTATTTACTGCAGTATTAATAAAGTATTACAATATTTACTGGATAATACATTGCAATCCTTTGCTGTAATGTATAGTCTTACTGTAATATTTACGGTTTTGCTACCTTTCCCTGAACGCAATGTCTCTAAACACAGCACCCTGGTCTGGGGTTCAACAGGCACTGCTGCTGAACGCAATGTCTCTAAACACAGCGCCCTGGTCTGGGGTTCAACAGGCACTGCTGCTGAACGCAATGTCTCTAAACACAGCGCCCTGGTCTGGGGTTCAACAGGCACTGCTGCTGAACGCAATGTCTCTAAACACAGCGCCCTGGTCTGGGGTTCAACAGGCACTGCTGCTGAACGCAATGTCTCTAAACACAGCGCCCTGGTCTGGGGTTCAACAGGCACTGCTGCTGAACGCAATGTCTCTAAACACAGCGCCCTGGTCTGGGGTTCAACAGGCACTGCTGCTGAACGCAGTGTCTCTAAACACAGCACCCTGGGCTGGGGTTCAACAGGCACTGCTGCTGAACGCAGTGTCTCTAAACACAGCGCCCTGGTCTGGGGTTCAACAGGCACTGCTGCTGAACGCAATGTCTCTAAACACAGCGCCCTGGTCTGGGGTTCAACAGGCACTGCTGCTGAACGCAATGTCTCTAAACACAGCGCCCTGGTCTGGGGTTCAACAGGCACTGCTGCTGAACGCAATGTCTCTAAACACAGCACCCTGGTCTGGGGTTCAACAGGCACTGCTGCTGAACGCAGTGTCTCTAAACACAGCACCCTGGGCTGGGGTTCAACAGGCACTGCTGCTGAACGCAGTGTCTCTAAACACAGCGCCCTGGTCTGGGGTTCAACAGGCACTGCTGCTGAACGCAATGTCTCTAAACACAGCGCTCTGGTCTGGGGTTCAACAGGCACTGCTGCTGAACGCAATGTCTCTAAACACAGCGCCCTGGTCTGGGGTTCAACAGGCACTGCTGCTGAACGCAATGTCTCTAAACACAGCACCCTGGTCTGGGGTTCAACAGGCACTGCTGCTGAACGCAGTGTCTCTAAACACAGCACCCTGGGCTGGGGTTCAACAGGCACTGCTGCTGAACGCAGTGTCTCTAAACACAGCGCCCTGGTCTGGGGTTCAACAGGCACTGCTGCTGAACGCAATGTCTCTAAACACAGCGCTCTGGTCTGGGGTTCAACAGGCACTGCTGCTGAACGCAATGTCTCTAAACACAGCGCCCTGGTCTGGGGTTCAACAGGCACTGCTGCTGAACGCAATGTCTCTAAACACAGCGCCCTGGTCTGGGGTTCAACAGGCACTGCTGCTGAACGCAGTGTCTCTAAACACAGCGCCCTGGTCTGGGGTTCAACAGGCACTGCTGTATTCTCACATTTTTTCATCAAGAAAATAGACAAGTACAAGAAAATAATATTTCAGAAAAGTTAAACCTGAATTTCATTGAATAAAACCTACAATAGGTAAATGGAAAGCTTTTTTTCCCCAATGTAGTCTGTAATGCGTGCTAAATCGACCTGACCTACTTTTAGATGTTTAAATGCGTTGTTAAAAAATCAGCGATTACAGACAATTAATAGAAGAAAATAACTTAAGCTGTATCAAGTACATTTTTAATACTGTATAATTTTTCATGCCAAGGATAATTTTCCCATTGGCTAATGCATTTTAATGTACAGTATATTACTGTATAAAGAAGTACAGTTTGCTACTGTGGGTTAAAACAGTTGGTTACTGCCGAAATACAGGAATTACAAGCGTGTTTGTTAGTGTAGCATCTCGTCTATCTTTTCACTGCAACTCCACATCGAGATTTAGGGAATTATACTTTAAAAAGTACCAGCGGCAGTAAAATGAGTATTTCACTGATAGTTACGTTTTGCAAAGTATCCGCGGTTCACATGCGTGCTGAACCGTGAGGGGTGATCCGTACAGACCAGGGATCAACTACGCTCCGTAACACCCCTAGTGCACACCGGGGCCCTGTCTGAGGGGACGTTTCAGAATCAAAGGCGTGTCACGGTGATTTGGGTGTGTTCTCCGGCTCCTGATTGGATCTCCCTCAGCCTTGTTGTATTGATGGTGACTGTGGTGATGATGATGGTGATGGTGGTGTTGATTATAATGATGATGATGGTGGTGTTGATGTTGTGGGTTGCAGGGTTCGCCCTTCGTCCTGGCGGTTCGGAGGAAGTTCCGGCGACATCGCGGCATGTTCCACTGCTGCTCCTTCTGCTCCAGCAGCGGGGCCAAGGAGGCGCACTGTGGCTGTGGGGGCAGCATGCCAGGTAGGGGAGGTGCGTGTGCGCGCGTGTGTGTGTGTGTGTGTGCGTGTGCGTGTGCGTGTGTGTGCGAGATTGCGTACGTGCATGCGTGCATGCGCATGGTCTCTCCAAACGGCACTATACCACTATCTTTGTGTCCCTCACTAACTGTTACCAGATACAGGCTGACCAATCACAAGCGCAATCTATGTGGAATTGACCAATCACAAGCGCGGTCTGTGTGGAATTGACCAATCACATGCAGTCTGTGTGGAATTGAGTGTAAGCATTGTGTGTGTGTGTGTGTGCAGGTGGGTACCAGGGCTGTGGGCACGGGCATAAGGGCCACCCTGGCCGGCCTCACTGGTCTTGCTGTGGGAGTGTGCTGGAGGGGTCAGAGTGCACTGGGGGGACCATCCCCGGCTCCCCCCGAAGCGTACGCCGGACCGTGGAGCTCTGACAGCCAGCAGGGGGAGACACCCTCTCATTCCCTCTGACAGCCAGCAGGGGGAGACACCCTCTCATTCCCTCTGACAGCCAGCAGGGAGAGACACCCTCCCATTCCCTCTGACAGCCAGCAGGGGGAGACACCCTCCCATTCCCTCTGACAGCCAGCAGGGGGAGACACACTCCCATTCCCTCTGACAGCCAGCAGGGGGAGACACCCTCCCATTCCCTCTGACAGCCAGCAGGGGGAGACACCCTCCCATTCCCTCTGACAGCCAGCAGGGGGAGACACACTCCCATTCCCTCTGACAGCCAGCAGGGGGAGACACCCTCCATTCCCTCTGACAGCCAGCAGGGGGAGACACACTCCCATTCCCTCTGACAGCCAGCAGGGGGAGACACCCTCCCATTCCCTCTGACAGCCAGCAGGGGGAGACACCCTCCCATTCCCTCTGACAGCCAGCAGGGGGAGACACACTCCTATTCCCTCTGACAGCCAGCAGGGGGAGGAGACGCGAGGGGAAGAAGGCTACACACACGCCCCACAAACACACACACTCACACACACACACTCACACGGACACACACACACGCATGTACACATGGACACACGCACTCATACACGGACACACACTCACAGTCGCACGCATGCACGCACGCACACACACATACACACGCACGAACACACATACACATCCCCACACACACACAGATACAACTGTTCTCACACAAATACACATGCACTCACACACTAATACACATGCACTCACACACTAATCTCACTCGACACATTATTTCAACTAATTCATTTACAGGCATACTGTGTACAATGCACAGTAAAGTATCTTTTGGACATTAAAATAAAATAAATCGGGGTTCGCGCCCCGGACCTGCCATTTTCCGAGCATGGCCGGCGCCCTGTGGGAGCAGCAATTGGTGGCTGCTTCCGGGTGGGGGGAGGGGCTCGGAGAGAATCGCTGCGCATATAGCAGCCACGGACGGGTTGGAATCACGGTCAGGCTTGGAAGGAGTCGCGCAAGCGCGGCGCCCTTCGCTCTACCGCCGGCTGACGGAGGTTGTGCAGCAGTGATTCTCTAGCGGTTGCTACACGGGGGGAATTGAATTAGAATAGGGGTTCAATTGGCTACTAAATTGGGAGAAAAATGGGAAAAAATCAGAAACAAATTTTTTTTTAAATGTATTGTAGTTAGAACATATGTGTATGTTTCATAATATTAGAGTAATTATTCTGTGCATTTTTATACTGAAGTGTAGTTTTTTAGTTGAATGTCCCTGTAACTCAGGATATACTGCTCACCTCAGTGCCTCACTATGTAATGAAGGAATTAAAAACGTTTTCTTCTAAATTGTGTTTTTATAAACTGTCAGCTATCAATTAAATAAATACATAAAAACATTTATTCACACTCCCATTCCCTCTGACAGCCTGCAGGGGGCGACACACTCCCATTCCCTCTGACAGCCAATCTGTAAGTCATGGTTCAAAATGTTGATTGAACACAGGTCTGTTCATCTCTCCCTATCACACTATTGCATCACCACGGTGATGAGGCTGTGGAAAGGCCTGGGCTGCATCCCAATATTCTTCACTCCCTCCACTCCCCCACTACCTCTCCTCCCTTCCTCCACTCCCCCACTACCTCTCCTCCCTTCCTCCACTCCCCCACGACCACTCCTCTCCTCTCTTGATCCACTCCCTCACTACCACTCCTCTCCTTCCTTCCTCCACTCCCCCACTACCACTCCTTTCCTCCCTTCCTCCACTCCCCCACTATCTCTCCTCTCCTACCCGGAGGTATGCAAAACTGAACGTTTCGAGTACAAGTATTTGCATGTACAGTATACAATGTACCTGGCATTGCGGTTTGCGTCGAGACATTAGTTAATATGTAACCATTTATACGTAATTAAGATGTAATCAGCGACATTAGATTAAAACACAAAGATCCGTTTCCGGGGCACGGAGTAGAGGAGTGGTAGTGGAGGAGGAAAGGTTGCATTTTTCAACTGTTGGGACACACCCCTGCCCTTCTGCTCAGACACAACACCTGTCTTACAGGTAATTTTCATAATGCAGACAACGTTCAGCCTGTCATACCTTTTATAAATCAGCCTAAATAGGGTTCAGCTCATAGTCTGCTCTGTGGGTATGAGGGGAAAGAGCTGCCTGATACATGAAAACAATGAAGGGTGGGGGTGCTCTTATAAAGATGTCTTTTATTGGCCCTGGGTTAGCAAAGATTGTTCTTATTGGCCATGGGTGAGTAAAAATGGTTCTTATTGGCCATGGGTCAGTAAAGATAATTCTTATTAGCTACTGGTTAGTAAAGATAGCTCTTATTGGCCATGGATTAGTAAAGATAGTTATGAAGCAGCCATTCAGCTCACACCATCTCTGCTACTGGCTCTATGGAGCAGCCATTCAGCTCACACCATTGTTTTCTGAAGATGTAGCAAATTATTCAGGGTTAGGGTACAGATACTTGAGTCAATTTTATTTTTTGATGGTAGAAGGTACAAAATCCTACAGCAATTATGTTAAATTGCCAGCAATTGATTGGTCAATAGAACAACATTAGGCAAAACCAAATAAACTTGTTTTCAATTCCATAAATTAAGAAACACATGATAAATTAAGTATAAAACCAATGAGGTTTGTGTTTCCATATGGAAAAAAACCCCACTTGTTGCAACGGTTAATTTGCATTAAATGTCCAACATTATTTGAAAAAATACTGTATATAGTTAACTGGACAAGGGGCTGGTGTGATGTAGACTAAATATTAGTCACAACTACTTGTATTCAATCTCACACACTACATCTTTACATTGTGAATTGGTAGACACTCCCTTGGACTGCCAGGAAGGTACGAGAAGCAATTGATGAGGTGGAGCAGTGGCATATGAATGGGGATTTAGGTTATTAATTGAGAAAACCCAAACTGTTTTCTGCACAAGGAAAAGAAAAGAAGGAAATATAAAATGAAGGTTGTATGAGAGAGTTAGAGAGAGTGGGAGTGTAAGTAGGAGTGTAAGTAGGAGCAAGTAGGTCAACCTTGAAGACCATGTATGTGGCAGTAATATGATCAGTATTCGATTATGGTAGTATGGCGTATGGCTCTGCAGCGAAGTCACTCTTACAAAGGCTGGATATCATTCTAGCTCGGGCAATGAGAATTTGTTGTGGTGCAATAAGAACATCTCCAGTAGCTGCCCTCCAGATAGAAATGGGAGAAATGCCATTGGGTATAAGAAGGAAGCAACTGATGGCAAACTGCTGGGTTAATTTGAAAGGCCACAATGAATCTCACCCCACCAAAGAAGTATTAAAAACAAACTGTGATATTGAAAAATTTAAGAGGGAACTAAGCCCAACTATAGTAATCCGTATGGTAGCACCGCGGATGTTTAAACAGCCTAATATAGATAAACATATATTCGATCTAAAAAAGAAAAATAAATAAAATAGATCTGGTACAAGCTTATTATAATTATGTAGCAGTACAGTATAGTGAATACCAACAGTTATTTACGGACGGAGCTAAGAAGCCTGATAATGGGAAAACTGGATTTGGAGTGACAGTTCCAGAATAAAGAATAATGATCAGTAAACGGACATCTGACAAACTAAGTGTTTACACTGTAGAAATGCTGGCAATTTTGAAGGCAATGCAATGGGTGGAAGAAACTAAAGCAAGCAAAGCTTTGATTTGTTCAGACTCACATTCAGTACTTTCAAGTTTAAGATTTTTTTAATCTAGCAGTCGGCAAAATATATTATATGAAGTCATGTAATATAATATACTAACTAGAATCTCTAGGCAAGGTAGTAAAGTAAAATGTGGGTTCCGGCTCATGTTGGACTAAGTGGGAATGAAAGAGCAGATGCTTTGGCAAAGCAAGCATTAAAAGAAGAAGAAATAGATATAGAAATTAAGATTAGTAAATCTGAAACCAAAAGTATAATATGGGAAAAAGCAAATCAAATGTGGCAAAAAAATTGGAGGGAGAGCTGAAGGAGAGACATTTGTTTAATATTCAAAGAAATGTCAAGGAAAAAAGTAACTTTAAGGGGTACAGAAGAGAACAAGTAGTAATGACCAGATTATGGTTGGGGCATAGTGGATTAAATAAAACAATAAAACTTGTAGCATGCGATATATGCGATATGCGACTAGTATGCGATATATGCCAAACAGAAGAGTCTGTAGAACACGTGCTAATGGAATGTAGGGGCTATGAGACTCAAACAGAAGAGTCTGTAGAACACGTGCTAATGGAATGTAGGGGATATGAGACTCAAACAGAAGAGTCTGTAGAACACGTGCTAATGGAATGTAGGGGCTATGAGACTCAAACAGAAGAGTCTGTAGAACACGTGCTAATGGAATGTAGGGGATATGAGACTCAAACAGAAGAGTCTGTAGAACACGTGCTAATGGAATGTAGGGGCTATGAGACTCAAACAGAAGAGTCTGTAGAACACGTGCTAATGGAATGTAGGGGCTATGAGACTCAAACAGAAGAGTCTGTAGAACACGTGCTAATGGAATGTAGGGGATATGAGACTCAAACAGAAGAGTCTGTAGAACACGTGCTAATGGAATGTAGGGGCTATGAGACTCAAACAGAAGAGTCTGTAGAACACGTGCTAATGGAATGTAGGGGCTATGAGACTCAAACAGAAGAGTCTGTAGAACACGTGCTAATGGAATGTAGGGGATATGAGACTCAAACAGAAGAGTCTGTAGAACACGTGCTAATGGAATGTAGGGGATATGAGACTCAAACAGAAGAGTCTGTAGAACACGTGCTAATGGAATGTAGGGGATATGAGACTCAAACAGAAGAGTCTGTAGAACACGTGCTAATGGAATGTAGGGGCTATGAGACTCAAACAGAAGAGTCTGTAGAACACGTGCTAATGGAATGTAGGGGCTATGAGACTCAAACAGAAGAGTCTGTAGAACACGTGCTAATGGAATGTAGGGGATATGAGACTCAAACAGAAGAGTCTGTAGAACACGTGCTAATGGAATGTAGGGGCTATGAGACTCAAACAGAAGAGTCTGTAGAACACGTGCTAATGGAATGTAGGGGCTATGAGACTCAAACAGAAGAGTCTGTAGAACACGTGCTAATGGAATGTAGGGGCTATGAGACTCAAACAGAAGAGTCTGTAGAACACGTGCTAATGGAATGTAGGGGCTATGAGACTCAAACAGAAGAGTCTGTAGAACACGTGCTAATGGAATGTAGGGGCTATGAGACTCAAACAGAAGAGTCTGTAGAACACGTGCTAATGGAATGCAGGGGCTATGAGACTCAAACAGAAGAGTCTGTAGAACACGTGCTAATGGAATGTAGGGGCTATGAGACTCAAACAGAAGAGTCTGTAGAACACGTGCTAATGGAATGTAGGGGCTATGAGACTCAAAGAGAAGAGTCTGTAGAACACGTGCTAATGGAATGTAGGGGCTATGAGACTCAAACAGAAGAGTCTGTAGAACACGTGCTAATGGAATGTAGGGGATATGAGACTCAAACAGAAGAGTCTGTAGAACACGTGCTAATGGAATGTAGGGGCTATGAGACTCAAACAGAAGAGTCTGTAGAACACGTGCTAATGGAATGTAGGGGCTATGAGACTCAAACAGAAGAGTCTGTAGAACACGTGCTAATGGAATGTAGGGGCTATGAGACTCAAACAGAAGAGTCTGTAGAACACGTGCTAATGGAATGCAGGGGCTATGAGACTCAAACAGAAGAGTCTGTAGAACACGTGCTAATGGAATGCAGGGGCTATGAGACTCAAACAGAAGAGTCTGTAGAACACGTGCTAATGGAATGCAGGGGCTATGAGACTCAAACAGAAGAGTCTGTAGAACACGTGCTAATGGAATGTAGGGGCTATGAGACTCAAACAGAAGAGTCTGTAGAACACGTGCTAATGGAATGTAGGGGCTATGAGACTCAAACAGAAGAGTCTGTAGAACACGTGCTAATGGAATGCAGGGGCTATGAGACTCAAACAGAAGAGTCTGTAGAACACGTGCTAATGGAATGCAGGGGCTATGAGACTCAAACAGAAGAGTCTGTAGAACACGTGCTAATGGAATGTAGGGGCTATGAGACTCAAACAGAAGAGTCTGTAGAACACGTGCTAATGGAATGTAGGGGCTATGAGACTCAAACAGAAGAGTCTGTAGAACACGTGCTAATGGAATGTAGGGGCTATGAGACTCAAACAGAAGAGTCTGTAGAACACGTGCTAATGGAATGTAGGGGCTATGAGACTCAAACAGAAGAGTCTGTAGAACACGTGCTAATGGAATGTAGGGGCTATGAGACTCAAACAGAAGAGTCTGTAGAACACGTGCTAATGGAATGTAGGGGCTATGAGACTCAAACAGAAGAGTCTGTAGAACACGTGCTAATGGAATGTAGGGGCTATGAGACTCAAAGAGAAGTGATGAGGCTTCATTGAGGGACATAGGAAGGCAAGAAATTACATTTAAATGATTATTGGGTAAGAACAAAGTGGAATATTCAAGGGCATTGTTCAAATTCTTCAGGGAAACTGAATTATTTAAGAGGATATAGGAATAAATAAAAGGTTTAAAGAGGTTAAGTTAGAAAAAAGATACGTTTTTTATTTTTTTAAAGGAAATAAGGGAAATTAGTCTCTGATCCACACTCCGGAGCAAAAGGTGGCGGTAATGCACCATGAAGATAGATGCCAACCTCCGTAAAACAACAAAAAGAAGAAGAAGACGCTCCCTTGGTCCCTCTCGCCCGGTAGCTGATGGGAAGCTGGAGGACCGAGAGGAGGAGGAGGAGGAGGGGCTGCAGTAGCTACATCTTTGAGGGAGGTCTACCGACACTAATGCAATAAAACGGGGAGAAAGATCGCACTGTAATGCATAGCGCTGGAGAAATGTGGAGATGTTTTAGAAGCGTAGTCTGGACGCGATGAATTAGGATGGCTGTTGGGTAATGTCGTTTTGTCTGCCAATGGGAGCAGGCTGATTCAGCGCCAGTCCGTCATACCGCCGCTCCAAGCTGCTATAAAGTAGCAAGCGAACCGAGCAGCTTTTATTGAGACAGCCGCAGGGGATTTTGCAGCTGACTACGCTGTGTACGAAAGCAGAAGCCCTCCCGCACCGTTTAAGATTTGGGTATACATCTGCGCGAATGTCTTTTTCCTCTCTTTGAAATTGGTTATGTCGCGAATGCACGGCAGCGCCGCCGACATCATCAGAGATCAGACAGGCCTGAGGATGATTATCGGGGCTTTCGCCGCAACACTGGATTGATTCCAGAACAATGTTAAGGAAACGGAATATTGCAAAAACACAAACCAGCTTCCGATCATTCGCTTGCCATTCCTCCGCTGCACGGTAACGTCCGAGATGTGAAAACCCCATGGATTTACGGTTAGCCTTTTCGTGCATTGGTGGATACGCTTGTTCCTGGACAATCTGTTTGAATTAACGTTACATAAAAGGAGCCAGCTTGCTCGTTAGAAGGCTGTAACGTTAAGAATACATACAATACCAATCTATCTAATATGTCAACGTGTTTGATCCAGACTAACGTTAGTTAAATCAGATCGCAAACTTGGTTAGGCATATTAGCTAGCTAGCTAACAGAGAACGTCAACCTCACGACCGATGAATATGGATCGGAATGCCAATACAATTTGCACGGTACGTTGATTGCCTGCTAACTTATTTTGCTTGACAGCAATATTGTATTTCTATTAGTGTTTGTGGCACAAAGGAGCATATTGGGAATTCCGTGCATTAACTGCATGACAAACCATCTTCCTTTCTTTTTATATAGATGGCTTTTGATGCATTGCTGGCGGGCAGAATAGCCTCACGTTAGCCTTCTTAACCGCCCGAAGGGTATTTCCAATCATGCCCAGTAGAGATGTGGCGATTACATGCAAGTTTACTAATAAGTACTGTATTTGTAGGGGGTTTATCTGAAGGTTGGAAACGGATTTGGTGTTCAGTTAGCGTTAGGTTTGCGTGGTTAGCGTGCCCAGTAGGCTGCTGGTTCTGGGAATGAAAGAGCAAGCTGTAGCCCAGTAATACCTTATTTAACCTTTGTTTGCCCAGGTACCTTATTTAACCTTTGTTTGCCCAGGTACCTAACGTGACTACATTGGAATGCGCGCACAGGTGTATAAAAGGCGCGGCCATGTAAGCGGACCTGACCAGCAAGTTTTTAACCCTGCTCGGGTTTAGGTGTTTTTATATAGCTACAAGGTAGGCTATGTTCCATAGTAAGTTACGAGTCTTAACTAAATGTAGGCTGTATGACAAAGGGCAACTGTAGCCTACTATGAAGATTTTAAATCATAGGCTACGTACATTTACATATCGTTTGTTTGTTTTCTCAGAATGGTAACGTCAATCTGCTAATGGGGAATATCGCTGCATCTTCAATGTAAACGACGCGGCTTTATGCCTGAACAAATTACCGGCAGAAATGAGCGAATTGCGCAGCGGATGAAAGAAAACTGATATTTATTCAGCACACTATTGGATCATAAACCATGACCACCCCGGCTCTGCTACCGCTGTCGGGCCGCCGGATACCCACTCTCGCACCCGGAGCCTCGTCCTTTCCGCACCACAGAGCCACGCTGAGGCTCTCCGAGAAGTTCATCCTCCTCCTCATCCTCAGTGCCTTCATCACGCTGTGCTTCGGAGCGTTCTTCTTCCTCCCGGACAACTCCAAGCACAAGCGCTTCGACCTGGGCCTGGAGGACGTGCTGATACCGCATATCGACGCCAACAAAGAGGGAAAACTTCCCGGCGGCCAGATCATCCACGGGCAAGGCGGGCACGACGAGCACCGTCACAGGTATGGCTAGGTGTCTCACCGCTGCTTGTCTTGTATACGGGATCATGCCGCCTATAGATGTGTATAGGTTATGGACCAGTGTATTGGATGAGATTGGGGGTACGGGGGGGGCAGGCAGGCAGGCGCGGGGCTGCTAACAAGTGAAGATCCCAAGTGAAGATCCCACTTCTGATGGACCAGTGAGGTTCCATGAACCCCTTAATGGGTGAATTTAAATGAGCTGTCAATGAACCAATCAAAAGTAATTTCTGTAAGGAAACTACAACGATGGTTCTGTAAGTTACTTCAAACATGGCAGCTCAGCCATTTTTAGTGCAATGAAAGATCTCTCCTTTAGCAGGGATTCTGCAATGTTTACCTAATGTTGATTGGCTTAATTAGTGATGTTATTTAAGGATCACAAAAGTGTTGACAGTATGATCCACCAGAAACGGGCTACGCTACAAACAGGGTTTCTGTTCCTGCTTAGTGTTGTTTTATTGGTCGACAGCCAAGCTCACACACTTAAGGGCTGTCACTGCTTCCAAATGCTGATATCTCTCTGTAAGTTGGCGTTCACAGTGATTGTTACTGCATGCCAATGGCTTGGTGTCATGGGCACAGTGGCTCGGATGAGTCATCCAGGTGATTTATAGATTAGTCGAGCTGCTTGGCTTTTTACCGTGCGAGTCGCAGTTGAACCGATGGCAAACTTGCTGGAAGTTGTATTTGCATACCACAACCACCCCAACCTGCACCCACTCTTAACTATCACAGTCCTTTCTTCCTTCTAGACGGCTGCAAGCGCAAGCGCTTCAGCTGGGGTCTCTTTACAAGTTTTTATTTATTTTAAATTTTTTTGCCCGGTTGGCCAGTTATATTTAAATGAATTCATTTTTTTACTTGTTCATTTTGGTGTTTTCTGCCCAGCTTCCCCATCCTGTAAGCACTCTGATTGGCTCCCTTTCCTGCTGTTGAACTCATGGATGAACTCCTGTGCTGTTGGTTTTGTACAGGCCTCTCAGGTCAGTCATGTTGGCCGTTTGTGTGCGTGTTCGCTGGGCACGCCGCTGCACTGTACGGCCGTGGCATTTCACTTGCATACAGGATGACAGGGAGCCTGGTCCTGATATGCCCTTGTTGAGCCTAATTTATACTTCGTCGTACAACACTTTAGATAAGTGGTGCTCAACAAAAATTGCGTATTTTTAACTTTAAAAAGTGTCGCCCTACGCTTTCTCAACCTCTATAATTTTATGTCGGCAACCCCGTCATACTTTGTTGCGCAGTGTGATTGGACAGTTTACAAATGTAAAGAAATGGTCCAGAGTTTGACCTTGTTACCATGGAGACAACAGACCCCGCCCCGCAGGCCTTTGTCGAAGTATAAATGCGACACGTCGTACACAACCATCGTTTTCGTCACACTACACTTGTTGAAAGAGCAGGAGCAGTGGATTACTCCTGTTCAGAGTTTTTCTGCTAACAGATGGGAGCGACGCTCCTGTGGAGAGTCAGAGGGAGCGCCGTGCGTCTCTCCTGTAGAGAGTCAGAGGGAGCGCCGTGCGTCTCTCCTGTAGAGAGTCAGAGGGAGCGCCGTGCGTCTCTCCTGTAGAGAGTCAGAGGGAGCGCCGTGCGTCTCTCCTGTAGAGAGTCAGAGGGAGCGCCGTGCGTCTCTCCTGTAGAGAGTCAGAGGGAGCGCCGTGCGTCTCTCCTGTAGAGAGTCAGAGGGAGCGCTGTGCGTCTCTTCCCCCCCTCCCCCCGGCACATGCAACCAAAATTTAAAAATGTAAATTAAAATGGGGAGTACTTCTGAGACTGTAAATAATTGTCCTGGTTCGACCTGTAATTTCAGCAATGAAAGCCGTGTAGGAGGAGTGCACGCAAACTACCGGTTTATCTGCCCTGGTTTCTAACGGCAACCAAGCTAACCAATCAAACCACCTTCACTTTACACTCCTCTGTGCTAACCAATCAGACCACCTTTTTTTGACCTGCCTCTGTGCTGGTTTCTGATTACGGTGACAGTGCCGCTTCTTTACGGTAGTAACATGCAGGGTGACAGTGCCGCTTCTTTACGGTAGTAACATGCAGGGTGACAGTGCCGCTTCTTTACGGTAGTAACATGCAGGGTGAAAGTGCCGCTTCTTTACGGTAGTAACATGCAGGGTGACAGTGCCGCTTCTTTACGGTAGTAACATGCAGGGTGACAGTGCTGCTTCTTTACGGTAGTAACATGCAGGGTGAAAGTGCCGCTTCTTTACGGTAGTAACATGCAGGGTGACAGTGCCGCTTCTTTACGGTAGTAACATACAGGGTGACAGTGCCGCTTCTTTACGGTAGTAACATGCAGGGTGACAGTGCCGCTTCTTTACGGTAGTAACATACAGGGTGAAAGTGCCGCTTCTTTACGGTAGTAACATGCAGGGTGACAGTGCCGCTTCTTTACGGTAGTAACATGCAGGGTGACAGTGCCGCTTCTTTACGGTAGTAACATGCAGGGTGACAGTGCCGCTTCTTTACGGTAGTAACATGCAGGGTGACAGTGCCGCTTCTTTACGGTAGTAACATGCAGGGTGACAGTGCCGCTTCTTTACGGTAGTAACATGCAGGGTGACAGTGCCGCTTCTTTACGGTAGTAACATACAGGGTGACAGTGCCGCTTCTTTACGGTAGTAACATGCAGGGTGACAGTGCCGCTTCTTTACGGTAGTAACATGCAGGGTGACAGTGCCGCTTCTTTACGGTAGTAACATACAGGGTGACAGTGCCGCTTCTTTACGGTAGTAACATGCAGGGTGACAGTGCCGCTTCTTTACGGTAGTAACATACAGGGTGACAGTGCCGCTTCTTTACGGTAGTAACATACAGGGTGACAGTGCCGCTTCTTTACGGTAGTAACATACAGGGTGACAGTGCCGCTTCTTTACGGTAGTAACATGCAGGGTGACAGTGCCGCTTCTTTACGGTAGTAACATGCAGGGTGACAGTGCCGCTTCTTTACGGTAGTAACATGCAGGGTGACAGTGCCGCTTCTTTACGGTAGTAACATGCAGGGTGACAGTGCCGCTTCTTTACGGTAGTAACATACAGGGTGACAGTGCCGCTTCTTTACGGTAGTAACATGCAGGGTGACAGTGCCGCTTCTTTACGGTAGTAACATACAGGGTGAAAGTGCCGCTTCTTTACGGTAGTAACATGCAGGGTGACAGTGCCGCTTCTTTACGGTAGTAACATGCAGGGTGACAGTGCCGCTTCTTTACGGTAGTAACATACAGGGTGACAGTGCCGCTTCTTTACGGTAGTAACATGCAGGGTGAAAGTGCCGCTTCTTTACGGTAGTAACATGCAGGGTGACAGTGCCGCTTCTTTACGGTAGTAACATGCAGGGTGACAGTGCCGCTTCTTTACGGTAGTAACATGCAGGGTGACAGTGCCGCTTCTTTACGGTAGTAACATACAGGGTGAAAGTGCCGCTTCTTTACGGTAGTAACATGCAGGGTGACAGTGCCGCTTCTTTACGGTAGTAACATGCAGGGTGACAGTGCCGCTTCTTTACGGTAGTAACATGCAGGGTGACAGTGCCGCTTCTTTACGGTAGTAACATACAGGGTGAAAGTGCCGCTTCTTTACGGTAGTAACATGCAGGGTGACAGTGCCGCTTCTTTACGGTAGTAACATGCAGGGTGACAGTGCCGCTTCTTTACGGTAGTAACATGCAGGGTGACAGTGCCGCTTCTTTACGGTAGTAACATGCAGGGTGACAGTGCCGCTTCTTTACGGTAGTAACATGCAGGGTGACAGTGCCGCTTCTTTACGGTAGTAACATACAGGGTGACAGTGCCGCTTCTTTACGGTAGTAACATGCAGGGTGAAAGTGCCGCTTCTTTACGGTAGTAACATGCAGGGTGACAGTGCCGCTTCTTTACGGTAGTAACATGCAGGGTGACAGTGCCGCTTCTTTACGGTAGTAACATGCAGGGTGACAGTGCCGCTTCTTTACGGTAGTAACATACAGGGTGAAAGTGCCGCTTCTTTACGGTAGTAACATGCAGGGTGACAGTGCCGCTTCTTTACGGTAGTAACATGCAGGGTGACAGTGCCGCTTCTTTACGGTAGTAACATGCAGGGTGACAGTGCCGCTTCTTTACGGTAGTAACATGCAGGGTGACAGTGCCGCTTCTTTACGGTAGTAACATGCAGGGTGACAGTGCCGCTTCTTTACGGTAGTAACATGCAGGGTGAAAGTGCCGCTTCTTTACGGTAGTAACATGCAGGGTGACAGTGCCGCTTCTTTACGGTAGTAACATGCAGGGTGAAAGTGCCGCTTCTTTACGGTAGTAACATGCAGGGTGAAAGTGCCGCTTCTTTACGGTAGTAACATGCAGGGTGACAGTGCCGCTTCTTTACGGTAGTAACATGCAGGGTGACAGTGCCGCTTCTTTACGGTAGTAACATGCAGGGTGAAAGTGCCGCTTCTTTACGGTAGTAACATGCAGGGTGACAGTGCCGCTTCTTTACGGTAGTAACATGCAGGGTGACAGTGCCGCTTCTTTACGGTAGTAACATGCAGGGTGACAGTGCCGCTTCTTTACGGTAGTAACATGCAGGGTGACAGTGCCGCTTCTTTACGGTAGTAACATGCAGGGTGACAGTGCCGCTTCTTTACGGTAGTAACATGCAGGGTGAAAGTGCCGCTTCTTTACGGTAGTAACATGCAGGGTGACAGTGCCGCTTCTTTACGGTAGTAACATGCAGGGTGACAGTGCCGCTTCTTTACGGTAGTAACATGCAGGGTGACAGTGCCGCTTCTTTACGGTAGTAACATGCAGGGTGACAGTGCCGCTTCTTTACGGTAGTAACATACAGGTCCCAATAGGATGAAGATGAAGGCTTCTGTTTTATAACATTAATTTAGCAGCTGCTCTGAAAGAACATGAACACATCCACCCGAGCTGTGTCCGCAACAGCGCAGACCTGGGCCAGACCTGGGCCAGACCTGGGTAGTAACATTCCCAGGCCATCAATACAGCATTAAATGTGTGCTAATTAGAACCGTAATAACATACATTATTATTAGGGATGCACATTAATATTGGGCTCATATGATTATCCGCTGATAATGGGTTAATAGTGAACATATCGGTATCAATCTAAAGCAGTGGTCCCCAACCCTGTTCCTGGAGATCTACCGTCCTGTAGGTTTCACTCCAACCCTGACACAGCACACCTCATTCAACAGCTAGAGATCTACTGTCCTGTAGGTTTCAATCCAACCCTGACACAGCACACCTCATTCAACAGCTAGAGATCTGCCGTCCTGTAGGTTTCACTCCAACCCTGACACAGCACACCTCATTCAACAGCTAGAGATCTACCGTCCTGTAGGTTTCATTCCAACCCTGACACAGCACACCTCATTCAACAGCTAGAGATATACCGTCCTGTAGGTTTCACTCCAACCCTGACACAGCACACCTCATTCAAGAGATAAGGATCTCATTGAGCTGCTAATTAGTAGAATCAGGTGTGCTAAATTAGGGTTGAAATGAAAACCTACAGGACGGTATATCTCCAGGAACAGGGTTGGGACCACTGGTCTAAAGGTAAGACTGGCCCATATGATCCTGCCGTGCACGTGTCAGAGGCGCAACGCTCACAGCGCTCCACCACATCGCTCCGCTGTACGAGAGAATGTTCTTTGGGTTATTCCGTGAATGCGGAAACGTGGTTGCAGTTTGCATTTATGTAAAGCAGGCAGGAATTGGCACTGGCACTGGTAGATATGCCACTGCTATGGTAACCAAATCATCACTGCTATGGTAACCAAATCATCACTGCTATGGAAACTGTCATCTTTGTGCTATTTAAGGATAAGTCATGCAGCATGGACCTTACTTTCATACCATTCAAACAATGTTGGCCCAGCTTGTGAAATGACAGTTACGCAGTCAGGCACCCAACACCCCTGTGATCAGTGTCGTAACTTCACAAGGGACCAGATAAGATAAGATTGTCAGTTTATTGATGCCGTCCATTAACTGAGCAAATATTGGTACGTTGCTAAATAAAATAAACATTATTCTAGCTAGCTTGACTAATGTTAGCCAGCAAAAGTTATCGCTAGATAGTCTGGCACAAGCGAGCACTATGATTACAGACACGCTCGTACAGTCACATGTTGTTACACACACACACACACACACACACACGCACAGCTGGTTTGTTCTCTAACAGAGGGTTCAGTGCAGGTTTAAATGCATATCTCCCTCTCCACTGAAGTGCTTGTGTGGGGAGTCTAGCACTACTTTTAGTGACTGGATTGCTGTTCTGTTATGCGCTGCCATCCTCTACATTTATTGAGCTCTTTACCTACAGTTAAAACTCAATGCTTCAGCAGAGTGCAGGCCCTTTTTATACCTCCACACAGGTGTGTGTGGCTGTCACTACCTGTACAGTTAACTTAATGCTTCAGCAGAGTGCAGGCCATTTTTATACCTCCACACAGGTGCGTGTGGCTGTCACTACCTGTATGTACAGTTAAAACTCAATGCTTCAGCAGAGTGCAGGCCCTTTTTATACCTCCACACAGGTGCGTGTGGCTGTCACTACCTGGCCTGGCAGAAGGGCTCCGTGCACATTAAGGTTGCTGTGCTCGGTCAGACAGGTGAGGCCAGGTGGGGGGGCTTGTTTCTAACAAGCCTCTTTGGGCAGAATTAGACGCCATGTTTACGCATTGTGAGTCATGGAGCCGTTTCACACACCGTGTTAGTGACCGAGTGAATCTCGGGTCTGTTAGCGGGACATTTTATTTATTTACTTCACTAATTCACTTATGAATGAACAAACAAACACGGCTTCAAACCGAAGCGCTGATGAGTTAGTGACCAGGCAGACACCCCTGTAGATAGAGGGCAGGACCTGGGGTACAGAGCGTGCGCGGATGCTTATCTGCTCTGGAGTCATGGAGGCGGTCTGTAGGTCAGAGCAAAAGAGAACACTTATTTACCCAAAATATTAAATAGAATAAAACATTACTCAAGATTTACAGGAGGAGATGAATTCTCTTCACTTTGTAGGCTTGCAGAGATCATGTGCTGCTCAGTCAGTATCAGGGTCGCAGCGTAGCGCAAACAGGGCACTCGACTGTGCCTCAGAGGTTGCAGGTTCAAAGCCTGGGTGCAGTTGTACTGCATACAAGGGGCACAGAACTCGACCTGAACTGCTTCAGTAAATATTCAGAATACACAATATGTAATAAATATATATATATATATAAATAAGTCAGCTGATAGCCGAGTTGTTTCAGATGCTACTGTAGTACAGCTTGTTTCCTCACACGCCAGGATTATACATCCATTTTTCATATATTATACAGGATATAGTGTTAGCCTGGTGAAAGCTCTTATACATCCGCACTATTAGCCTGGTGGAAGCTCTTATACATCCACACTATTAGCCTGGTGAAAGCTCTTATACATCCTCACTATTAGCCTGGTGAAAGCTCTTATACAACCTCACTATTAGCCTGGTGAAAGCTCTTATACATCCACACTATTAGCCTGGTGAAAGCTCTTATACATCCGCACTATTAGCCTGGTGAAAGCTCTTATACAACCTCACTATTAGCCTGGTGAAAGCTCTTATACATCCTCACTATTAGCCTGGTGAAAGCTCTTATACATCCGCACTATTAGCCTGGTGAAAGCTCTTATACATCCGCACTATTAGCCTGGTGGAAGCTCTTATACATCCACACTATTAGCCTGGTGAAAGCTCTTATACAACCTCACTATTAGCCTGGTGAAAGCTCTTATACATCCACACTATTAGCCTGGTGGAAGCTCTTATACATCCACACTATTAGCCTGGTGAAAGCTCTTATACAACCTCACTATTAGCCTGGTGAAAGCTCTTATACATCCGCACTATTAGCCTGGTGAAAGCTCTTATACATCCTCACTATTAGCCTGGTGAAAGCTCTTATACATCCGCACTATTAGCCTGGTGAAAGCTCTTATACATCCTCACTATTAGCCTGGTGAAAGCTCTTATACAACCTCACTATTAGCCTGGTGGAAGCTCTTATACAACCTCACTATTAGCCTGGTGAAAGCTCTTATACATCCGCACTATTAGCCTGGTGAAAGCTCTTATACATCCGCACTATTAGCCTGGTGAAAGCTCTTATACATCCTCACTATTAGCCTGGTGAAAGCTCTTATACATCCGCACTATTAGCCTGGTGAAAGCTCTTATACAACCTCACTATTAGCCTGGTGAAAGCTCTTATACATCCGCACTATTAGCCTGGTGAAAGCTCTTATACATCCTCACTATTAGCCTGGTGAAAGCTCTTATACAACCGCACTATTAGCCTGGTGGAAGCTCTTATACATCCACACTATTAGCCTGGTGAAAGCTCTTATACAACCTCACTATTAGCCTGGTGAAAGCTCTTATACATCCTCACTATTAGCCTGGTGAAAGCTCTTATACATCCTCACTATTAGCCTGGTGAAAGCTCTTATACATCCGCACTATTAGCCTGGTGAAAGCTCTTATACATCCGCACTATTAGCCTGGTGAAAGCTCTTATACATCCTCACTATTAGCCTGGTGAAAGCTCTTATACATCCTCACTATTAGCCTGGTGAAAGCTCTTATACATCCTCACTATTAGCCTGGTGAAAGCTCTTATACATCCTCACTATTAGCCTGGTGAAAGCTCTTATACATCCTCACTATTAGCCTGGTGAAAGCTCTTATACAACCTCACTATTAGCCTGGTGGAAGCTTTTATACATCCACACTATTAGCCTGGTGGAAACATTTTGGGAAAAGACCGCTGCAGAAAGTGTGCTGGTCCGTAGTGGAGAGATATTATACAAGAGGCTTCACTGAGGAGTGGGGAAGGAGAAAGCACAATTCTCATGCTGGTAGCTCACTTCCTGTTTCTTGCTCGTCAGTCACTTCCTGTGCTGTTTCCCTGCAGGGAGGAGGAGGAGAGCTTGCGGAGTAAGATCCGTGCGGACCACGAGCGCGTTCTGGAGGAGGCCAAGGAGAAACTGCGTAAGAGTCGAGAGGAGCTGCAGGCGGAGATCCAGACGGAGAAGAGCCGGCTCGCTCAAGAGCTGAAGAAGAAGGACAGCCAGAGGCCCCTCTTCCCCGTGCCCATGCCCAAAGTGGTGGGGGTCAACGATGGTGATCCCGGGGACCCCGGCGTCCGGGAGAAGAGGGACAAGATCCGAGAGGTACAGTGTGGGACCGGGGATATTTATTAAAGAATAAAGGTGGTCTTTTGCTCTGGGTGATTGTAATTGGACACGAGAGAAACGCGCGGTTCTATGAATGATAATAAGTAGACCGATGGTGTTCATCGCCTGACTGATTACACAGGAGGTACCGCTTTCATGAACAATCACACAGTACTCTAACGTACCTGTGGTTCTACTCAGAAGCACACAGTACCGTAATGGACCCGGTAACACCTGTGGTTCTACTCAGAAGCACACGGTACCGTAATGGACCCGGTAACACCTGTGGTTCTACTAAGAAGCACACAGTACCGTAACGGACCTGGTAACACCTGTGGTTCTACAGCTGCCTGGGATCCTCTCGCATTCTTATTGGATCTCCCAGCTGATCAGGGCTGTGAGAGCCAATAGGATTTAACTGCAGTGATGGGCGTGAGGATGGCGATCATTCAATTAATCAGATAAATCAATCCTTATATTTCTCTTAGGCCATTTGCAAGCAGGTGGTCACAGAGCACTGCACTGATGCTCGGCCCTTCCATTAAGGCCAGTAGTACTGCTGGCTTTCTTGTCTCTCTGATGGGGAGTATTTACAGCTCCACTTAACAGTAATCTGATTCTCTCGATCCCGCGCGCCACTCTGTGTCACTTTGGCGGTAATCAGACCGCCGTTAGAATTCCGCTCAGGCTCTGGCAGTGCTGGGCTGGGTATCCGAGCTTCAGACGTTCATCCAGCATGTCTAATGGCACTAGGCACGGATCAAACCTTTGGTAGCCAAGCAAACGTACTCAAAGCCCTTTGTACTGGTGCACTTCAATAGCCAATTGTCAGTATGTATGTCCATGGGAGGAGCTTGTTGTTATGGTGTTTTCCATGGGAGGGGCATTTGTAAGGGGTAAATCCCTACCAGCCACTCAAATCAGATGTGTAAGGAGTTGAATCATGCAGGACACGGGTGTAGAAGGTTGTTTGTTTGTGTGCTGTGTGTTTGATTGTGGATAAGTTTCACTCTTGGTAAAGATGAATAGGTAATGTATGCAGGCTTTAGGCTGTGCGGTTCACCCTCGGTAAGGATGAGTTGATAATGTGTTATATGGGTGTAGCTTGGCTCTGGGTGAAGGCTGTGGTGTTGCGCTCTTAAATATTGTATTAGCCAGCGTTGAGCACCGGGAGCCGGGCGTGATATGAAATATGCCCTTGAATTGGTTTTGACTGAGCTGTGATTTATATTTCCTCTCTCTGCTCTGGGGCTGCTGATAGGTCCAGTGCAGAGAGTCAAAGTAGCATGGGAGGGGGAGGGTCCTCTCTGCTCCTCTCTACTCCTCTCTGGTCCTCTCTGGTCCTCTCTAGCAGGCAGGCTGGCTGTCGTGTCGGGGTCTCTAGGCTGGGTGGAAACACAGAACACACAACGCAGGTTTTCCCCACTTTAAGAGGACTCTGTCACATGACCTTTCAGCTCAGCAATCCCGATAGGCCAGAACACTAGACCTGGAGGATTATTATTTTTAAGATTCATTTTTTTATTTTGTGTTGCGTAGTCTTTTCACTTCTCCCTCCCAGAATCAATGACGCGGTTTAGCGTCTGCTCTGCACGCAGCTCCATGTTTCGCACACGGACCCGACAGACGACGCAGTGCATGGCAGCAGTGTAATCTGTCAGGCCACGGTTAGCGGATGTGTGTTGGAGAGCCCAGTGAAAGCTCACAGAGAGAGGCAGTGCTGAAGACGAGGCCTGTGGTTCTGTGGCTCACTCACAGTAAACTAATAAACCTGAGCTCTGCGGTTACACCACATATCCTTTTAAGGGCAGTAATGCACCATTTATTTTATTGAAGGCTCTGTCTCATCTGATCTAAGGGGTCTAATGGAGGACGTATAAAGAACTGTCTCTCCGTAAAAGAGGTAAAGCTCTTACAACCTCCCCTCTATGTAAAGGCCATGGGCATGGGCTGCTCTACCTTTGAGCACATTTAGCATGTTATACCTGCTAGCTAGCTATAATGCACCCTGAGCTTGGTCAGGGAGGCTTGCAGGGTGTGGTCAGGGTGACTTGCAGTGCGTGGTCAGGGAGGCTTGCAGGGCGTGGTCAGGGAGGCTTGCAGGGCGTGGTCAGGGAGGCTTGCAGTGCGTGGTCAGGGAGGCTTGCAGGGCGTCGTCAGGGAGGCTTGCAGTGCGTGGTCAGGGAGGCGTGGTCAGGGAGGCTTGCAGGGCGTGGTCAGGGAGGCGTGGTCAGGGAGGCTTGCAGGGCGTGGTCAGGGAGGCGTGGTCAGGGAGGCTTGCAGGGCGTGGTCGTGGTCAGGGAGGCCTGCAGGGCGTGGTCAGGGAGGCTTGCAGGGCGTGGTCAGGGAGGCTTGCACACACTCTGTTCTGTTTTCACTCACAGAAAATTCCAAGAAGACTGCGGCCAACCCACTGTCTGCATTTGTTCAAATTTAAGAGAAACAAGGATTTAATCTGTCAGTGTGATTACCTGTGCGTTTGTTACAAAAAGTTAAAGGTTTTTACAGGAAATTCAGCGTTTGTGTGTGTGTGTGTGTGTGTGTGTGTGTGTGTGTGTGTGTGTGTGTGTGTGTTACAGATGATGAAGCATGCGTGGGACAGTTACAGGCAGTACGGCTGGGGTCACAACGAGCTCAAACCCCTCGCCAAGAAAGGACATTCTACCAACATCTTCGGTCAGTAACACTCACACACACACACACACACACACACACACACACACACAGTTAAACTTCATGAAGTGAATCCGTGAGGTCACTGCAGTGATAATGTGCTGTACTGTCTTTTTCTCTCTACAGGTAACTCTCAGATGGGAGCCACCATCGTTGACGCTCTGGACACCCTGTATATTATGGGCCTACATGACGAATTTAAGGACGGCCAAGAGTGGATCCAGCAGAACTTGGACTTCAGTGTGGTGAGACACTGTCGTGTGTGCTTGCATGCGATCTCTGCTGTGCTTGACGATGATATCCTGCCTAATGTCCATCTCACAGGTCCCAGATCAGCTCTGTAATCCTCATTCCTCTAATCCTAATGTTCTTTAACGCATCTCGCACAGGTCCCAGATCAGCTCTTATCCATCCTGGTTGCCCTGGTGACCGTGGCTTTGGTACTCGGGTCATGATGTCACAGTGATGTTCTCAGAGCCCCCTGGAGCCAAGAGCTATTTCAGCACCAGTCTCCATGACAACCTAATTAAAGCCTGTATGTAAGAAGACATTAAATAATGGCCATCCAAATATCCCCTGCATGGACTTGTGCAATATTGCAGGAGAAATCCTGATCTGCCACTGTGGCTGCAGTGTAGTTCCTTCATGTAGACAAACCCAGGCTGCTAACGTGTGGTGCTATAGCTTATATACCTTTTACACAGACACTGCTTTTACACAGACATGCTAATATACCTTTTACACGGACACTGCTTTTACACAGACATTCTAATATACCTTTTACACAGACACTGCTTTTACACAGACATGCTAATATACCTTTTACACAGACACGGTGCTTTTACACAGACATGCTAATGTACCTTTTACACAGACACGGTGCTTTTACACAGACATGCTAATGTACCTTTTACACAGACACGGTGCTTTTACACAGACATGCTAATGTACCTTTTACACAGACACGGTGCTTTTACACAGACACGGTGCTTTTACACAGACATGCTAATATACCTTTTACACAGACACGGTGCTTTTACACAGACATGCTAATATACCTTTTACACAGACACTGCTTTTACACAGACATGCTAATATACCTTTTACACAGACACGGTGCTTTTACACAGACATGCTAATATACCTTTTACACAGACACGGTGCTTTTACACAGACATGCTAATATACCTTTTACACAGACACTGCTTTTACACAGACATGCTAATATACCTTTTACACAGACAGTGCTTTTACACAGACATTCTAATATACCTTTTACACAGACACGGTGCTTTTACACAGACATGCTAATATACCTTTTACACAGACACTGCTTTTACACAGACATGCTAATATACCTTTTACACAGACACTGCTTTTACACAGACATGCTAATATACCTTTTACACAGACACTGCTTTTACACAGACATGCTAATGTACCTTTTACACAGACACGGTGCTTTTACACAGACACGGTGCTTTTACACAGACATGCTAATATACCTTTTACACAGACACTGCTTTTACACAGACATGCTAATATACCTTTTACACAGACACTGCTTTTACACAGACATTCTAATATACCTTTTACACAGACACGGTGCTTTTACACAGACATGCTAATATACCTTTTACACAGACACGGTGCTTTTACACAGACATGCTAATATACCTTTTACACAGACACTGCTTTTACACAGACATGCTAATATACCTTTTACACAGACACTGCTTTTACACAGACATGCTAATATACCTTTTACACAGACACGGTGCTTTTACACAGACACAGTGCTTTTACACAGACATGCTAATATACCTTTTACACAGACACTGCTTTTACACAGACATGCTAATATACCTTTTACACAGACACTGCTTTTACACAGACATGCTAATATACCTTTTACACAGACACTGCTTTTACACAGACATGCTAATATACCTTTTACACAGACACTGCTTTTACACAGACATGCTAATATACCTTTTACACAGACACTGCTTTTACACAGACATGCTAATATACCTTTTACACAGACACTGCTTTTACACAGACATGCTAATATACCTTTTACACAGACACTGCTTTTACACAGACATTCTAATATACCTTTTACACAGACACGGTGCTTTTACACAGACATGCTAATATACCTTTTACACAGACACTGCTTTTACACAGACATGCTAATATACCTTTTACACAGACACGGTGCTTTTACACAGACATGCTAATGTACCTTTTACACAGACACGGTGCTTTTACACAGACACAGTGCTTTTACACAGACATGCTAATATACCTTTTGCACAGACACTGCTTTTACACAGACATGCTAATATACCTTTTGCACAGACACAGTGCTTTTACACAGGCATGGTGCTATACCTTTTACAGACACGGTGCTTTTACACAGGCATGGTGCTATACCTTTTACAGACACGGTGCTTTTACACAGGCATGGTGCTATACCTTTTACAGACACGGTGCTTTTACACAGGCATGGTGCTATACCTTTTACACAGACACGGTGCTTTTACACAGGCACGGTGCTATACCTTTTACAGACATGGTGCTTTTACACAGACACGGTGCTTTTACACAGGCATGGTGCTATACCTTTTATACAGACACTGTGCTTTTACACAGGCATGGTGCTATACCTTAGGTGCTTACATCTAAGGATTATTCTCAACATGCAACACACTTGAATTCCCTCCAAATGACAGAGGTAAATCATCTCCACGGTGGTTCAATGAATCTGAGATCTTAAAGCACAACTGAAGTTTGGTAGAACTTTTTTGTTGTGTAGTTACCTGGCCATGATATGAGTCCAAATGGTGGCTAAATATGTTGGTACAAAAACGACCTACCGGATCTACGTTCCAAATAAAATACGAAAAAGCCAGGAAAGGACCATTTAATTAAAAAAAATTATAAAAGGCGTACGAGAAATGCTTATTGCTTGTGTTGACATGATCCGCTTAGTTCACATTCGTACGTATATCTGCTAGTGTCGTTTTTAGCGAGCTAGCCTGCTCTTAGCCTACCTCCAGGGTCACAGGTGAATAAGTTTCCATAAGGATCTGTCTTAAATACTTTTTAAAAGATTGCAGTTGAGGTTATTGAAATTGCTGTATACTTAAAAAAACAGGTTATGAGATTAATCTTCATGAAGCTCAAGATGGAGTTGGCAGCTGTTTTACAGAGATTCAGCCGAGATGTTTAGAGCAGTGTTTTTCAACCTTTTTTGAGCCAAGGCACATTTTTTACATAAAAAACCACACACCACCAACCAAAAGTGTCACTAATTAAGTGAAGTTGGATAATTTCCCACGGCACACCTGACGATCTCTCACGGCACACTAGTGTGCCGCGGCACAGTGGTTGAAAATCACTGGTTTAGAGTAACAGTCTGTCTGCTGTAAGAACGATACACCTTAAGCACCAGAGATAACTCTGAAATGGGCCACGCTGAAATATTATCTAGTTAGTTCCACAACTGAGAGGGTGCAGTTTAAGACTGCCTCACTAAGGGCTTTGGGCCTCACTAAGGGCTTTGGTCCTCACTAAGGGCTTTGGGCCTCACTAAGGGCTTTGGTCCTCACTAAGGGCTTTGGGTCTCACTAAGGGCTTTGGGCCTCACTAAGGGCTTTGGGCCTCACTAAGGGCTTTGGGCCTCACTAAGGGCTTTGGGCCTCACTAAGGGCTTTGGGCCTCACTAAGGGCTTTGGGCCTCACTAAGGGCTTTGGGCCTCACTAAGGGCTTTGGGCCTCACTAAGGGCTTTGGGCCTCACTAAGGGCTTTGGGTCTCACTAAGGGCTTTGGGTCTCACTAAGGGCTTTGGGCCTCACTAAGGGCTTTGGTCCTCACTAAGGGCTTTGGTCCTCACTAAGGGCTTTGGGCCTCACTAAGGGCTTTGGGTCTCACTAAGGGCTTTGGGTCTCACTAAGGGCTTTGGGTCTCACTAAGGGCTTTGGGCCTCACTAAGGGCTTTGGGTCTCACTAAGGGCTTTGGGTCTCACTAAGGGCTTTGGGCCTCACTAAGGGCTTTGGTCCTCACTAAGGGCTTTGGTGGAGCACACTGTCTGCAAATATTATAACACTGACAGTGAGGAAGATTGAGCGATTATGCACCAGACGAGCGAGCGAGCGTTTCAGGGAACACATGAGCGGATGTGTTTTTGTGTGTGGGGGAGACGGATGTGTTTTTGTGTGTGGGGGAGACGGATGTGTTTTTGTGTGAGGGGGAGACGGATGTGTTTTTGTGTGAGGGGGAGACGGATGTGTTTTTGTGTGTGGGGGAGACGGATGTGTTTTTGTGTGTGGGGGAGACGGATGTGTTTTTGTGTGTGGGGGAGACGGATGTGTTTTTGTGTGTGGGGGAGACGGATGTGTTTTTGTGTGTGGGGGAGACGGATGTGTTTTTGTGTGTGGGGGAGACGGATGTGTTTTTGTGTGAGGGGGAGAGTTGGGTGTGTGTTTCATGCTCAGTCACAGGCGCACACGCACACGCACGCGTGCATATTTATGTTATATGTGAATTTCCACTTAGTCTCCTTCAGTGCTATTTCTGTGCGTTTCTTCACCTTTAACCTTTTTTCATTTGACCTTTCCCAGAATGCCGAGGTGTCCGTCTTCGAGGTCAACATTCGCTTCATTGGAGGCCTGCTGGCAGCTTATTACCTGTCTGGACAAGAGGTCAGAGATGGTGTGCGTGTGTACATGTTCTTGTGTGTGTGTGTATAACATGCTCCCTATAGGTGTATGTGCTTTGGTGCATGCGTGTGTGTTTGCGTGTGTATACATGTGGAGGCTGTTTCACATGGCAGTCAGATGCACGGTGTGGGGGGAGCTTGTTCAGCATGGTGCCTGTCATAGACTTATACACCACATTTTCCACACTGTCCTCAATCCTTTAATGCGACTTTTACTATATTACCTTTTAATGCGACTGTATTACTATATTACCTTTTAATGCGACTGTATTACTATATTACCTTTTAATGCGACTGTATTACTATATTACCTTTTAATGCGACTGTATTACTGTGTTACCTTCAAATACAACAAAAACAACACCTGACATGGCAGCGCAAGAGTGGGGCGCAGGGTTGCCAGATCTCGCAAGACTTTCCAGTCAAATGGTGACTCAAAACTATCTTAAAATATATTTTTAACCCAACCAATGTATTTGAAATAGAAATAATCATTTTTACTTTTTAAAATAAGTACATGCTTTGCGACTTTTCATTTATACCCGTGACTGCACGTTGAAACTATCCCAATTTAGCTGTAAAACCGCAGACATGGCAACACTGGTGGGACGTCTTATAATCTGCTTACGACTCTTCCACTGTGCGGTTGGACAATAGTATGGCGGATATTTTTCGCGGACTGCTAAACCGTGCACATTAAACAGCACACTTCTGCCAGTGCACTGTATGCAGGAGACAGGGTGCAGTAGATAGAGCTCTGATTTGGACACAGCCCAGGTGTATAAGGGGACTTCCTGCCCAGGTGTATAAGGGGACTTCCTGCCCAGGTGTATAAGGGCACTTCCTGTACAGGTGTATAAGGGCACTTCCTGTACACTCTTTCTCTTACAGGTGTTTAAGGTGAAAGCGGTGCAGTTGGCGGAGAAGCTGTTGCCAGCATTTAACACGCCCACTGGGATCCCTTGGGCCATGGTCAACCTGAAGAGGTAAGAACACACCTGAACAGTGACCGTAACCTTCAAACATGACCACATACCTGAACCTTGATCTCACAACTGAACCAGGAGCACACACCTGAATCAGGCCCTTGGGGGTATCTCATGCGCTTAGTGGATAACCTGAACCCAGCCAGGACTTGATGACCATATAAGGATCCCCCTTTCCCCAACATGGCTGCACAAAGGCTGCACTTCCTCGGCTTCGAAGGGCTTTTCACCCCATAACCCCACCATCACACCCCTATGCCCACAAGTCCAACAGCGCCCCCCCAGTGCACACATCCTCTATGCTGTGGGGACTGCGTGAGGAAGGGGGAAGAGACCGGATCCACCTGTGAAAGCAGAGATAATGTACCTGGTACATCTCGCTCACCTGGAGAATGTACCTGGTACATCTCGCTCACCTGGAGAATATACCCGGTACACTCCGCTCACCTGGAGAATATACCTGGTGCACTCCGCTCACCTGTCTGTCTGTCTGCAGCGGAGTCGGGCGGAACTGGGGCTGGGCGTCGGCCGGCAGCAGTATCCTGGCAGAATTTGGGACACTCCACATGGAGTTTGTGCACCTGACCTACCTGACTGGAAACCCCGCCTACTACCAGAAGGTGAGTGGGAGGGGCTTACGTGTGTGTGGGCTCACCGCCATATCAGGACGCAGCGCTGTGTCCCTTTCATGTTACTTTTTTATAAAATTATTAAAATGTGTCTGTGTGCACGTCTGTCTGTCTGTCTGTGTGCGTGATATCTGGGTTATATCTTCGTTACTCTCAGGTGATGCACATTCGGAAGCTTTTGGCCAAAATGGACCGACCCAACGGGCTGTACCCCAACTATTTGAACCCCCGAACTGGCCGCTGGGGCCAACGTGAGTCTCACACTTTATTAATGTGTTCATATTCATAACTTCATATTTACTACTGTCTACACTCAAAAACAGAGTTGGTAAAAGTGCTTTTGTGAGTAAGAGAGGGGCATGGTACTGTTGTCATATCAGGAGGGATCTGCCTTTGATTGCTTCAGTTTAGCTCAGTAGTGTTTGATTGCTTTGGTCTGAGCAGGCAGTTTCACTTACAGCAGTATAATGGGCTCAAAGGGGTGCTGTGGTCAGAGTAGGGTCAGAGTAGGGTTAGGGTCAGAGTAGGGTTAGGGTCAGAGTAGGGTTAGGGTTAGGCCACAGCAGTCAGCCCCTCGGTTTTACTGTAACATAATGCTGCCCGTAGACTGACTGTAATTGAGCTGTGAGAGCAGTCAGAGCCCCTCGGTTTTACTGTAACATAATGCTGCCCGTAGACTGACTGTAATTGAGTCGGCCCTCCTGTCGGCCCCTCTGGTTAGTGTAGGTTTGTGTGTGTTAGTGTAGGTTTGTGTGTGTTAGTGTAGGTTTGTGTGTTAGTGTAGGTTTGTGTGTGTTAGTGTAGGTTTGTGTGTTGCTGTAGGTTTGTGTGTGTTAGTGTAGGTTTGTGTGTGTTAGTGTAGGTTTGTGTGTTGCTGTAGGTTTATGTGTTGCTGTAGGTTTGTGTGTGTTAGTGTAGGTTTGTGTGTGTTAGTGTAGGTTTGTGTGTGTTAGTGTAGGTTTGTGTGTGTTAGTGTAGGTTTGTGTGTTGCTGTAGGTTTGTGTGTGTTAGTGTAGGTTTGTGTGTTGCTGTAGGTTTGTGTGTTGCTGTAGGTTTGTGTGTTGCTGTAGGTTTGTGTGTGTTAGTGTAGGTTTGTGTGTTGCTGTAGGTTTGTGTGTGTTAGTGTAGGTTTGTGTGTGTTAGTGTAGGTTTGTGTGTTGCTGTAGGTTTGTGTGTGTTAGTGTAGGTTTGTGTGTTAGTGTAGGTTTGTGTGTTAGTGTAGGTTTGTGTGTGTTAGTGTAGGTTTGTGTGTGTTAGTGTAGGTTTGTGTGTGTTGCTGTAGGTTTGTGTGTTAGTGTAGGTTTGTGTGTTAGTGTAGGTTTGTGTGTTAGTGTAGGTTTGTGTGTTGCTGTAGGTTTGTGTGTGCTAGTGTAGGTTTGTGTGTGTTAGTGTAGGTTTGTGTGTGTTAGTGTAGGTTTGTGTGTTAGTGTAGGTTTGTGTGTGTTACACGGCAGCGTAAGGAATTCCGTCCACAGCAGCTGCACTTTAGTCATGTTAAAGTTGAGGTTCAGATTGTTCTCCAGTTAAAGTGGGTATAGAATTCCATGCACATGAAATGGCTCCATTTGGGAATACTGTGGAGTGATTGGGAATACTGTGGAGTGATTGGGAATAGTGACATGTAGCTTGGTGTGTAAGTCTGGGAGGCCTCGTGTGAAAGCGCAGATTTCAGAATAATTGGTTAAATCCGATTGAGGATTAGCTCTCTGAAATGCCCCAGGAGGATGTGAACTCACCCGCCAGCACAGCTAACATGTTTATTAGCGCATTTTCACCATGTTGGCATGTTATGGCTTGTAGGATCCTGAGGATGTTGAATGTCTGGGTCATGATTTTACCGTGTTTCTGTGTTCTGTTACACCGCAGTGGGCTCAGTTTAACCTCCCACAGACCTGAACATCTCGGTACCTGAATAAATAACTTACCTCTTGTACCTGAGGTTCAGTGTGAGAGTGAGTGCGTGAGTGTGAGTGAGAGAGTGAGTGAGTGAGAGTGAGAGTGAGAGAGAGTGAGAGAGAGTGAGAGAGAGTGAGAGTGAGAGAGAGTGAGAGTGAGAGAGAGTGAGAGTGAGAGTGAGTGAGAGTGAGTGAGTGAGTGAGTGAGTGAGTGAGTGAGTGAGTGAGTGAGTGAGTGAGTGAGTGAGTGAGTGAGTGAGTGAGTGTGAGTGAGTGGTACAGAGCGATCCTGCAGATGACTGGCGGTCGCTGTCGCGTGTTTAGCGCGTGTCTATGTTGGCGGTTTAGCGCGTGTCTATGTCGCCTCGCCGCGTGTCTGAACACATACTCTACAGCGCAAGCATACCGCGCGCGGGGAACATGAGCCGTCTGAGTGCCTGAGCTTGTGAATAATTGATAACGTGCGTCGTTATCGCTGGAGCCGGGATCCCACACCCGGCTGCATGCCATAGCTTTCACTGCAGAGCCTCACACCGTGTATCACAGCTTCATCACAGCGCCGTGGTCTTCCTCAGGGTCCCTCTACAAGCCGCTTACAGGGGGTTTGGGAATAAGGGTCACACTGCTGTTAAGCTGAAGGTCCCAACGTGTGTGTGTGTGGTGTGTGTGGTGTGTGTGTGTGTGTGTGTGGTGTGTGTGGTAAGTGTGTAACGGTAACCTGCCTCCTGTAGATCACACCTCAGTGGGCGGGCTGGGCGACAGCTTCTATGAGTACCTGCTGAAGGCCTGGCTGATGTCAGACAGAACCGACGCTGAGGCCCGCAAGACCTACGACGACGCTGTGGAGGTGAGTGCAGTGTGGAATTGTGGGTACGCTGAACGCAGTGTTGAATTGTGGGTAAGCTGCATGGATTGGATTGTGCTACAGCATGGTTGTTCTTGGGAAGGCGTCTGGCTATGCTGACCTGGCTTTATAACCCCGCCACTCGCAGGCTATCGAGCGCCACCTGATCCGTAAGTCCAGCGGCGGCCTCACCTTCATTGGCGAGTGGAAGAACGGCCACCTGGAGAAGAAGATGGGTCACCTGACCTGCTTCGCCGGCGGAATGTTCGCGCTGGGCGCCGATGGCTCTCCTGACGACAAGGCGGGGCATTACCTGCAGCTGGGCGCCGAGATCGCCCACACCTGTCACGAGTCCTACGACCGTACAGGTGAGAGATCACACACACACACACACACACACACACAGACCTGCCACGAGTCCTACGCCCATACAGGTAAGGTACTCCCCCAGTGACTAGGTAGTGATGCAGGTCACTGATTGGTCCAGAAAATCTTAGAATATTGTCTAAATGACACAATATCGGCACGTGGGGAGACATTAGGTAAAGAAAAAGGATCTATTGCGACTCTTGGAATTATTGACTTTGCATTTTGACCGCGTTTGGTACCATTGACTTACAGTGAAAAAGAGGCCTGAGAGCCCTGTACTGGAGCCAGCTGTAAGAAAAAAGGAACTTCTCCAATGTTCGTTGAAAATGACAAAGTTTATTCTTCGTAACAGCAGTTGACAGAGATACAGCAATGCACTCTGGATTCAGCGGAGTTAATCTGAATCCTGTTCTGTGAAATGTATCACTTTAAATACCATTTTCGGGCTTTTTTTTCTACAGGCGGGAAACAGAAATGTATATTCAAAAATGATGTGATTGGTTTAAGGAAGCCACTGTCTGGCTCCCTTAAATCAATCAGTCTGTTCATCAGTAGGGGGTCTGAAGGTGCAACTTCCCGTGGTCTAACCAGGAACCAGTCTATTGTATTGCTAATCTAATTTCCTTGGTTGAAATAGGCCTTGACGAAGAGTCACTGCTTACACTTACATTTTAACCTTTCATTGTATTTATGATAAGTTGGTTGATTTGGCTGGCAGCGTGGTTGATTTGTCAGTGTTTGAGTGGATCACATAAATTTTGAATCTTACACAGCCGTACCCGCACCTGAGAGCAGCGATCAACAAGACCGGGAAGTGAGCTTCACAAACGAAGCCCGGTCTCGGCCCCATAATGACGCAGAATTTTTCCTGTTGTGTCAGGCTGCTACGATACAGATACCGCTTCTTTTATTCTGTCAGGGTTATTTTAAAACGCCGTATTTTAAGACTGACTGACACACCCAGCATTACACTGAGCAGCTCCCATTGGCTATTACCGCTAATTTACCTGTGGTTTGTGTAAATGTGACCGTCTTAACCTGCTTTCATTAACAACCTCGACATGTTGTGTCATTAGCATTATGCTAAGTCGGGTTATTAATGTTATTCAGTGATACTGGAGCTGGTGTTATTAATGTTATTCAGTGATACTGGAGCTTGTTGTTATTAATGTTATTCAGTGATACTGGAGCTGGTGTTATTAATGTTATTCAGTGATACTGGAGCTGGTGTTATTAATGTTATTCAGTGATACTGGAGCTGGTTGTTATTAATGTTATTCAGTGATACTGTAGCTGGTTGTTATTAATGTTATTCAGTGATACTGGAGCTGGTGTTATTAATGCTATTCAGTGATACTGGAGCTTGTTGTTATTAATGTTATTCAGTGATACTGGAGCTGGTTATTATTAATGTTATTCAGTGATACTGTAGCTGGTGTTATTAATGTTATTCAGTGATACTGTAGCTGGTGTTATTAATGTTATTCAGTGATACTGTAGCTGGTGTTATTCAGTGATACTGGAGCTGGTGTTATTAATGTTATTCAGTGATACTGGAGCTGGTGTTATTAATGTTATTCAGTGATACTGGAGCTGGTGTTATTAATGTTATTCAGTGATACTGGAGCTGGTGTTATTAATGTTATTCAGTGATACTGGAGCTGGTGTTATTAATGTTATTCAGTGATACTGGAGCTGGTGTTATTAATGTTATTCAGTGATACTGGAGCTGGTTATTATTAATGTTATTCAGTGATACTGGAGCTGGTGTTATTCAGTGATACTGTAGCTGGTGTTATTAATGTTATTCAGTGATACTGGAGCTGGTTATTATTAATGTTATTCAGTGATACTGGAGCTGGTGTTATTCAGTGATACTGGAGCTGGTTATTATTAATGTTATTCAGTGATACTGTAGCTGGTGTTATTAATGTTATTCAGTGATACTGGAGCTGGTTATTATTAATGTTATTCAGTGATACTGTAGCTGGTGTTATTAATGTTATTCAGTGATACTGGAGCTGGTTATTATTAATGTTATTCAGTGATACTGGAGCTGGTGTTATTAATGTTATTCAGTGATACTGTAGCTGGTGTTATTAATGTTATTCAGTGATACTGGAGCTGGTTATTATTAATGTTATTCAGTGATACTGGAGCTGGTGTTATTAATGTTATTCAGTGATACTGGAGCTGGTGTTATTAATGTTATTCAGTGATACTGGAGCTGGTGTTATTAATGTTATTCAGTGATACTGGAGCTGGTGTTATTAATGTTATTCAGTGATACTGGAGCTGGTTATTATTAATGTTATTCAGTGATACTGGAGCTGGTTATTATTAATGTTATTCAGTGATACTGGAGCTGGTGTTATTAATGTTATTCAGTGATACTGGAGCTGGTGTTATTAATGTTATTCAGTGATACTGGAGCTGGTGTTATTAATGTTATTCAGTGATACTGGAGCTGGTGTTATTAATGTTATTCAGTGATACTGGAGCTGGTTATTATTAATGTTATTCAGTGATACTGGAGCTGGTGTTATTAATGTTATTCAGTGATACTGTAGCTGGTGTTATTAATGTTATTCAGTGATACTGGAGCTGGTGTTATTAATGTTATTCAGTGATACTGGAGCTGGTTATTATTAATGTTATTCAGTGATACTGGAGCTGGTGTTATTAATGTTATTCAGTGATACTGGAGCTGGTGTTATTAATGTTATTCAGTGATACTGGAGCTGGTTATTATTAATGTTATTCAGTGATACTGTAGCTGGTGTTATTAATGTTATTCAGTGATACTGGAGCTGGTTATTATTAATGTTATTCAGTGATACTGTAGCTGGTGTTATTAATGTTATTCAGTGATACTGGAGCTGGTTATTATTAATGTTATTCAGTGATACTGGAGCTGGTGTTATTAATGTTATTCAGTGATACTGTAGCTGGTGTTATTAATGTTATTCAGTGATACTGTAGCTGGTGTTATTAATGTTATTCAGTGATACTGGAGCTGGTGTTATTAATGTTATTCAGTGATACTGGAGCTGGTGTTATTAATGTTATTCAGTGATACTGGAGCTGGTGTTATTAATGTTATTCAGTGATACTGGAGCTGGTTATTATTAATGTTATTCAGTGATACTGGAGCTTGTTGTTATTAATGTTATTCAGTGATACTGGAGCTTGTTGTTATTAATGTTATTCAGTGATACTGGAGCTGGTGTTATTAATGTTATTCAGTGATACTGGAGCTGGTGTTATTAATGTTATTCAGTGATACTGGAGCTGGTGTTATTAATGTTATTCAGTGATACTGGAGCTGGTGTTATTAATGTTATTCAGTGATACTGTAGCTGGTGTTATTAATGTTATTCAGTGATACTGGAGCTGGTGTTATTAATGTTATTCAGTGATACTGGAGTTTGTTGTGTATGTTTGGGAGCAGACGTTACTAATTACTACATACTCACTGAGCTTGTTATGCCTGGGGGGGAGTGTAACTAAGTGCCACACCCTGTTTTACACACGTTTGTATCCAACTCGTCTCTAAATACAGTATATTGCAACATGCTTTATTGGCACGAAATGCAGAAATTATTGGCAAAGCATAGCATACCGGTCTTGCTCTCTCACCCTCCTTTTCCAAATTCAAATTTAAATTAAAGTAAAAGACAAGTAAACTTGTGTTGCAAAAGCATTGAGATGCAGAAACAACAAACCTTCACAAGCAAGAAAGGAGGGATTCTATATTTAGTTATTTAATATTGTATATGTACTGATAATAAACTGGTGGTGGGGTTTTTAGGGGTTCAGGGGTGTTTGGCGGGGTGGGGAGGTATTGGTAGGCCAGGCTGGTGGTGGGGTTTTTAGGGGTTCAGGGGTGTTTGGGGGGGTGGGGAGGTAGGGGTAGGCCCGGCTGGTGGTGGGGTTTTTAGGGGTTCAGGAGTGTTTGGCGGGGTGGGGAGGTAGGGGTAGGCCAGGCTGGTGGTGGGGTGTTTAGGGGTTCAGGGGTGTTTGGCGGGGTGGGGAGGTAGGGGTAGGCCAGGCTGGTGGTGGGGTTTTTAGGGGTTCAGGAGTGTTTGGCGGGGTGGGGAGGTAGGGGTAGGCCAGGCTGGTGGTGGGGTGTTTAGGGGTTCAGGGGTGTTTGGCGGGGTGGGGAGGTAGGGGTAGGCCAGGCTGGTGGTGGGGTTTTTAGGGGTTCAGGAGTGTTTGGCGGGGTGGGGAGGTAGGGGTAGGCCAGGCTGGTGGTGGGGTGTTTAGGAGTTCAGGGGTGTTTGGCGGGGTGGGGAGGTAGGGGTAGGCCAGGCTGGTGGTGGGGTGTTTAGGAGTTCAGGGGTGTTTGGCAGGGTGGGGGGAGGTAGGGGTAGGCCAGGATGGCCTCCCAGGCGGAGGAGGAAGTGCAGTCTCTCCGGCATGGGTTCAGGTACGCGTGCCGGACGGCGATGCATCGGTTGAAGACGTGTTGTTAGCAGTCGGGGAACAGGTGGGCTGCGAACAGATCTATTCGGCTTCTAGGATGAATAAGGCAGTGGTAGTTTTTCTTAAGAAGGAAAACTTAGTGGCTATGGTTATAGAGAGTGGTATCTGGGTGAAGGGACTTTTTGTGCCGATAACCCCGCTTTCAGCACCAGCTACCAAAGTAGTAATTTCTAACGTGCCCCCTTTTATAAAAAACGAAGCAATTGCGAGAGAATTGACGTGGTTTGGAAAATTCGCCAGTTCATTAAAAATGATCCCATTGGGCTGTAAAAGCAGTGCAATGAAACGTGTTGTCTTTCAGAAGACAGGTTTTTATGTTTTTAAATAACACTGATCAGACCCTTGATGTGGCGTTTCGCTGCATGCATGGGGAAAGTTTGTTTCTGGTGTTTGCATCAACGGAAAGTTTACGCTGCTTCGAGTGTGGGGATATCGGGCACAAAAGGTTTGCGTGTCTGTATAAGACCCGGCCACGGGAGGGAGATACCGGTGAAAACAGGCAAGAGGCGAGACAAGATGGGGATAAAGGAAGGAGCCGAGAGGAGACGCTCCGGGAGCGAGTTCAGGATTGGGGAAAGTTAGAAGGTCCGTGAAGAGAAGCGTGAAAGGAGAGGTAAATACGGTAAAGAAAAATTATTTTCAGAAGAAAGACATTTCGGTTTCGGAAGGGAGGGAGCAGGTAGAATTAGGAATTGAGAAGCAGACAGAACCAGTGACTGTAGTTTCAGCGGCGCCGGGAGAAGGGGCCGAGGTCGGGGAAACGGAGAGGGGTGGGGCGGGAGGGAGACGGGGAGGTGGGGGAGATCGAGGAAGAGGACGGGGGAAACTCTGATTCTTCCACGGTGTCTGAAATAACAGCGAGTCAAATGGGTGATGGCTCTGGGTTATTTTCTCACGGGTTCCTGGTTGTCTGTTTCCTTTTTTTATTAAGATGGAGCTCTTACGAATAGGCTCACTTAATATAAATGGCGCCAGAGACGATTTAAAAAGGGGTCTGCTGTCAGAGTTAAAGAAGTGTGCCAAGGCCGGTTGTTGATTGTGCAAGCATGTGTGCAGCAACAAAAAAACATTGTCTTTATAAATGTGTATGTTCCAAAAGATGGTCCGGCCCGGGAGGGTTTTTTGCACAATTAAAGCAGGAGCTGCTACAAATCCCGCAAGACAGCTTTTAAATTATGGGGGTGATTGGAACTGCACGGTAGATTTTAACGTTGATAGAAATGGGGAAGAACCCCATTTAAGGTCAGCTAGGGTTTTGGGCGATCTACTGGTGCAGTTTGATCTCATAGATACTTGGAGGAATAAATACCCAAGGAAGAAGGGGTACACATGGTTGAGAGTGGTTGGGCAGCGGGTCAGTGCTGCCAGGCTGGACAGGGTGTACATTCCGCTGCAGTACAACAATAGACTGGCGGGTATTTTTCTGACCACCACATCGCTATGGCACATGTGACACTTGCACCAGGTCCCCAGAAATCAGCTTACTGGAAATTTAATGTAAAGCTATTACAAGATGCCTCCTTTTGTACTGCTTTTGCAGATTTCTGGGATAGGTGGAGACAGGAAAAGGGAGTTTTTGAGTCCCTTAGACAGTGGTGGGAAATTGGGAAGACTCAGACTAAAATGTTTTGCCAACAGCATGCAGCATTTTCAGCATGGGAAAAAAGAAGGGTGATTGACAACATTGAGAGGAGGATCAGGGAAGTGGTATACTCCTGTAGTGGTATACTCCTGTAGTGGTATACTCCTGTAGTGGTATACTCCTGTAGTGGTATACACCTGTAGTGGTATACTCCTGTAGTGGTATACTCCTGTAGTGGTATACTCCTGTAGTGGTATACTCCTGTAGTGGTATACTCCTGTAGTGGTATACTCCTGTAGTGGTATACGCCTGTAGTGGTATACGCCTGTAGTGGTATACGCCTGTAGTGGTATACTCCTGTCTTCCTTCCTTTCTGAGCTCCTTTGCTTCTCGTGGCTATATTCTCCCTAATATTACTTTAAACTACTTAAATTACATTCAATTTGTTTTGATTATTGTACTCCTCTTTTGTCTAAGTAGTTCTTAATGTCCTATTTGACTTTAAAACATTTTAAAACAGTTTAACTCACTTTAAAATGATACATTTTCTAAATATTTCAGGAGCTCATCTTGAACACGACTTGCTTCTCTCTCTCTCTCCCCCTCTCTCCCTCTCCTCCCCCCTCTCTCTCTGTAGTTCTGAAGCTGGGGCCGGAGGCGTTTAAGTTTGACAGTGGGTTGGAGGCAGTGGCAGTCAGACAGAATGAGAAATACTACATCCTGCGGCCGGAGGTGATCGAGACGTACTGGTACATGTGGAGGTTCACCCACGACCCCAAATACAGGGAGTGGGGCTGGCAGGCAGCACAGGTGAGTACACCCCCCCCCAAGCCCACAGAGCCCACAAGCACACACACATACACACATACACACATGCGCACAAGTGTCCTGGCTTTCCACATTCACACTTTCTTTAAAAGTTTTCTTGTTTTGAAAGGTAAGAGATTTCTGCCTTTGTTTGCGTGTTGTGTGCAATAATGATGTAATCAGCAGCAGGATCTGTGACTGTCTCTCTCTCAGTGTGTATACTGCTCTTTCTGTCTCAGGCCATAGATAAATACTGCCGGGTTAGTGGGGGATTCTCTGGGGTCAAAGATGTCTACTCGTCCAACCCCACGTACGACGACGTACAGCAGAGCTTCTTCCTGGCTGAGACGCTAAAGTAAGACATCTCTGCTTCTGCTGCCCTCTGCTGGTAGATTTTATATAACTGATTAAAGGTTCAGAAGGTTGCAGTTCCACATTAATTCGGTACGTTGTGTTTTCTGCGTTTATACCTGAACACTCATCTCCGCACGTCCCCCAGGTATCTCTACCTGCTCTTCTCTGGTGATGACCTTCTGTCCTTGGAGAGCTGGGTGTTCAACACAGAGGCCCACCCCTTACCTGTGCTACACCTGGGTAACATCACTCTGCCTGGCAGCCCCACCCAACGATAGGACCGCCCACTGCAAGCCCCGCCCCCTTCAGAAAGACTGCTCAGGCAGAGGGATTGTGGATTCTGCTCCTGCTCGCGGTCACATGACCTGCCACGCCCACTCTGACCAGCTCCTTTGACCAAAAACCTTCCGATGGGCTCGGAGAGAAGGAACTGACCCTATGTTCTCCGGGATTATTATTGGACGGACGGACGGACGGACGGGCGGAGCTGGGAGTACAACCCTGGGGCAGACGGGATGACGGACAGGCAGAACCCTGGGAATGACGGACAGGCAGTGGTGTTTGTTTTGTTGTGCTGTGAATAGGCTGAGCTTTAGGTTCTCCTGGATGGACGGATGTGTAAATGGATGTGTACTTTTAGACCATTTTCTTTTTGTGTTTTTTTTTATTTTTTGTTTTTTTTAATTCCTTATTTTTGTTTTTTGTGGGTGGGGTGGAGTGGTGAGACTTGAGATTACCCAAAATCAACAATAGCACTTCCTGTTTACTGACCTTTGACCTGGAAATATAAATGTAATGTAATTACTGAAACTTTCACTGAGGCAGGCTGCGGGTTGTGACGGTCAGGATAGGAGCCATTCCCCACCTGTCAATCAACAGTACAATTGGCTGAGAAGCGACTATCTAGTCAGTGTCTCTCTCTCACACACACACACACATACATACACTCGCTTGTGCGCACAAACACACATATATACGCGTAATACACACACACACACATACATATACTCGCTTGTGCGCACAAACACACATATACACGCGTAATACACACATTCACACACAGACACTCCACCCCACACACCCCCACACACACATTCACACACACACACACACACCTGTAGGCTGGGTGGATTTGCCTCATTGTTCACAGGTAAGTGGATGACCGTATAAGAGCCTGTATGTCTGCAGTAATACTCTCTAAGTGGGTAGAGTTTGAACAGAACCAGCACACTGTAAAGTCCAGCTCCACAAATTAAACTCTTTGCTGGAATCTTCCATCTGTCAATGTGCTGTTACCATATCGGGATTCTCCCGCTCATTCCTGGCTTATGCTCATGGGGGGGTTAGACAAATGTTCAGGAAGATCTGAGCACTAATCATGTTTGACAGCGGACAGCAGTCACCATGGCAACAGGCAGACGTCACACTGGCAGTTGACACTTTCTGTGAAAATGCTTTTGTTGTTGATCGTTTTTAATTATTGATATTAGTACATTGACCCCCATATAAACAGCACCACTTCATCTGGTCTGCTTCCTTTTGCACATCAAGCGTACGGTAGTGTGTGATTGGCTGTTTATGAAGCGTACGGTAGTGTGTGATTGGCTGTTTATGAAGCGTACGGTAGTGTGTGATTGGCTGTTTACAGCTCCTCGACCACTAAAGAGCGATCATGTGTGAAGAACAGGGCAGCTGAAGGGATCTACTGGACGGTTCTCATTTCCAGACTTCAGCGCTTGGAACGTCCAAAAACTTGAGTGTTTAAGAGATGTGTGCAGTCGTCAGTCAACGTACCGTTTGGACCGAAGGCACAGACCATCTCCTGTCTTTCCACAAACCGTGATGTGGCTCAACACTACAGCAGCTTTCAGTGTTTTTTATTTTGCTTTTGTGTGTAAAAATAGCTCTTTTCTATAAGGGATGATCACTCTCTTTTGTGTGTAAAAATAGCTCTTTTCTATAAGGGATGATCACTCTCTTGACTTGTTAGGGGTAACGAAAATTGTAAGGGTTCCCTTCCAGTCTCAGTGGTACCCAGACAATCACCCAACCCCTTTTGGGTGGAGCCCTGTCGATGTGACCAATCCGTGAGTGACTCCACCTCCCCTCTGCCAGCTGCTGCTTCAGTAAAGACCAGCGTCCTGCTCGCGCTTCCCCTCCACTCCCCCAGGGGGCAGCAGTGCCAGTCTGCAGGTTTCTCTTTTTTTTGTTGTATTTTGCATCATTGTGACATCACTTGCTGCTTCCTGTCCTGGGAGCTGCAGCCCAAGGTGAATTTTCAAGTGTTCCATATTTGTATTTTTACTGAACAAAATTAATTGTAAATATGTTATTAAAAAGTTTGGAGATCGATTCAATAAAGATGTAATTAAAAGTCAGCTGGGGCTGGATTTGTCGGACCAGTGGAAAATTATGGTAGAAACGAACGAGTCCATAACATGGATGCAGTACCTCTCTGTTGCCACAAGGGGGTGTGATGGGAAGGGAGTAGAGTCACCCCCTTGTAGCCTGAAACCAGCAAACCCCAGTTTGTAGAGTTATTAAATCTGGCTTCATACTAAGAAGGTGAACAGATCATAGTACAGCCAGCTTCAGACAGGAAATGAGGGATCATAGTACAGCTACAGACAGGAAATGCGGGATGAAATGCAGACAGCAGATAGAGGGACTGAGAAAATGGGAGAAGATAAAAACATTAAAAAAGAAGTGGGCAGGCGTCCATCTCGCAGTGTGACCGCTAACATCCGCTAATGGATCCCTCCCCCTCCTCTGGCTCAGGAGCAGAACCACGCTGGTGCCAGTGAAGGCTGGAAGCTGGGAGAGCCAGGCTCGATCAGGGGGAAGCCATGCCAGACAGCGCAGCGGTTTCCAGAACTCTGAGATGAGTGCACCACGGTAACTGCTGTCTGTTTGCAGTGCTACTGGGGAGTCCTTCCCACAATGCACCCTGTCTGCTGCAGAGAACTGATGTGTTTATGGGTTAAGAGGGTCTATATGGGACAGTGAGGGACTGATACTTGTTCTGAGTGAAAGTGCAGTTATGTGCCACGTCTCTCCAAACAAAACCAAACCGGTCACAGCCAGTTCCCTCCAATCTGCCTGGTTTTCACTTCCTGTTTTTCTCCCTGTGAAACTTTTGCATGTGTGCTGCAGACTGGGTTCTGTAAGCAGACAGTGGACCTGGGCAGAACTGTGTACCAAACCCACACTGCCTGGAGTGGACCTGGGCAGAACTGTGTACCAAACCCACACTGCCTGGAGTGGACCTGGGCAGAACTGTGTACCAAACCCACACTGCCTGGAGTGGACCTGGGCAGAACTGTGTACCGAACCCACACTGCCTGGAGAGATCCATCTTTTTCTCTCCAGTCTTTTTTTATTTTAACAGCTGCCATTAGAGGGCGTCATTCTAGCAAACGTGACCTCTGATTTCCACAAGCACATGAGCATCAATGTAAAACAAGACGAGGAAAGGAAATTCTGGACAGAAGTGCTGTTCTGCTACTAAGGGTAACTGCAGCTGCAGTCTCTGGCATAGCAACAGAAGGGTCCAGATAAATTAATGTGTATTTCCTGTGAAACTACAGAGAGCAGAAATCGACTGTGACACAGCTGTGTGTGTGTGTGTGTGTGTGTGGGGAGGGTGAATGAGAATAACAGTGCAGGCAGCATGGATAATGGGATGTGTTTACACGCATACACTCCCATACATTCTGGGCACACACACACACACACTCGTGTAGAAACTCCAATGGAATGTATTTCCACCTGGGTTTCTGTTGTTAGATTTGGCCCATTGACTATTGAACAGTGACTATCTGTATTCATCATATTAAACAACTGAGCTTATTAACAACCCAATACTGCCGAGGAGCTTTAACCGGCTCACTGAAACCCCGGGCATGCTGGGATAGCTAAACGACATGTGACTAAACGACATAGCTAAACGACTCTTATTTTAGAGCAGGGTGGCCAAGTCTCACACTTGAGCACTTCAAATGCGGGTGAACGCGAGAACCTCCAGGGGCTTAGTCTGTCCCATTTCTTATTTTGCAAGTGCGCGAATGCTTGACTCTTTATGAGCCCTTGATGTGGCCTTCACGTGAGTCCGCATCAAACCAAACTTCGCCGAAGCGTATTGCCCGTAGTTATTTGCGTTATCGTGACTTTCTGCACTCTGGCCAATCAGAGCTGTATTCCGTGTGCAAGACCAAGCTACTGCACAATCGAGCAAAGGAAATACAAGTGAAAACCAGTTCAATCATGCATTTTCACTAACTCTTACCGGTTAAAAATATGAAATAACTATATATTTATGTATGATGTTCAATAAATAAATCAAGCGATTTTTTTCTTGTAAATTCGCATTTTATTAGGATTTATAAGCATCGGTGCTTTATGGGCTGCAGTCTGATAAAATATGTACCCTACTCGGCAGCAGAAAGGCTTCTCAGGCTGGCTGGTAACATTAGCTAAGTATATCAAATAACAAATACGGGACCTGCAGTAGCCTACAGTTAACATACAAGTATTAAACTTAAATCGGCACTGGGTTTTCCCAAACAGCTCTGCTGTTCTAGCTAGCTTTGCAAAAGATTAAATGGTTATAACGTTACAAAAGCAAATGTCCTCCAGCGTTTGTTTTATTTATTTTAATCTCAACATGCCATATGTTGAACTTCAACTCGATTGACCTAAGCCTACAGATTTTAGGTAAAAAAATGAGTTTACCAATCTGACACACACCTGGCCAGAATTACCATGCACAGATTCCTTTTTATATTAGCCATGTAAATGTTTATATTTAGCAGGTAAAAGTAGCATATTTTAAAGATATTTTAAGATTTAAGATACTCAATCAGTATGGAGCAAAAAAAGACAGAAAATGTCTATGTTCCTTTTATGAAAAACGTGTGTGACAGCGTTGTAGTTATGAGGTCTTGTTGCTTTCAGTTGATGGTGTTGTAGGGTTGTAATTCGGTTGTTCTCTGATTGTGGCTGATTGCCTCCATGTGGGAAGAGACTAAGGTGGTTTCAGTTCGGCTGAAACGAGGACTTTCCTCTTTGTACTGATAATGTACGAGCAGCCTTTGACTGATGATGTCAGGAGGGCGTACAGGGGTTGTAACTCCTTCAATAATCATGACGGGGCAGTATAACCCCCCCCCGAAGCTCCGTTTGTGAAGGAAGGAAGGAAGAAGTATTTCAGTTTCAACAGTATAGCGGTCGTTGTCATTGGTGAAGGGAGATTGTTTAAATTAATAATGGTACGCCTTTGAATGTGATCAATTAATCTTTTCGTGTGCTGCTGTAATAAATCTCATCTAGCTATGATGAAGACAAGTTCCACTCCAACCGGTTTAACATGTAGACATGTGATTATTTTCTATTGCTAGTTTGCATTGTCATAACCCTTAACCTTCCTATCATCTTCAGGGTCAATTTGACCCGATTCAGTGTTTGTTTGACGTCTGTTAAAAACCAGTTAACCTTATTTTTTCATCCTGTATGACCTTTCCTAATTTGGTGGGATTAAATAGTAAACATGCAATAAACATAATGCTGTTTTCAAAAGTTATGCTCCAGGAACCCCCTGGGATTTGTCATCTCAGGTTGACAGTACACATTCCGCCCAGAGGCAGAATAAACCCTTTTGGAGGTTAGCATGCGCTTAATTGATCTGTAGCCTACCTGGAAAAAGTCATGACCTTAAATCACTGGCACCTCCTCCAACTGTCACACTTTCATTTCCCCGCTAGGTTTCTCTTTCCCCACACTCCCTCCTCCCGGTTTCTCTTTCCCCACACTCCCTCCTCCCGGTTTCTCTTTCCCCACACTCCCTCCTCCCGGTTTCTCTTTCCCCACACTCCCTCCTCCCGGTTTCTCTTTCCCCCACTCTCCCTCCTTTTAAGCCGTTCTTTTTTATCTTTCATTTCCCCGCTAGGTTTCTCTTTCTCCACACTCCCTCCTCCAACTCTTTCTCTTTCCGTCCTATTGAAGGCAGTGGCGTAAACCACTCTGTCAAGCGCACCTTGCTGTTAGAGATTATAGTATTTTCTTTCACATCTTGCCAAACAACATGTTAAGAGCTTTGCATTTCGCGCGCGTACACACACACACACACACACACACACACACACACACTCTCTCTCTTTCCCCTTGTTGTCTTGAAAGTGAAACCCGATTTATTTTACATTTCTCTTTTTCTGTCATGAATCGCTTTGACGATATAAAATTGCCCTATGTTCCGCTAATGTCCAGAGAAACGGCTAACTTCCACTATTGTGCACGTCATTGAAGGTTGTGTTGGCACTTTCCGGCGAATCTGATCCTTCCTCTGAAGAAAGAAACAGGACTCGTTTTAGAAACGATCCTTATTCTAAAATAAGTTCAATAATGTTGGACAGACTCTAGACCTTAGAAGATAACGGACTGAGAACCGTCTATCTAGATCAGCACGGATAGCACACCAAAAGCGTCCTATTTCATATATTTTGGCTTATTTAAAAACAAACTAAAACCTCATGGGCTAGCCTAGCTATGTGAATATGCAGTGATTTAAACTTTCAAGTAAAATATGAATCATTGGGAATGCGCCGTCAATACGACCCTCACCACAGACTGAACACGCATGCGTGTGGTCACCTAGCAACACGAAACCCCTTTTGACCAATCAAGAATGTTGTCCAGTGTATTAATACAAAAAGTGAGTTCATTTTAAGTTTTAAATCCCGTAATTTGACAATCTAAACGTATATTTACTTTAAAAATAAATACAGTAAATCGTATAATCATGATTATACACGTGCTTATAAATTACGACAATAGACTATTCGTTTTTAATATATACATGTAGCCTACTTTTTTTTTTAAAGGAATGCGCGCGCAGTCGCATTCCAGACAGCCGTTCTTCGGCGTATAAAAGCGCACCGCACTACTTTCTCAGACTCATTCTCAGCCGAGGCTCTGAAATGTGTGTTTCTCAGTCCCAGCGAGTACACTGACGCGCACTGTCATTCATTGAGGATCCGCGTTGATCAGAAGGTAGCTACGTATTGATATTTTGTTTTTTTAAAACATGTTTTCATTGTAGTTAAACGCAAAACGTTAAATCACATCAGGATTTTATTAAGTTTGTCGCATTCCGTTTGCTGGCAGGTTTTGTAACGAGCTAATGCTTTAGTTAAGTTTGCACGTGGGAATGACTTAAAATGGCATAACTGCAAACGGTTAACGTTACAATTATGAAGAACGGTAGTTGTATTTATTGAGTTCTAGCTAGCTATGTTGTGTGTTCGTAGCTATAGCTTGTCGCTGTAACGTTAAATAACGCTGTTGGCTGCTGTAGCTCGCTTGCCACCCAGCCAGATTGCAGCCGTCGCTACAGTAGCTAATGTTAGCACTTAGCTACCTTACATAGTTGTGTAGACACTACATTTCTGCGTTATATTTTACTCAGGCTACGCGTCGTCCACTCAAACTTGCATCACATTAATTCAATTTATATTTAACAAAAATAACACGATCTGACCGCTTATGTGGATGTTCCGCTTGCTACAAAGTGGTTTGGTAGAATTTGGCCGGTCTGCCGACAATAAAAGCAATGATGTGATGCCAGGTAAAGGTAAAGCGCACCTCTCTCTCTCTTATTCTCAAGCGCAGAAGCTTCGTGCGCATCTGGCGAGCTCAATCTTTATTTTTTATTAAAATTTTGGAACTGTGTTGAAGTTGTCATAAATACAACTTGTGACGTTACAAGGGGTGACTTTAATATTAATTGTTATGTAAAAGTGAATTTTAACTATATCTCGACTATTTGTCTTAATGCAGTTTGTGTTTAGTCTGGTTTGTAGTGTGCGTCTGACTGAATCGCTCGGTTTGATGTCATCCGTTTCATTTTGATTCCCTCCGTCAAAGCGATGTTATTAGTTCTACTTATTGCGTTTATAGTGTAAACTAGCTATTTCAGTTAACTAATCAACACAGAGGTAATGCATTACAAAACAGTATTTAGTGATTCATGCTTAAGGATCATTTTTGGTAACTACCGTATGAACACTGATTTAAGATTGTTACCGTTTATAGATAATTGTTACGTTATTGTAGCATATGTCACGATTCACGAAGGGTATTTAAGGCACTGCTTGCACGGTTAGAAGCTTTTATTTTAGGCCTGTTTTTCCCGACAATGCCTACGCGCTGTAATTTTGGCTGTTCTGTGCTTATGTAGCCTACCTGTGCCTGGTATTGTTGTTGGTGCTTCTTTGATGTGTATTAAATGTATCATGCTATGTTACCTAGAGCACATGAATTTGTGTATAATAATAATTATGGTAATAATACTGTCTGTAATCTCTTTCCCCAGGTTGTCTAAAGAGAGGCGGGCGATTGGGCATGGCAGAGGCCGTCAGCAGTGGGGAGTGTGAGCACAGCAGCGTGCTTACCTGGGACCAGGTGAGCCGTCTGAACCAGGTACTGACGGAGGTGGTGGCGGTGCACGGGCGGGGCAACTTCCCCACGCTGGGGGTGTGTCTGAAGGATGTGGTGCAGACAGTGCGAGCTCGGCTGCAGGCCAGGGGCATCACCGTGAAAGACGTGCGTCTCAACGGCTCCACCGCCAGCCACGTGCTGGTGGAGGACGAGGGGTGGAGCTACAAGGACCTGGACCTCATCTTCCGTGTAGATCTGCATCAGGAGGCGGAGTTTCAGGCTGCGAAGGCGGAGTTTCAGCCTCCGGGGGCAGGGTTTCAGCTGGTCCTGGAGGTGGTGCTGCGCTCCCTGCTGGACTTCCTGCCCAGCGGGGTGAATAAAGAGAAGATGTCGCCCGTCACGCTGAAGGAGGCGTACGTGCAGAAGCTGGCGAAGGTTTCCACCGACACCGACCGCTGGAGCCTCATCTCGCTCTGCAACAACCACGGACGAAATATCGAGCTCAAGTTCGTGGACCGAATCCGCCGGCAGTTTGAGTTCAGCGTCGACTCGTTCCAGATCGTCCTGGACCCCATGCTGGAGCAGTACCGCCTGCAGGGCGGGGCCATCGCATCGGAGACCTCCTTCCCGGCGGTGGTGGTCGAGAGCGTTTACGGTGACTTCACGGAGGCGCTGGGGCACCTGCGAGACCGTCTGATCGCCACGCGGCGGCCCGAGGAGATCCGCGGCGGTGGCCTGCTGAAGTACTGCAGCCTGCTGGCGCGCGGGTTCCGACCCGCCGACCCGCAGGAGCTGCGCTCGCTGCAGCGCTACATGTGCTCGCGCTTCTTCATCGACTTTCCCGAGGTGTGCGAGCAGCGGCGCAAGCTCGATGCCTACCTGCGCAGCCACTTCGCCGGCGAGGAGTCACGCCGGTACGCCTACCTGATGCTGCTGCGTCGCGTGGTGGACGAGAGCACCGTCTGCCTCATGGGACACGAGCGGCGGCAGACCCTCAGCCTCATCTCCCTCACGGCGCTACGCGTGCTCGCCGAGCAGAACACCTTCCCCGACGCCTCCAGCGTCACCTGCTTCTACCAGCCCGCCCCCTACGCCCAGGACCCCAACTTCTGCCCTTACTACTGTGGCCTGAACCTCCCAACATGGCAGCCCTGTAGCTAACAGATCTTCCCAACATGGCTGCCATGAGACTGACACACCCTCCCAACATGGCAGCCCTGTAGCTAACAGATCTTCCCAACATGGCTGCCGTGAGACTGACATACCCTCCCAACATGGCCACCCTGTAATTGTAGAGTGGCAGGGGAGCTGGCTTAATAAAAGTGCCAAGAGCTACCAGGTGGTTTTCTTCCTGTGTGAATAATAAGGGCCTTAAAATTAATTCATTTCTCTTTGTTTATCTACAGAGAGGAGGAGCTTGCAGGACCCAATATGACATTTTTTATTTTGTGTTGAATTTTGTTTCCCACATTTTCAGTAATTGGACTTGATGGGTGTGTTTATTCAATCTTTTTCTGCCAGTAATTCTGTGAATAATTTTGCTGTGGGACCCTTTTCCTTCCGAAATATGAGGAGTCTGGAAAGGGAGTGGGATTAAGATATGGAGGGGGGGGGGGGGTTGTCTGCGCAAGAACATGAGGGGGGCGGCACAAAAGGAAAAGTGAGAATTGGGGGTTTAGAGACGTTCATGCCGGCGTCGGTTTCTATTCCGCAGATCAATGGTTTGAATTTCTTGCACGTGCTGGTGAGAAAATGGTGTTTGTGAAATGGGGTTAGCTTAGCGTCAGCTGCCCTTACAGGGGGGGTACAGAGCACAGGGGCGGTCTGCCCTCTGTAGGGGTGATAGCAGGGGACGGGTCGGGGCGGTCTGCCCCTCTGTAGGGCTGATAGCAGGGGACGGGTCGGGGCGGTTCTGCCCCTCTAGGGGTGATAGCAGGGGACGGGTCGGGTTATTGCATTGGAGGCAAACATTTTGGGGTAAAGGGTTTTTTTATTTTTTCCTTAGTTGATCTCGTGTGATTAGCAGCAGCTGGAGTGCTGACTATGCAAATATGCCACTTAAGGGCTTCTTTACTTTTCTTTATATCAAAATAAATGGATAAAAAGATCATTGCTGGTTTACAAGCGGGAGTGACTGACGCTGCTGCGTGACAGACAGACAGAGTTTGCGTTGCGCGGTTTTGTTTCACACTGTGTGGTTTGAGTGCGTTTCTCTGGTCCTCCTGTACCTGGACTGTGGGCCAAATCACAGCCCAGCCACCAGTCCCATTAAACCTCAGCAGGCTTTATTTGTGATCTCTGTAGGTTAATCGTATAAGTTAATTGTGCAAGAATGCAGTGCTTTCTGTGTGTATAAAGTTGGCTCGTTCTCTTGGAGCAAGTCAGGGCAGCGCTCTGTAATTCATTAAGCTTAATTGTCTCAATCGGTGATTCTCATTGTGCTGCGAATAATTACTGCAGCTGAGGTCACACAGCTGTCATGAAATCCAGAACGCACACGCACACACACGCACGCGCACACTCAGTGTTTGGGTCAGAGGTCAGGTTGGGAAACGCGGTTGCCACACTGCCTATGTTTTGGGTTAAAACTGTAGGGCAGTTGTGCTTGTGTCTGAGATTTATCTGTGCAGTTTCAGATGCTGATGAGTTTGTACTGTGCAGCATGCAGGATGCATAGACGCAGACTTTACTGTGCAGGATGCATAGACGCAGACTTGTACTGTGCAGCATGCAGGATGCAGTATGCATAGACGCAGATTTGTACTGCTGCTCGCTTCTCTCTACTCTTTAATCTGGGCTGTACACTTTCTTAAAGGAACAGGATGGTCAGTGCTTACTGGTGGTCTGGAAAGGGGTATGAACAGCACCCAGGACTTATCTAATGGATGCCCCCGGGGATAATTGGATTGGTCAGTTAGCTGGGGGTAATTGGATTGGTCAGTTAGCTGGGGGTAATTGGATTGGTCAGTTAGCTGGGGGTAATTGGATTGGTCAGTTAGCTGGGGGTAATTGGATTGGTCAGTTAGCTGGGGGTAATTGGATTGGTCAGTTAGCTGGGGGTAATTGGATTGGTCAGTTAGCTGGGGGTAATAGGATTGGTCAGTTAGCTGGGGGTAATAGGATTGGTCAGTTAGCTGGGGGTAATAGGATTGGTCAGTTAGCTGGGGGTAATTGGATTGGTCAGTTAGCTGGGGGTAATAGGATTGGTCCGTTAGCTGGGGGTAATAGGATTGGTCAGTTAGCTGGGGGTAATAGGATTGGTCAGTTAGCTGGGGGTAATAGGATTGGTCAGTTAGCTGGGGGTAATTGGATTGGTCAGTTAGCTGGGGGTAATTGGATTGGTCAGTTAGCTGGGGGTAATTGGATTGGTCAGTTAGCTGGGGGTAATAGGATTGGTCAGTTAGCTGGGGGTAATAGGATTGGTCAGTTAGCTGGGGGTAATAGGATTGGTCAGTTAGCTGGGGGTAATTGGATTGGTCAGTTAGCTGGGGGTAATTGGATTGGTCAGTTAGCTGGGGGTAATAGGATTGGTCAGTTAGCTGGGGGTAATTGGATTGGGACATAAATTAACGGGACAGCACGGCCTGGTGGGATGAGGCTAGATCAGAATAATGATGTTTTTTTTTTTGTTTTTTTTTAAAGAGCAGAGGTTGGGAAAACCACTGTAAAACACAGCATTGTGGGAAATGTAGTTTGATGCCATTGACTGGGATGATTGTTGTTCATCAGTGCACTTATGCCTCGCATGCACACGCACATGCACGCACACAATGTGGGTGCCTGAAATGTTTTTTCAGTTTAATTTGTATTTTTTTGGGGTCAGGGGCAGATGAGTGTGAGCATCCAAACGAGCATGTGTGTATGGGTGTGTATGCGTGTGGGTGGTGGGTGGTATGCGTGTGGGTGGTGTGTGGTGTGGGTGGTGTGTGGTGTGGGTGGTGGGTGGTGTGTGGGTGGTGTGCGTGTGGGTGGTGTGTGGTGTGGGTGGTGTGTGGGTGGTGGGTGGTGTGTGGGTGGTGTGCGTGTGGGTGGTGTGGGTGGTGTGCGTGTGGGTGGTGTGTGGGTGGTGTGTGGTGTGTGGGTGGTGTGTGGTGTGTGTGTGTGGGTGGTGGGTGGTGTGCGTGTGGGTGGGTGGTGTGCGTGTGGGTGGTGTGTGGGTGGTGTGTGGTGTGTGTGGGTGGTGTGTGCGTGTGGGTGGTGTGTGGTGTGCGTGTGGGTGGTGTGGTGTGTATGCGTGTGGGTGGTGTGCGTGTGGGTGGTGTGTATGCGTGTGGGTGGTGTGTATGCGTGTGTGTGTGGGTGGTGTGGGTGGTGTGTGGTGTGCGTGTGGGTGGTGTGGTATGCGTGTGGGTGTGGTGTGGGTGTGGTGTGCGTGTGTGTGTGGGTGTGGTGTGCGTGTGCGAACATGTGTGAGCATGTGTGTATGGTTCTGCTTTGTCTCCCAGCTCTCAGGAAGCTGGTCATGTGACCTCCTTATGGCCCCTCCCTTTTTTTCTTTTAGCTCTTTTTAAACTCACTTTAGTTCTGGAGGAACAAATTAATGAATTAATAAAGAATTTGAACACAATTCCAGCTTTGTGTGCTCTGTGTGTCAGGAGTGATGGTCTGTTTTACGCAGGTTACTCTTAAATGATCTGAAGATGTTGAGTCATGGGATTGGACTACACATAAAAGGCACACTGAATTGAATAATACATTAAACCAAATAATTATACAGTTTATCAAATTAACATATTATTATCCAGAAAGGGCCTGTGTGGGTCCTCAATCTTATCCAGAAAGAGCCTGTGTGGGTCCTCAATCTTATCCAGAAAGAGCCTGTGTGGGTCCTCAATCTTATCCAGAAAGAGCCTGTGTGGGTCCTCAATCTTATCCAGAAAGAGCCTGTGTGGGTCCTCAATCTTATCCAGAAAGAGCCTGTGTGGGTCCTCAATCTTATCCAGAAAGGGCCTGTGTGTGTCCTCAATCTTATCCAGAAAGGGCCTGTGTGGGTCCTCAATCTTATCCAGAAAGGGCCTGTGTGGGTCCTCAATCTTATCCAGAACACACCACACAGGTGTAGATCATGTTCACCTCTCACCTGTGTCCTGTTCTTAGGCTGAAAAAACTCTTTAGTTCTGGATATATGGTTATGTGTGCAGTTATGAATAATTGTGTTTGATTGTGTTTGTGTATCATTAGAAGCAAATTTCTTCATTTTAAGTTAGTCTTCTGTTCCTTCTGGTAAAATCTGCTTTGTCTGCTCTGACCTCTCATATGCAGCCCATATATAAACTCACACTCATAAATAATATAAAAGATATCACTTCTTCTTTTGAGTGTGACTCCAGAATCCAACATACACAACCAGTTAAAATCTATTTGCTTTGTATATCATCATTAATTATACAGGATTTATTAACTTTCTTTTATTTTATTCCCAAGAACCAAAGTTCCAGGGACACATTATCTGTGTTAATTACGGGTGATACAGTGCAGATCACATCTGCTTTCATTCCACCAGCCAGTGAGGGGAAGAAGCCTGGCTCTAAGCCAATCAGAGGGGAAGAAGCCTGCCTGTAAGCCAATCAGAGGGGAAGAAGCCTGGCTCTAAGCCAATCAGAGGGAAAGAAGCTTGGCTCTAAGCCAATCAGAGTGGAGTTCAGACTGTGGACATGAAGCACCATCAGCCATCTCTTCAGCTTTGACCTGTGTGATCTTGAGCCAGTGTAAACTTTATCAAACTCAGCTGGGACCTGCCTAAACCACAGGTGTGACCAGCATAACCCCAAACCATGGCTAGCATGACCTTCCATGACCTGGCTGTGGTTAACCTGGATGGTATTGAGTAGCTCTGGGGAGCGCTGAGGTGTTGGTAGCGCTGAGGTGTGAGGGAGCTGGGTTGTTGTCATATTCCAGATCTGACTCCAGCTGGTACATATAAAGCATGATTACCTCAGGCTGCTGTCCTTTTCTTTGTGGGTGGGGTGAATGAAAAAGGCAAACTTCAGCTCATTACATATTTAAATGAGCAAGGAAACTTCAGCTCATTACATATTTAAATAAGCAAGGCAAAATGGCTAGTGTGAGTGAGAAGCCAGAAGAGGCTCTGGAAAATTATTTATAAAAAATATTTATGGGGAAAAAAGAATTACACAAAGGCGTTGAAGAGGGCCCAGGGAATAGTGTAAAATAAAGAAGCACTCCTTAAACTGCTTGGACAGGCACACGGTTTGACTTTTTCAAATTAGAAGATAAAAAAAAAAAAAACATCTTTGGCAAAATTCACCCCAGATACAGTGCCCTCCACAATTTTTGGCGCCCCTGGTAAAGATGAGTAAAAATGACTATTAAAAAATTAACCGTTAAATTAGCTTAATCTCACGTACGGGGATCAAATTAATGTCCCCCCCCCCAACAACTTTGTTGTGGTGTGGTACAATTAAATGTATATCCTTCATATTGCAATAAAAACGAATTCAGTGGTATGAGTGTCCTGGGTGTCTGTGGTACCCCCCCCCCCTAGTGGACAAATGAATACACTGCACAATCACCTTACATTTCAGGCCTCTACATTTTCCAATATGATTTCATACATGTAGAAAATGGACAAGAGCAGATGTGCAGTAGATTTCACCAGCAGTCACTGTAATTCCAACCTGTATGAGAGTTTAATATCAGTATTTACAGTTGAGGTCAGAAGTTTACATACACTTAGGTTGAAGTCATTAAAACTCATTTTTAACCACTGTTGTGCATGACACAAGTACACAATTGTTTACAGACGGATGATTTCACTTTTAATTCACTATATCATAATTCCAGTGGGTCAGAGGTTTACATACACTAAGTTGACTGTGCCTTTAAATTTTTACATTTGATCGCAATTCCTTTGCATGCCATGACTTCCTGATGTCTGTGACCCAACAACACTATTGTTGTTAGCGATACTATAACGTCTCTGCATTTGAATGGATCTCTATGGGAATTGGGGCGTGGGACCTGATTTAGCTGTAAATTACACTGGAACAGTATGGAACACATGGTTGGCTAAATGACTGTACGTCATCAAGGGTCTGACGTATCAAACAAGCCTCAAACCATCACTCTGCTGCCAGATATACAGTAGATATGGATGAATCACTTGAAGGGTTTCTTCTCCTTACTTTTTTTCCCCCATAGAGTTCAATAGGAAAATTTGTCAGGAGAAACAACCCTTAAAGTGATTCATCCATATCTACTGCATATCTGGCAGCAGAGTGATGGTTTGAGGCTTGTTGGATATGTCAGACCATTGATGACGTACAGCCATTTAGCCAACCATGTGTTCTGTTCCAATGTAATTTACAGCTAAATCAGGTCCCACGCCCCAATTCCCATAGAGATCCATTCAAATGCAGAGACGTTATAGTATCGCTTGTATGATTACCAGAAAATAAGATATCAGGAGTTTTTTGATGTACTTTGAGTAATTGTTACTCCTGGAAAACAAACTCCTAAGTGTTACCTTACAGAAGAGACCAGGATTATGCCTGTAGTCAAAGAGGTCCAAGAAGAGTAACTATTTTATTTTCAGGCTTGTGTTAAAAAAAGGTGGTGCTTGAGAAGGGGTTGAGGCTCTGTTTCTGAAGAACAAAAGGTGGTGCTTGAGAAGGGGTTGAGGCTCTGTTTCTGAAGAACAAAAGGTGGTGCTTGAGAAGGGGTTGAGGCTCTGTTTCTGAAGAACAAAAGGTGGTGCTTGAGAAGGGGTTGAGGCTCTGTTTCTGAAGAACAAAAGGTGGTGCTTGAGAAGGGGTTGAGGCTCTGTTTCTGAAGAACAAAAGGTGGTGCTTGAGAAGGGGTTGAGGCTCTGTTTCTGAAGAACAAAAGGTGGTGCTTGAGAAGGGGTTGAGGCTCTGTTTCTGAAGAACAAAAGGTGGTGCTTGAGAAGGGGTTGAGGCTCTGTTTCTGAAGAACAAAAGGTGGTGCTTGAGAAGGGGTTGAGGCTCTGTTTCTGAAGAACAAAAGGTGGTGCTTGAGAAGGGGTTGAGGCACTGTTTCTGAAGAACAAAAGGTGGTGGTTGAGAAGGGGTTGAGGCTCTGTTTCTGAAGAACAAAAGGTGGTGGTTGAGAAGGGGTTGAGGCTCTGTTTCTGAAGAACAAAAGGTGGTGCTTGAGAAGGGGTTGAGGCTCTGTTTCTGAAGAACAAAAGGTGGTGGTTGAGAAGGGGTTGAGGCTCTGTTTCTGAAGAACAAAAGGTGGTGCTTGAGAAGGGGTTGAGGCTCTGTTTCTGAAGAACAAAAGGTGGTGGTTGAGAAGGGGTTGAGGCTCTGTTTCTGAAGAACAAAAGGTGGTGGTTGAGAAGGGGTTGAGGCTCTGTTTCTGAAGAACAAAAGGTGGTGCTTGAGAAGGGGTTGAGGCTCTGTTTCTGAAGAACAAAAGGTGGTGGTTGAGAAGGGGTTGAGGCTCTGTTTCTGAAGAACAAAAGGTGGTGGTTGAGAAGGGGTTGAGGCTCTGTTTCTGAAGAACAAAAGGTGGTGCTTGAGAAGGGGTTGAGGCTCTGTTTCTGAAGAACAAAAGGTGGTGGTTGAGAAGGGGTTGAGGCTCTGTTTCTGAAGAACAAAAGGTGGTGCTTGAGAAGGGGTTGAGGCTCTGTTTCTGAAGAACAAAAGGTGGTGCTTGAGAAGGGGTTGAGGCTCTGTTTCTGAAGAACAAAAGGTGGTGCTTGAGAAGGGGTTGAGGCTCTGTTTCTGAAGGGGTTGAGGCTCTGTTTCTGAAGGGGTTGAGGCTCTGTTTCTGCAGAACTCCTGGAGGGGCAGTTTATTGTGACTCATTATAATGATTGATTCCACCTCTGGTTCTCAAACTCGGTTCTCAAACATATTTTCCAGGTGATATCAAAAAAAATAATTCAGTGCCAGTTGAGAAGCGGTTTTAACAAACATTTCAAATGATTACGCAAGGGTAAATATTCATTTAAATTCTGCCAGACATTTTGAAAAAGCTCTTTTTTCTGTAGATCTTATTTTAGGGTCCATAGCTGTCCATAGCATCACCCCAGTTTGGGCGGACACATCGGGGGTGGGGAGTAAAGACAGTGTTTCTTCACTGTAAAGGACGTAGGCCTACCGTCGAAGCGATACACAATCCATCCAGCTATATACATGGTGCGGGTCTTGACGCACCAGGCACTAGCAGAGAGCATTCTCTGGATTTGTTAGTAGCGCGGTGCGTGCGCGCGCGGGCGGGCGACGACTCAAAAAAAAATTTGATACATGGATTGTATATTAAGAATGTAAGCTGTGTAGCTCTGGATATGAGTGTGTCTAAATGCTAAAATGTAATATAATGTGACACTATTATATATAAATATTGCATAAATTAAGTTTTTAAAAAGCAAATTGAAAGCTGCCATCTTAATATGGAATGTAATGTCGTCTCTAACCTTCAGTTGGAGTCAAAGAGACATTAGTTTTTAATGCATATGAAAGTCATGCATGAATTACAGCAGTGCTTTTGTGAATAATGAAAATGGCTGTGACCAGTGGGAATATTTTGACGGATATCTTTGTGATATCTCACATGTTTGCACAAAGAAATAGTAACATTTGGCCTTATGTTGGAAATTTCTGTAGACCTTTGAGTAATGGCTGTTTTTGTTGTAGCTGCCAGTATATTTATTTTAGAGTGAAAAATGATCGCTGCGCTTTATTAGCGATAACGATAATGTAGTTGAAAACCATTATGTCGATCTTGGCAGCGGTTGGACTATGATGTTGATTGTATAGTTTGCAGAACAAGCTCTTGAAATGTTATTTTGAGTTTAGAATTGTTTGGCGGTTTCATGGCTATTTGTCATACAGTACCTACGCTGTGTAGCAGTATATCCACAACATACTGTAGGTCTCTGTGTTTCTAGCTCACATTATACTGGCTGAACTGTCCCTTCATTTTCCTGTAGTAGTTAATACATTTTAGTGGAAGTTAGTACATCTATGAAATTATATTTTTCCCTCTGATTTGGGATCATGTACAATGTGCCTCCAGAGTCAATGTGGTGCCACAGACCAGGTGTGCTGCAGCTGAAGTGCGTTCAGTCCCCCGATACACTCACCTGAGCCAGGTGTGCCCGATACACTCGCCTGAGCCAGGTGTGCCCGATACACTCGCCTGAGCCAGGTGTGCCCGCTACACTCGCCTGAGCTAGGTGTGCCCGATACACTCGCCTGAGTCAGGTGTGCCCAATAGCCTAAGTGCCAGGGAGCAGAACGATTTCAAAACTGAATACAATGTATCGCTTCAGCACAACACAGAACCCACATTAAGGTTGCCTATACTGCAACAAAGTAATAAGATGAGACAGACACGTTTCTTCAATAACTTGCATGCTTTATCAAAACCGTAAATACACGTTGTTAACATGTAGGAAACTGAAAACAAGTTTGATCAAGTTTATCCAGAACTAATGCAATTATAGCCAAGCTAAAATACAAAAAAAACGCAAAGCATGCCAACGGCATATTATAATAACGAGAATTATCAGATAAATGTCAAACATGCAAACCTTTAATACAAACATTTAGTATTGTTTTAGCTATGTTAAGACAATTAGTCTAATTAGCCGAATAATATATTCCTGTTTATGTGGATTGGGGGTGTTAATATGGGTGTGAGTAGTTTATGTGGACTGGGGGTGTTAATATGGGTGTGAGTAGTTTATGTGGACTGGGGGTGTTAATATGGGTGTGAGTAATTTATGTGGATGGGGGGTGTTAATATGGGTGTGAGTAGTTTATGTGGACTGGGGGTGTTAATATGGGTGTGAGTAGTTTATGTGGACTGGGGGTGTTAATATGGGTGTGAGTAGTTTATGTGGACTGGGGGTGTTAATATGGGTGTGAGTAGTTTATGTGGACTGGGGGTGTTAATATGGGTGTGAGTAGTTTGTGGATTGGGGGCGTTAATATGGGTGTCAGTAGTTTATGTGGATTGGGGGCGTTAATGTGGGTGTGAGTAGTTTGTGGATTGGGGGCGTAGTTTATGTGGATTGGGGCGTTAATGTGGATGTGAGTAGTTTATGTGGATTGGGGGCGTTAATATGGGTGTCAGCAGTTTGTGGATTGGGGGTGTTAATATGCGTGTGAGTAGTTTATGTGGATGGGGGGTGTTAATATGGGTGTGAGTAGTTTATGTGGACTGGGGGTGTTAATATGGGTGTGAGTAGTTTATGTGGACTGGGGGTGTTAATATGGGTGTGAGTAGTTTATGTGGATGGGGGGTGTTAATATGGGTGTGAGTAGTTTATGTGGACTCGGGGTGTTAATATGGGTGTGAGTAGTTTATGTGGACTGGGGGTGTTAATATGGGTGTGAGTAGTTTATGTGAATGGGGGGTGTTAATATGGGTGTGAGTAGTTTATGTGGACTGGGGGTGTTAATATGGGTGTGAGTAGTTTATGTGGATGGGGGGTGTTAATATGGGTGTGAGTAGTTTATGTGGACTGGGGGTGTTAATATGGGTGTGAGTAGTTTATGTGGATGGGGGGTGTTAATATGGGTGTGAGTAGTTTATGTGGACTGGGGGTGTTAATATGGGTGTGAGTAGTTTATGTGGACTGGGGGTGTTAATATGGGTGTGAGTAGTTTATGTGGATGGGGGGTGTTAATATGGGTGTGAGTAGTTTATGTGGACTGGGGGCGTTAATGTGGATGTGAGTAGTTTATGTGGACTGGGGCGTTAATGTGGATGTGAGTAGTTTATGTGGATTGGGGGTGTTAATATGGGTGTGAGTAGTTTGTGGATTGGGGGCGTTAATATGGGTGTCAGTAGTTTATGTGGATTGGGGGCGTTAATGTGGGTGTGAGTAGTTTATGTGGATTGGGGGCGTTAATGTGGGTGTGAGTAGTTTATGTGGATTGGGGGCGTTAATGTGGGTGTGAGTAGTTTATGTGGATTGGGGGCGTTAATGTGGGTGTGAGTAGTTTATGTGGATTGGGGGCGTTAATATGGGTGTGAGTAGTTTATGTGGATTGGGGGCCTTGATGTGGATGTGAGTAGTTTATGTGGATTGGGGGCGTTAATATGGGTGTGAGTAGTTTGTGGATTGGGGGCGTTAATATGGGTGTGAGTAGTTTATGTGGATTGGGGGCGTTAATGTGGATGTGAGTAGTTTATGTGGATTGGGGGCATTAATATGGGTGTCAGCAGTTTGTGGATTGGGGGTGTTAATATGGGTGTGAGTAGTTTATGTGGATGGGGGGTGTTAATATGGGTGTGAGTAGTTTATGTGGACTGGGGGTGTTAATATGGGTGTGAGTAGTTTATGTGGACTGGGGCTGTTAATATGGGTGTGAGTAGTTTATGTGGACTGGGGGTGTTAATATGGGTGTGAGTAGTTTATGTGGACTGGGGGTGTTAATATGGGTGTGAGTAGTTTATGTGGACTGGGGGTGTTAATATGGGTGTGAGTAGTTTATGTGGACTGGGGGTGTTAATATGGGTGTGAGTAGTTTATGTGGATGGGGGGTGTTAATATGGGTGTGAGTAGTTTATGTGGACTGGGGGTGTTAATATGGGTGTGAGTAGTTTATGTGGATGGGGGGTGTTAATATGGGTGTGAGTAGTTTATGTGGACTGGGGGTGTTAATATGGGTGTGAGTAGTTTATGTGGATTGGGGGCGTTAATATGGGTGTGAGTAGTTTATGTGGACTGGGGGTGTTAATATGGGTGTGAGTAGTTTATGTGGATGGGGGGTGTTAATATGGGTGTGAGTAGTTTATGTGGATGGGGGGTGTTAATATGGGTGTGAGTAGTTTATGTGGACTGGGGGCGTTAATGTGGATGTGAGTAGTTTATGTGGACTGGGGGCGTTAATGTGGATGTGAGTAGTTTATGTGGATTGGGGGTGTTAATATGGGTGTGACTAGTTTGTGGATTGGGGGCGTTAATATGGGTGTCAGTAGTTTATGTGGATTGGGGGCGTTAATGTGGGTGTGAGTAGTTTATGTGGATTGGGGGCGTTAATATGGGTGTGAGTAGTTTATGTGGATTGGGGGCGTTAATATGGGTGTGAGTAGTTTATGTGGATTGGGGGCGTTAATGTGGATGTGAGTAGTTTAAGTGGATTGGGGGCATTGATATGGGTGTGAGTAGTTTAGGTGGATTGGGGGCGTTAATATGTGTGTAAGTAGTTTATGTGGATTGGGAGCGTTAATATGGGTGTGAGTAGTTTATGTGGATTGGGGGTGTTAATATGTGTGTAAGTAGTTTATGTGGATTGGGAGCGTTAATATGGGTGTGAGTAGTTTATGTGAATGGGGGGTGTTAATATGGGTGTGAGTAGTTTATGTGGACTGGGGGCGTTAATGTGGATGTGAGTAGTTTATGTGGACTGGGGGCGTTAATGTGGATGTGAGTAGTTTATGTGGATTGGGGGTGTTAATATGGGTGTGAGTAGTTTGTGGATTGGGAAGTTAATATGGGTGTCAGTAGTTTATGTGGATTGGGGGCGTTAATGTGGGTGTGAGTAGTTTATGTGGATTGGGGGCGTTAATATGGGTGTGAGTAGTTTATGTGGATTGGGGGCCTTGATGTGGATGTGAGTAGTTTATGTGGATTGGGGGCGTTAATGTGGATGTGAGTAGTTTATGTGGATTGGGGGCGTTAATGTGGATGTGAGTAGTTTATGTGGATTGGGGTGTTAATATGGGTGTGACTAGTTTGTGGATTGGGGGCGTTAATATGGGGGTCAGTAGTTTATGTGGATTGGGGGCGTTAATGTGGGTGTGAGTAGTTTATGTGGATTGGGGGCGTTAATATGGGTGTGAGTAGTTTGTTGATTTGGGGCGGTAATATGTGTGTCAGTAGTTTATGTGGATTGGGGGCGTTAATGTGGGTGTGAGTAGTTTATGTGGATTGGGGGCGTTAATATGGGTGTGAGTAGTTTATGTGGATTGGGGGCCTTGATGTGGATGTGAGTAGTTTATGTGGATTGGGGGCGTTAATATGGGTGTCAGTAGTTTGTGGATTGGGGGCGTTAATGTGGATGTGAGTAGTTTATGTGGATTGGGGGCGTTAATATGGGTGTCAGTAGTTTATGTGGATTGGGTGCGTTAATATGGGTGTGAGTAGTTTATGTGGATTGGGGGCGTTAATATGGGTGTGAGTAGTTTATGTGGATTGGGGGTGTTAATATGGGTGTGAGTAGTTTATGTGGATTGGGGGCGTTAATGTGGGTGTGAGTAGTTTATGTGGATTGGGGGCGTTAATATGGGTGTGAGTAGTTTGTGGATTGGGGGCGTTAATATGGGTGTGAGTAGTTTATGTGGATTGGGGGCGTTAATGTGGGTGTGAGTAGTTTATGTGGATTGGGGGCGTTAATATGGGTGTGAGTAGTTTGTGGATTGGGGGCGTTAATATGGGTGTGAGTAGTTTATGTGGATTGGGGGCGTTAATGTGGATGTGAGTAGTTTACGTGGATTGGGGGCATTAATGTGGATGTGAGTAGTTTATGTGGATTGGGGGTGTTAATATGGGTGTGAGTAGTTTGTGGATTGGGAAGTTAATATGGGTGTCAGTAGTTTATGTGGATTGGGGGCGTTAATGTGGGTGTGAGTAGTTTATGTGGATTGGGGGCGTTAATATGGGTGTGAGTAGTTTATGTGGATTGGGGGCCTTGATGTGGATGTGAGTAGTTTATGTGGATTGGGGGCGTTAATGTGGATGTGAGTAGTTTATGTGGATTGGGGGCGTTAATGTGGATGTGAGTAGTTTATGTGGATTGGGGGTGTTAATATGGGTGTGACTAGTTTGTGGATTGGGGGCGTTAATATGGGTGTCAGTAGTTTATGTGGATTGGGGGCGTTAATGTGGGTGTGAGTAGTTTATGTGGATTGGGGGCGTTAATATGGGTGTGAGTAGTTTGTGGATTGGGGGCGTTAATATGGGTGTCAGTAGTTTATGTGGATTGGGGGCGTTAATGTGGGTGTGAGTAGTTTATGTGGATTGGGGGCGTTAATATGGGTGTGAGTAGTTTATGTGGATTGGGGGCCTTGATGTGGATGTGAGTAGTTTATGTGGATTGGGGGCGTTAATATGGGTGTCAGTAGTTTGTGGATTGGGGGCGTTAATGTGGATGTGAGTAGTTTATGTGGATTGGGGGCGTTAATATGGGTGTCAGTAGTTTATGTGGATTGGGTGCGTTAATATGGGTGTGAGTAGTTTATGTGGATTGGGGCGTTAATATGGGTGTGAGTAGTTTATGTGGATTGGGGGTGTTAATATGGGTGTGAGTAGTTTATGTGGATTGGGGGCGTTAATGTGGGTGTGAGTAGTTTATGTGGATTGGGGGCGTTAATATGGGTGTGAGTAGTTTGTGGATTGGGGGCGTTAATATGGGTGTGAGTAGTTTATGTGGATTGGGGGCGTTAATGTGGGTGTGAGTAGTTTATGTGGATTGGGGGCGTTAATATGGGTGTGAGTAGTTTGTGGATTTTGGGCGTTAATATGGGTGTGAGTAGTTTATGTGGATTGGGGGCGTTAATGTGGATGTGAGTAGTTTACGTGGATTGGGGGCATTAATATGTGTGTAAGTAGTTTATGTGGATTGGGAGCGTTAATATGGGTGTGAGTAGTTTATGTGGATTGGGGGTGTTAATATGTGTGTAAGTAGTTTATGTGGATTGGGAGCGTTAATATGGGTGTGAGTAGTTTATGTAGATTTGAGGCGTTAATATGGGTGTGAGTAATTTACGTGGACTGGGGGCATTAATATGGGTGCGAGTAGTTTTTGTGGACTGGGGGTGTTAATATGGGTGTGAGTAGTTTATGTGGACTGGGGGTGTTAATATGGGTGTGAGTAGTTTATGTGGACTGGGGGTGTTAATATGGGTGTGAGTAGTTTATGTGGATGGGGGGTGTTAATATGGGTGTGAGTAGTTTATATGGACTGGGGGTGTTAATATGGGTGTGAGTAGTTTATGTGGACTGGGGGTGTTAATATGGGTGTGAGTAGTTTATGTGGACTGGGGGTGTTAATATGGGTGTGAGTAGTTTATGTGGACTGGGGGTGTTAATATGGGTGTGAGTAGTTTATGTGGACTGGGGGTGTTAATATGCGTGTGAGTAGTTTATGTGGATGGGGAGTGTTAATATGGGTGTGAGTAGTTTATGTGGACTGGGGGTGTTAATATGGGTGTGAGTAGTTTATGTGGACTGGGGGTGTTAATATGGGTGTGAGTAGTTTATATGGATGGGGGGTGTTAATATGGGTGTGAGTAGTTTATGTGGACTGGGGGCGTTAATATGGGTGTGAGTAGTTTATGTGGACTGGGGGCGTTAATATGGGTGTGAGTAGTTTATGTGGACTGGGGGTGTTAATATGGGTGTGAGTAGTTTATGTGAATGGGGGGTGTTAATATGGGTGTGAGTAGTTTATGTGGACTGGGGGTGTTAATATGGGTGTGAGTAGTTTATGTGGATGGGGGGTGTTAATATGGGTGTGAGTAGTTTATGTGGACTGGGGTGTTAATTTGGGTGTGAGTTGTTTATGTGGACTGGGGGTGTTAATATGGGTGTGAGTAGTTTATGTGGATTGGGGGTGTTAATATGGGTGTGAGTAGTTTATGTGGACTGGGGGCGTTAATGTGGATGTGAGTAGTTTATGTGGACTGGGGGCGTTAATGTGGATGTGAGTAGTTTATGTGGATTGGGGGTGTTAATATGGGTGTGAGTAGTTTGTGGATTGGGGGCGTTAATATGGGTGTCAGTAGTTTATGTGGATTGGGGGCGTTAATGTGGGTGTGAGTAGTTTATGTGGATTGGGGGCGTTAATGTGGGTGTGAGTAGTTTATGTGGATTGGGGGCGTTAATATGGGTGTGAGTAGTTTATGTGGATTGGGGGCCTTGATGTGGATGTGAGTAGTTTATGTGGATTGGGGGCGTTAATATGGGTGTGAGTAGTTTGTGGATTGGGGGCGTTAATATGGGTGTCAGCAGTTTGTGGATTGGGGGTGTTAATATGGGTGTGAGTAGTTTATGTGGATGGGGGGTGTTAATATGGGTGTGAGTAGTTTATGTGGACTGGGGGTGTTAATATGGGTGTGAGTAGTTTATGTGGACTGAGGCTGTTAATATGGGTGTGAGTAGTTTATGTGGACTGGGGGTGTTAATATGGGTGTGAGTAGTTTATGTGGACTGGGGGTGTTAATATGGGTGTGAGTAGTTTATGTGGACTGGGGGTGTTAATATGGGTGTGAGTAGTTTATGTGGACTGGGGGTGTTAATATAGGTGTGAGTAGTTTATGTGGATGGGGGGTGTTAATATGGGTGTGAGTAGTTTATGTGGACTGGGGGTGTTAATATGGGTGTGAGTAGTTTATGTGGATGGGGGGTGTTAATATGGGTGTGAGTAGTTTATGTGGACTGGGGGAGTTAATATGGGTGTGAGTAGTTTATGTGGATTGGGGGCGTTAATATGGGTGTGAGTAGTAGTTTATGTGGACTGGGGGTGTTAATATGGGTGTGAGTAGTTTATGTGGATGGGGGGTGTTAATATGGGTGTGAGTAGTTTATGTGGATGGGGGGTGTTAATATGGGTGTGAGTAGTTTATGTGGACTGGGGGCGTTAATGTGGATGTGAGTAGTTTATGTGGACTGGCGGCGTTAATGTGGATGTGAGTAGTTTATGTGGATTGGGGGTGTTAATATGGGTGTGACTAGTTTGTGGATTGGGGGCGTTAATATGGGTGTCAGTAGTTTATGTGGATTGGGGGCGTTAATGTGGGTGTGAGTAGTTTATGTGGATTGGGGGCGTTAATATGGGTGTGAGTAGTTTATGTGGATTGGGGGCGTTAATATGGGTGTGAGTAGTTTATGTGGATTGGGGGCGTTAATGTGGATGTGAGTAGTTTACGTGGATAGGGGGCATTAATATGGGTGTGAGTAGTTTACGTGGATTGGGGGCGTTAATATGTGTGTAAGTAGTTTATGTGGATTGGGAGCGTTAATATGGGTGTGAGTAGTTTATGTGGATTGGGGGTGTTAATATGTGTGTAAGTAGTTTATGTGGATTGGGAGCGTTAATATGGGTGTGAGTAGTTTATGTGAATGGGGGGTGTTAATATGGGTGTGAGTAGTTTATGTGGACTGGGGGCGTTAATGTGGATGTGAGTAGTTTATGTGGACTGGGGGCGTTAATGTGGATGTGAGTAGTTTATGTGGATTGGGGGTGTTAATATGGGTGTGAGTAGTTTGTGGATTGGGGGCGTTAATATGGGTGTCAGTAGTTTATGTGGATTGGGGGCGTTAATGTGGGTGTGAGTAGTTTATGTGGATTGGGGGCGTTAATATGGGTGTGAGTAGTTTATGTGGATTGGGGGCCTTGATGTGGATGTGAGTAGTTTATGTGGATTGGGGGCGTTAATGTGGATGTGAGTAGTTTATGTGGATTGGGGGCGTTAATGTGGATGTGAGTAGTTTATGTGGATTGGGGGTGTTAATATGGGTGTGACTAGTTTGTGGATTGGGGGCGTTAATATGGGTGTCAGTAGTTTATGTGGATTGGGGGCGTTAATGTGGGTGTGAGTAGTTTATGTGGATTGGGGGCGTTAATATGGGTGTGAGTAGTTTGTGGATTGGGGGCGTTAATATGGGTGTCAGTAGTTTATGTGGATTGGGGGCGTTAATGTGGGTGTGAGTAGTTTATGTGGATTGGGGGCGTTAATATGGGTGTGAGTAGTTTATGTGGATTGGGGGCCTTGATGTGGATGTGAGTAGTTTATGTGGATTGGGGGCGTTAATATGGGTGTCAGTAGTTTGTGGATTGGGGGCGTTAATGTGGATGTGAGTAGTTTATGTGGATTGGGGGCGTTAATATGGGTGTCAGTAGTTTATGTGGATTGGGGGCGTTAATATGGGTGTGAGTAGTTTATGTGGATTGGGGGCGTTAATATGGGTGTGAGTAGTTTATGTGGATTGGGGGCGTTAATATGGGTGTGAGTAGTTTATGTGGATTGGGGGCGTTAATGTGGGTGTGAGTAGTTTATGTGGATTGGGGGCGTTAATATGGGTGTGAGTAGTTTGTGGATTGGGGGCGTTAATATGGGTGTGAGTAGTTTATGTGGATTGGGGGCGTTAATGTGGATGTGAGTAGTTTACGTGGATTGGGGGCATTAATATGTGTGTAAGTAGTTTATGTGGATTGGGAGCGTTAATATGGGTGTGAGTAGTTTATGTGGATTGGGGGTGTTAATATGTGTGTAAGTAGTTTATGTGGATTGGGAGCGTTAATATGGGTGTGAGTAGTTTATGTAGATTTGAGGCGTTAATATGGGTGTGAGTAATTTACGTGGACTGGGGGCATTAATATGGGTGCGAGTAGTTTTTGTGGACTGGGGGTGTTAATATGGGTGTGAGTAGTTTATGTGGACTGGGGGTGTTAATATGGGTGTGAGTAGTTTATGTGGACTGGGGGTGTTAATATGGGTGTGAGTAGTTTATGTGGATGGGGGGTGTTAATATGGGTGTGAGTAGTTTATGTGGACTGGGGGTGTTAATATGGGTGTGAGTAGTTTATGTGGACTGGGGGTGTTAATATGGGTGTGAGTAGTTTATGTGGACTGGGGGTGTTAATATGGGTGTGAGTAGTTTATGTGGACTGGGGGTGTTAATATGGGTGTGAGTAGTTTATGTGGACTGGGGGTGTTAATATGCGTGTGAGTAGTTTATGTGGATGGGGAGTGTTAATATGGGTGTGAGTAGTTTATGTGGACTGGGGGTGTTAATATGGGTGTGAGTAGTTTATGTGGACTGGGGGTGTTAATATGGGTGTGAGTAGTTGATATGGATGGGGGTTGTTAATATGGGTGTGAGTAGTTTATGTGGATTGGGGGCGTTAATATGGGTATCAGTAGTTTATGTGGATTGGGGGCGTTAATGTGGGTGTGAGTAGTTTATGTGGATTGGGGGCGTTAATATGGGTGTGAGTAGTTTGTGGATTGGGGGCGTTAATATGGGTGTGAGTAGTTAATGTGGATTGGGGGCGTTAATGTGGATGTGAGTAGTTTATGTGGATTGGGGGCGTTAATATGGGTGTCAGCAGTTTGTGGATTGGGGGTGTTAATATGGGTGTGAGTAGTTTATGTGGATGGGGGGTGTTAATATGGGTGTGAGTAGTTTATGTGGACTGGGGGTGTTAATATGGGTGTGAGTAGTTTATGTGGACTGGGGGTGTTAATATGGGTGTGAGTAGTTTATGTGGACTGGGGGTGTTAATATGGGTGTGAGTAGTTTATGTGGACTGGGGGTGTTAATATGGGTGTGAGTAGTTTATGTGGACTGGGGGTGTTAATATGGGTGTGAGTAGTTTATGTGGACTGGGGGTGTTAATATGGGTGTGAGTAGTTTATGTGGATGGGGGGTGTTAATATGGGTGTGAGTAGTTTATGTGGATTGGGGGTGTTAATATGTGTGTAAGTAGTTTATGTGGATTGGGAGCGTTAATATGGGTGTGAGTAGTTTATGTGAATGGGGGGTGTTAATATGGGTGTGAGTAGTTTATGTGGACTGGGGGCGTTAATATGGGTGTGAGTAGTTAATGTGGATTGGGGGCGTTAATGTGGATGTGAGTAGTTTATGTGGATTGGGGGCGTTAATATGGGTGTCAGCAGTTTGTGGATTGGGGGTGTTAATATGGGTGTGAGTAGTTTATGTGGATGGGGGGTGTTAATATGGGTGTGAGTAGTTTATGTGGACTGGGGGTGTTAATATGGGTGTGAGTAGTTTATGTGGACTGGGGGTGTTAATATGGGTGTGAGTAGTTTATGTGGACTGGGGGTGTTAATATGGGTGTGAGTAGTTTATGTGGACTGGGGTGTTAATATGGGTGTGAGTAGTTTATGTGGACTGGGGGTGTTAATATGGGTGTGAGTAGTTTATGTGGACTGGGGGTGTTAATATGGGTGTGAGTAGTTTATGTGGATTGGGAGCGTTAATATGGGTGTGAGTAGTTTATGTGGATTGGGGGTGTTAATATGTGTGTAAGTAGTTTATGTGGATTGGGAGCGTTAATATGGGTGTGAGTAGTTTATGTGAATGGGGGGTGTTAATATGGGTGTGAGTAGTTTATGTGGACTGGGGGCGTTAATGTGGATGTGAGTAGTTTATGTGGACTGGGGGCGTTAATGTGGATGTGAGTAGTTTATGTGGATTGGGGGTGTTAATATGGGTGTGAGTAGTTTGTGGATTGGGGGCGTTAATATGGGTGTCAGTAGTTTATGTGGATTGGGGGCGTTAATGTGGGTGTGAGTAGTTTATGTGGATTGGGGGCGTTAATATGGGTGTGAGTAGTTTATGTGGATTGGGGGCCTTGATGTGGATGTGAGTAGTTTATGTGGATTGGGGGCGTTAATGTGGATGTGAGTAGTTTATGTGGATTGGGGGCGTTAATGTGGATGTGAGTAGTTTATGTGGATTGGGGGTGTTAATATGGGTGTGACTAGTTTGTGGATTGGGGGCGTTAATATGGGTGTCAGTAGTTTATGTGGATTGGGGGCGTTAATGTGGGTGTGAGTAGTTTATGTGGATTGGGGGCGTTAATATGGGTGTGAGTAGTTTGTGGATTGGGGGCGTTAATATGGGTGTCAGTAGTTTATGTGGATTGGGGGCGTTAATGTGGGTGTGAGTAGTTTATGTGGATTGGGGGCGTTAATATGGGTGTGAGTAGTTTATGTGGATTGGGGGCCTTGATGTGGATGTGAGTAGTTTATGTGGATTGGGGGCGTTAATATGGGTGTCAGTAGTTTGTGGATTGGGGGCGTTAATGTGGATGTGAGTAGTTTATGTGGATTGGGGGCGTTAATATGGGTGTCAGTAGTTTATGTGGATTGGGGGCGTTAATATGGGTGTGAGTAGTTTATGTGGATTGGGGGCGTTAATATGGGTGTGAGTAGTTTATGTGGATTGGGGGCGTTAATATGGGTGTGAGTAGTTTATGTGGATTGGGGGCGTTAATGTGGGTGTGAGTAGTTTATGTGGATTGGGGGCGTTAATATGGGTGTGAGTAGTTTGTGGATTGGGGGCGTTAATATGGGTGTGAGTAGTTTATGTGGATTGGGGGCGTTAATGTGGATGTGAGTAGTTTACGTGGATTGGGGGCATTAATATGTGTGTAAGTAGTTTATGTGGATTGGGAGCGTTAATATGGGTGTGAGTAGTTTATGTGGATTGGGGGTGTTAATATGTGTGTAAGTAGTTTATGTGGATTGGGAGCGTTAATATGGGTGTGAGTAGTTTATGTAGATTTGAGGCGTTAATATGGGTGTGAGTAATTTACGTGGACTGGGGGCATTAATATGGGTGCGAGTAGTTTTTGTGGACTGGGGGTGTTAATATGGGTGTGAGTAGTTTATGTGGACTGGGGGTGTTAATATGGGTGTGAGTAGTTTATGTGGACTGGGGGTGTTAATATGGGTGTGAGTAGTTTATGTGGATGGGGGGTGTTAATATGGGTGTGAGTAGTTTATGTGGACTGGGGGTGTTAATATGGGTGTGAGTAGTTTATGTGGACTGGGGGTGTTAATATGGGTGTGAGTAGTTTATGTGGACTGGGGGTGTTAATATGGGTGTGAGTAGTTTATGTGGACTGGGGGTGTTAATATGGGTGTGAGTAGTTTATGTGGACTGGGGGTGTTAATATGCGTGTGAGTAGTTTATGTGGAATGGGAGTGTTAATATGGGTGTGAGTAGTTTATGTGGACTGGGGGTGTTAATATGGGTGTGAGTAGTTTATGTGGACTGGGGGTGTTAATATGGGTGTGAGTAGTTTATATGGATGGGGGTTGTTAATATGGGTGTGAGTAGTTTATGTGGACTGGGGGCGTTAATGTGGATGTGAGTAGTTTATGTGGACTGGGGGCGTTAATGTGGATGTGAGTAGTTTATGTGGATTGGGGGCGTTAATATGGGTATCAGTAGTTTATGTGGATTGGGGGCGTTAATGTGGGTGTGAGTAGTTTATGTGGATTGGGGGCGTTAATATGGGTGTGAGTAGTTTGTGGATTGGGGGCGTTAATATGGGTGTGAGTAGTTAATGTGGATTGGGGGCGTTAATGTGGATGTGAGTAGTTTATGTGGATTGGGGGCGTTAATATGGGTGTCAGCAGTTTGTGGATTGGGGGTGTTAATATGGGTGTGAGTAGTTTATGTGGACTGGGGGTGTTAATATGGGTGTGAGTAGTTTATGTGGACTGGGGGTGTTAATATGGGTGTGAGTAGTTTATGTGGACTGGGGGTGTTAATATGGGTGTGAGTAGTTTATGTGGACTGGGGGTGTTAATATGGGTGTGAGTAGTTTATGTGGACTGGGGGTGTTAATATGGGTGTGAGTAGTTTATGTGGACTGGGGGTGTTAATATGGGTGTGAGTAGTTTATGTGGACTGGGGGTGTTAATATGGGTGTGAGTAGTTTATGTGGATGGGGGGTGTTAATATGGGTGTGAGTAGTTTATGTGGACTGGGGGTGTTAATATGGGTGTGAGTAGTTTATGTGGATGGGGGGTGTTAATATGGGTGTGAGTAGTTTATGTGGACTGGGGGTGTTAATATGGGTGTGAGTAGTTTATGTGGATTGGGGGCGTTAATATGGGTGTGAGTAGTTTATGTGGACTGGGGGTGTTAATATGGGTGTGAGTAGTTTATGTGGATGGGGGGTGTTAATATGGGTGTGAGTAGTTTATGTGGACTGGGGGCGTTAATGTGGATGTGAGTAGTTTATGTGGACTGGGGGCGTTAATGTGGATGTGAGTAGTTTATGTGGATTGGGGGTGTTAATATGGGTGTGACTAGTTTGTGGATTGGGGGCGTTAATATGGGTGTCAGTAGTTTATGTGGATTGGGGGCGTTAATGTGGGTGTGAGTAGTTTGTGTGGATTGGGGCCGTTAATATGGGTGTGAGTAGTTTGTGGATTGGGGGTGTTAATGTGGGTGTGAGTAGTTTATGTGGATTGGGGGCGTTAATATGGGTGTGAGTAGTTTATGTGGATTGGGGGCGTTAATATGGGTGTGAGTAGTTTATGTGGATTGGGGGCGTTAATGTGGATGTGAGTAGTTTACGTGGATTGGGGGCATTAATATGGGTGTGAGTAGTTTACGTGGATTGGGGGCGTTAATATGGGTGTGAGTAGTTTATGTGTATTGGGGGCGTTAATATGGGTGTGAGTAGTAGTTTATGTGGACTGGGGGCGTTAATGTGGATGTGAGTAGTTTATGTGGACTGGGGGCGTTAATGTGGATGTGAGTAGTTTATGTGGATTGGGGGTGTTAATATGGGTGTGACTAGTTTGTGGATTGGGGGCGTTAATATGGGTGTCAGTAGTTTATGTGGATTGGGGGCGTTAATGTGGGTGTGAGTAGTTTGTGTGGATTGGGGCCGTTAATATGGGTGTGAGTAGTTTGTGGATTGGGGGTGTTAATTTGGGTGTGAGTAGTTTATGTGGATTGGGGGCGTTAATATGGGTGTGAGTAGTTTATGTGGATTGGGGGCGTTAATATGGGTGTGAGTAGTTTATGTGGATTGGGGGCGTTAATGTGGATGTGAGTAGTTTACGTGGATTGGGGGCATTAATATGGGTGTGAGTAGTTTACGTGGATTGGGGGCGTTAATATGTGTGTGAGTAGTTTATGTGGATTGGGAGCATTAATATGGGTGTGAGTAGTTTATGTGGATTGGGGGTGTTAATATGTGTGTAAGTAGTTTATGTGGATTGGGAGCGTTAATATGGGTGTGAGTAGTTTATGTAGATTTGAGGCGTTAATATGGGTGTGAGTAATTTACGTGGACTGGGGGCATTAATATGGGTGCGAGTAGTTTTTGTGGATTGGGGGCGTTAATATGGGTGTGAGTAGTTCATGTGGATTTGGGGCGTTAATATGGGTGTGAGTAGTTTATGTGGATTGGGGGCGTTAATATGGGTGTGAGTAGTTTATGTGTATTGGGGGCGTTAATATGGGTGTGAGTAGTTTATGTGGATTGGGGGCCTTGATGTGGATGTGAGTAGTTTATGTGGATTGGGGGCGTTAATATGGGTGTGAGTAGTTTATGTGGATGGGGGGCGTTAATATGGGTGTGAGTAGTTTATGTGGATTGGGGGCGTTAATATGGGTGTGAGTAGTTTGTGTGGATTGGGGCCGTTAATATGGGTGTGAGTAGTTTGTGGATTGGGGTGTTAATTTGGGTGTGAGTAGTTTATGTGGATTGGGGGCGTTAATATGGGTGTGAGTAGTTTATGTGGATTGGGGGCGTTAATATGGGTGTGAGTAGTTTATGTGGATTGGGGGCGTTAATATGGGTGTGAGTAGTTTGTGTGGATTGGGGGCGTTAATATGGGTGTGAGTAGTTTGTGTGGATTGGGGGCGTTAATATGGGTGTGAGTAGTTTATGTGGATTGGGGGCGTTAATATGGGTTTGAGTAGTTTATGTGGATTGGGGGCGTTAATATGGGTGTGAGTAGTTTATGTAGATTGGGGGCGTTAATATGGGTGTGAGTAGTTTATGTGGATTGGGGGTGTTAATATGGGTGTGAGTAGTTTATGTAGATTGGGGGCGCTAATATGGGTGTCAGTAGTTTATGTGGATTGGGGGCGTTAATATGGGTGTGAGTAGTTTATGTAGATTGGGGGCGTTCATATGGGTGTGAGTAGTTTATGTGGATTGGGGGTGTTAATATGGGTGTGAGTAGTTTATGTGGATTGGGAGCGTTAATATGGGTGTGAATAGTTTATGTGGATTGGGGGCGTTAATATGGGTGTGAGTAGTTTATGTGGATTGGGGGCGTTAATATGGGTGTGAGTAGTTTATGTGGATTGGGGGCCTTGATGTGGATGTGAGTAGTTTATGTGGATTGGGGGCGTTAATATGGGTGTGAGTAGTTTATGTGGATTTGCGTTAATATGGGTGTGAGTAGTTTATGTGGATTTGTGTTAATATGTGTGTGAGTAGTTTATGTGGATTTGCGTTAATATGGGTGTGAGTAGTTTATGTGGATTGGGGGCGTTAATATGTGTGTGAGTAGTTTATGTGGATTGGGGGCGTTAATATGTGTGTGAGTAGTTTGTGGATTGGGGCGTTAATATGTGTTTGAGTAGTTTGTGGATTGGGGGCGTTAATATGGGTGTGAGTAGTTTATGTGGATTGGGGGCGTTAATATGGGTGTGAGTAGTTTACGTGGATTGGGGGCGTTAATATGGGTGTGAGTAGTTTATGTGGATTTGTGTTTATATTGGGGATGATGATGATTATTATTATGATGATTATTATTATTATTTTGGGTGCAGTTTTTCTTCTCTCTCTGAATGCAGAGCCTGTTCACACCTATCAGCTGATATTGACTTAGAGCCTTTGAAGCAGCATGGCTGTGTTATTATGATTAATGTACAGTAATGTACATTGTAAAGTGCAGATATGACCATGGCACATTGGGATCATTATGACTAATGTAACCGAGCTTTGAATAACAAAACTAAGAAATGATTTAGTTTTTCTTAGAGCATGAAACCTGATTACCTTTTACACAAAAATCATGAGGAGACCTTCATGTTGACAGAGAGAAAGAGTGTACGTGTAAGCTTATGTTGCTATATACTTCTGTTTGCCTGCCCCTTTGAACCTACAGATACCCTGCTTACAGCAACTAGTCCACTGCATGGACCCATAAGAGCTGAGACAGCTGAATGTCTGAGGTTTAACATGCCTGAATACCCCCCCCCCCAGTTATCATGCAGCCAGACATTTATCAAACTGCTCATGGAAAGCACACCCCCACTATCGTGATCTGCCTTCTTTCTTTCTTTCTCACAGTAACTAACACACACTTTTTCTCTCATTCATTCTTCCTTCCACCCCACGTGGACAGGTTAATAGCTTTATCCGTGTCTCAAGGCTACATTTATAACTGAAGACACATTCTGTACGTGACTCACATAATCACTTAGAATGAACTAAAAACTGATGCATCAAGATTCCACAATGATCTCACTGTGTGTGGAATATAGGACCTGTTTCACGTTAGAATAACTGTTGCCTTTAAACATATTCCAGTGTCCATGGGAACTAGAAACAAACAAAAAAGCGTGAAATTTAGGTACTGCAAAGAGGTACACCCTTAAAATTATTTATTTTGCTGAGGGCTGCTGAGATGGTGAAAATGTTCTGTTTTTAACTTTAAAAGTATCAAAGTAACAAAGTTGTCCGGAGAGCACAGACACATTTATCCTGGAGCACAGGCCGATCCAGTCCTCTCCTAAGGTCTCCCGTGTCCTTTTATGTTCACATCAGACATGCATTAAAATTTATTTAGTCTGCTCAGTTGAGCATGGGCCGATTCTCCAGCCAAATCATTTATTTTATTCAACGTTGAACTTTGGCCTCCATTCAAAAGCAATCATTTCTATTCTCAGCTCACTTAGTTTTCTAATGGACATCATCATAATTCCACAACACTGATGACAATCTGTGGCCACAGCAGGGTGCATGTCCTGTAATCATTGAGAGTGGCACATGGATGTGATGGTTTGTAACTGTAGAGATGGGTTATAACCCAAGTTATAATTAACAATTTACACAAACACGAGAGACAGCTGGACTACATGTCGCTATTACAGTGTCACGTGACGTACAAACCATCACATCATATTCACAACCATTACAAACTATCAAATGCATTTTTGCTTGGGTTATATCGGCTAACTGGAGACCTAAGGTATGAGTAGTGAATATGGATGTGATGGTTTGTGACCGTAGCAAATATGGATGCGATGGTTTGTGACCGTAGCAAATATGGATGCGATGGTTTGTAACTGTAGTGGATATAGATGTGATGGTTTGTAACCGTGGCAAATATGGATGTGATGGTTTGTAACCATAGTAAATATGGATGTGATGGTTTGTAAATAGTGGATATGGATGTGATGGTTTGTAACCGTAGCGCATATGGATGTGACGGTTTGTAACTGTATCGAATATGGGTGACAGTTTGTAACTGTTGTAACTCTAGTGAACATGGATGTGATGGTTTGTGACCGTAGAAAATACGGATGTGATAGTTTGTAACTGTAGTGGATATGGATGTGATGGTTTGTAACCGTAGCGCATATGGATGTGACGGTTTGTAACTGTATCGAATATGGGTGACAGTTTGTAACTGTTGTAACTCTAGTGAACATGGATGTGATGGTTTGTGACCGTAGAAAATACGGATGTGATAGTTTGTAACTGTAGTGGATATGGATGTGATGGTTTGTAACCGTAGCAAATATGGATGCAATGGATTGTAACTAGCGCATATGGATGTGCTGGTTTTTAATGGTTGTGAATATGGATGTGATGGTTTGTAACCATTGCGAATATGGATGTGATGGTTTGTAACCGCAGCAAATATGGATGTGATGGTTTGTAACCCTAGCGGATGCGGATGTGATGGTTTGTAACTGCAGTGAATATGGATCTGCTGGTTTTTAATGGTTGTGAATACAGATGTGATAGTTTGTAACTGTAGTGAATATGGATGTGATGGTTTGTAACTGTAGCGAATATGAATGTGATTGTTTGTAACTGTTGTGAATATTGATGTGATTGTTTGTAACCATAGTAACTATGGATGTGATGGTTTGTAACCATAGTAAATATGGATGTGATGGTTTGTAACTGTAGTAAATATGGATGCGATGGTTTGTAACTGTAGTGAATATGGATTCAATGGTTTGTAACTTTACTGAATATGGATGTGATGGTTTGTAACTGTAGTGAATATGGATGTGATGGTTTGTAACTGTAGTGAATATGGATGTGATGGTTTGTAACTGTAGTGAATATGGATGTGATGGTTTGTAACTGTAGTGAATATGGATGTGATGGTTTGTAACTGTAGTGAATATGGATGTGATGGTTTGTAACTGTAGTGAATATGGATGTGATGGTTTTATGCTGGTTTCCAAAAAGACAAAGCACTGAGACATCCTCAAAGAAACAGCAGTGAATCATCATCACTTCTCAGGGCAGAACGTTCTTTCTCAGCGCTGTTAGCTTGGAGCGCACGGTGCACAGCAGTGAATCATCATCACTTCTCAGGGCAGAACGTTCTTTCTCAGCGCTGTTAGCTTGGAGCGCACGGTGCTTGTTGATATTAAAATATTTTAAAGGAGAGAGAAGTGAGATTTATGAAACCCAGATCTCTCGCGTTATTTACTCCCAGGAATTCATACATTACTTTAATAAAACAATAATCTTCTGCCGTTTGCTCAAGGACAAAAAGCACTCGAGTGGTACTTATCCGTTTCCCTGGAGACGGGGTATGTTTTATGAGGACGCGGTCCAAGTGCCGGGGGCCGGGGGCCACGGTTAATCTCTTCGGGCCAAACCCGATTCTACCAGCAGCCAGCAGAAGCACAAAGACCTAAAACACCTGATCTTCTGCCCGAGGAGTTTAGCATGAGAGCACATGTATCAGAGGGGTTTAGCATGAGAGCACATGTATCAGAGGGGTTTAGCATGACAGCACATGTATCAGAGGGGTTTAGCATGAGAGCACGTGTAACAGAGGGGTTTAGCATGAGAGCACATGTATCAGAGGGGTTTAGCATTTACTGCGGGAGAGATGGGAGCAGCTCTACAGACAGCAGGAATAGTGATGTGCTCCAGCCCTGTCTGTACTGCGGGAGAGATGGGAGCAGCTCTACAGACAGCAGGAATAGTGATGTGCTCCAGCCCTGTCTGTACTGCGGGAGAGATGGGAGCAGCTCTACAGACAGCAGGAATAGTGATGTTCTCCAGCCCTGTCTGTACTGTGGGGGAGATGGGAGCAGCTCTACAGACAGCAGGAATAGTGATGTGCTCCAGCCCTGTCTGTACTGTGGGGGAGATGGGAGCAGCTCTACAGACAGCAGGAATAGTGATGTGCTCTAGATGTGCTGCATCAAGAACAAATGGACCAATCAAAGAGATTGGAAGTGGCCAATACAAACATTCCACCTCCAAGCTCATGTTTCTGACCTCGCTTAAAGGACATATCACAATATATTTTTTTTTTTTTTTTAAACTTAAATGTTTATTAGGTTTTGCATACAATACAAACAAAATTAAAACAGTCATGGTGTCATATTGTACATCATTTTTACAAGGGTGAATACAGTTATCCTGAAATGTACTGTGTCGATTGGCTCACCTGCCCAAGTCATAGGTCAACCACCTCTCCCATTTCCTAACAAACACATTTTCTCTTAATCTAAGCTGGTAGGTCATCTTTTCCATAGTGCAGATTTCTCTTACTATTTCCAACCACTGTTCTACAGCAGGGGGTGCAGTCTTATACCAATTCCTTGTTATTGCTTTTTTACTTGATATCAGTAATACTTTGGTTAAATCCCTATCCCCTTCAATTACATATTCATCTATATTTCCCAGGTACATCACTTTACCTTCCCTAGGTATTGCATAGCCCAAGATGTCTTTAATTATTATGTGTATATTCTCCCAAAACGAGTTTAGTTTATGACATTCCCAAAAAATATGTGTGTGGTGCGCTTCCCTATTTCCACAGTCCCGCCAACATGATGGCTGTGAACCCGTCTGTTTACTCTTTATTTGGGGTGTAATAAAGTAGCGAGTTAGGTTCTTCCATCCAAATTCCCTCCATATTCTAGAATTTGTAATGGTGTGTTGTGATTCACACATGCCAGTCCATTCTTCCTCTGTAATGTCAATATTCAGTTCCCTCTCCCATTTCTCCTTGATGTATGTAGTAGAGGAAGCTTCACAGTTTCTTAAATTCTGGTATAGCGTTGAGATCGCTTTGAATCTTGTGCCATCATACGCCCTAATCATTACATCGACCACTCCATTTGAGGCTTTCGTGGTCTTTACCTCCTTTGAAAGATAGTCCCTCAATTGCAAGTACCTAAAGAAGTCCCCATTTTCTAAACCATATTTGTCTTTCAAATCCTGAAAACTCATTACCTGGCCATTCTTAATTATTGTACACATTGCTGTGATTCCCTTTCTCCCCCAATTTCTGAAATGTTGGTCACTCAGACTTGGTTTAAAGCTATCATCATATGCAAACCAACTCAACAATCTCACCTCCTTTTCTAGTTTGTATTTTTTTATTTGATCAAACCAAATAGTCAGTGTATGGGAACTAATTGGATCCAATGAGTCTTGCAGCTCCTTTACTTGTTTGATATTTCCAATTAAAGACTGAATAGGAATGTCAGCTACAACCCTCTCAATATCTTTCCACCTGGCGCTATAATCATTGTCACACCACTTGATTACCGGCCCGAGTTGTGCTGCATGGTAATAGTCTTTTAAATTTGGGAGTGCCATTCCTCCCTTTTCTTTGGCCAATTGTAACGTACAATATCTCGTCCGTGGCTTTTTACCGTCCCAAATGAATCTCGAAATCATCTTATCCCAGATTTTAAACTTTTCTTGAGGAATCCTAACAGGGAGAGTCTGGAAAAGATACAGCAACCTAGGGAGAATGTTCATTTTAATCACTTCAATTCTTGAGCTAAGGTCTAATGGCAAGGTTGACCATCTCCCTATATCCCTACTAGTCTGAATGTGAATCCGCTCATAGTTTGTTTTGTAGAGATGAGTCAATTGTTTTGTTAAGGTCACACCAAGATATTTCATAGTTTTCGAATCCCATTTCAATTGGTAAGTTCTCTTAATGCTTTGAGATGGGATATAATTAAAGGCCAAAATCTGTGTTTTGCTCACATTTACTCTATAGCCTGAGTGACCTCCAAATATGTTTATAATGTGCATCAGATGGTTTAAACCTGTGTTGGGATTCTCCAGATAGACTATGATGTCATCCGCGAATAAGCTAAGTAGGTGTTCCTGTCCTTTGATGTCTATTCCTTTCAGTTCCTCACTCTGGCGTATTGCCTGTGCTAGGGGCTCGATGTATAGGGCAAAAAGGAGAGGTGACAGGCAACATCCTTGACGAGTGCCCCTCTGAAGTGATATTCTGTCTGTTAGACTACCATTGATTTTTATTCTGGCTGTGGGATTTTGATAAATAGTTTTAATACAATTAATCGAGTCTTTATTGAATCCAAATCGCTCTAATACTAGATATAAAAAGTTCCAATTAACACTATCAAAGGCCTTTTCGGCATCTAGACTTACCAACATAGCACTAGTTTTTTCCGTTTGTATCGAATTGATTATATGTAGAGTCCTCCTGATGCTATCTTGTGTTTGGCGGCCTATAACAAAACCGGTTTGATCCTCATCAATTAGTTCAGGCATAAATGTCCCGTACCTTTTCGCCACTATTGATGTGTATATTTTGTAATCTATATTGAGGATAGAGATGGGTCTGAAATTACTACAGTATTCTGCATCCTTCCCCTCTTTGGGAATCACAGAAATGATTGCCTCATTCCAAGAGGGTGGAATGTGACCTTCTTTGAGGGTCCAGTTAAGGGATGATACAAGGAGGGGGGTTAGTTCTTCTCTAAAGGTTCGATACCATTCTGATGGAAAGCCATCGCTACCAGGGGACTTGTTAGCCTTAAGGTTTGAAATGGCCTCAGACACTTCATCAAGTGTTATAGGGGCTGTGAGATTATTGTTTTGCAATTCTCCAATAGCTGGCAAATCAAGAGAGTTGAGAAATTGTCTTTTTGCATCTTCACTGGTAGAAGGCGGTTGCGTATAGAGGTCCTCATAATAATCTTTGAATGTGTTCTCTATTTCTATAGCATCGTATCTCAGTTGATCAGAGCAAAGGTCCCTGATCTTGTGGATCGTGCTTACAGCTTGTTGCTTTTTAATTCGCCTCGCCAATAACCTGGTAGCTTTAGGGCCAACTTCATAGTAATCCTGTTTCACATATCTGAGTCTTTTCTCTACCTCCTCTCCCAAAATATTGTCAATTTCCCCTTTAGTATCTTTTATTTCTTGTAAAAATTTAGCGTCCTTGGTAGTACTATAATTTGTTTCCAATTTCTTTAATTTTTCAGCCAAATTAAGATATGTAGTTCGTTTAATTCTCTTTTGCAACGAGGTGACAGCTATTAATTTCCCCCGTATGACAGCCTTAAGAGTGTCCCATAGAATAGTGGGTCTAATCTCTTCTGTATTGTTTTCTTCTATAAATCTCCTTATTTCCATTTTAATTTGCTCTGTAATTGCTTTGCTATTCATTACACCTACATTCAATCTCCAAGTAGTGTTTTTCTGCCTACTGTTCAGATGTATAATGGCATGTATTGCATTATGATCTGAGATATCAGCCACCCCAATTCTACAGTCCCTCACTCTACATAGATCCCAGCTATTCATAAATACATAGTCAATTCTAGAATGTGTATTATGGGTGGCGGAGTAATGTGTGTAGTCCCTGTCCGATGGGTGAAATTCTCTCCATACATCAACCATCCCCTGCTCCTCCAAGGACGCATTCATGAGTTTAGTGAGGTGACTCTTGTTCCTTCTCATACTCGTAGTATCTATCTTATGGTCCAGGATCACGTTAAAATCCCCTGCACACATTACAATGCCCTCTGATTCTGATGCTATAACTGTAAATAGGGACTTAAAAAAAAGTTTGTCACTCTCCGGAGGGGCATAAACATTGATTAATGTGACCATCTCACCTTCTAATTTTCCTTTGACAATAATGTATCGCCCTTCTTTGTCACTAATTTCTTTTAAGCATTCAAATTTAACTGAGTTTTGTATAAGTGTCGCCACCCCTCTTTTACTACTCTGTCTGAATGTACTATAAAATGTGTTTCTAAATCCAAATTTCTTTAGTTTCTCATGTTCGTCCTGTGACAGATGTGTTTCCTGAAAAAAAATTACTTGGGCTTTAACCTTCTTCATCTTCAGAATTACCTTCTTTCTTTTGATCGGATTGTTAAGCCCATTCACATTTATCGACACTAGCGTTATATCACTCATATCTTCTTTGTGGGAGTGTATATTTCCCTTGCAACCACAATGACACTTTCAAAACCATAATGTTATTATCATTACCATGACAAACAGAAAAAGCCCTAGCAACATAGAGCAGCATAAAATGTAAAAAACAAACAATTGAACTTCCAAACATAGGTGCTCGTTCGCGTGCACGCCTCCCACGTTGCGGTCGTAGGGTGAGGGGAATATCCCATTTACTATGGGGGCCCCTCTCTAAGAAGGTCAGGTAACTCTTACACATCAACCTCTTAGTAGAAAAAATAGATAAAATATCCTACTCTACCGATCAGTAGCCTAGTCTTATCAACTAAGAAGACCATCAGATATATTAACCAACTTGAGGAGCGCAATCAACATTAGTCTGGGTTAGGCCCATTCATCCTGAGAGTTAGATTGGGGAAACTATTAAATAGCCATACCTATTTCTGTTCATTATTTCCTCTGAAATTCCTGCAGCTTGTGTTTAGCTCGTACAGAAATGTCCACTGAATGTCCAGCCCGTTGCCACGGCAATGTTCGCTGTAATCGTTCTTCCATCCCCGTCCTGGTTGCATCTCTCCCCGGTAGGCTTACCTCGGTCTCAAGTCCCCTCCTGTTCAGTTCTTTCGCAGCCTCTCGTGCGCTTTCATATGTCCGCGGACCGGACTCCCAGTGGATTCGGATTCTCGTCAGGGGTGTCTGGAAACGGATGCCTCTCTTTTTCAAAACTCGTTTAATGTCGATATATTCCTTCCTCTTTTGGATCACTTCTGTGGCATAATCGTGATCGAAAAACAGCGGACGGTCTTGATGATGCACTTTTTTCTTCCAGGCTTCCTTCAACACCATCTCTTTCATCGTGTATTGAAGAAAATTCACCACAATAGACCTTGGCGGCTTGTCAGAACCCGGTTTCGCCGCCAAAGCTCTGTGTGCTCGTTGTATTTGTAAGTCTGTGTCCGACGGCAGGGAGAGTTCGCGTTTCAAAAGTTGCTCTATGAATTGAGAGACAGAGCTGCCCTCTACTCCCTCTTTCAGGCCAAAGATACGAATGTTGTTCCGTCGACTTCTTCCTTCTAGGTCTGTTAGCTTGTCTTGCAGTATTTTCTGCTGTTTCAGTGATTGTTGTAGGGCGTCACTTACTTCCATGTTCCAGCTCTCTATCTCGCCGACTCTCTGTTCGGTTTCCTCAATTCTCGCGGTTTGTGTTGCTAGCTCTTTCGTTGTTTCTGTGAGCTTTTGGTCGATGCCCCTCTTAAATTCCTCAAGTTCTCCCTTAATTTCATTCTTTATTTCCTCTTTGAATGTGGTGAGCTCTGTTTTCAGTTCAGCTTTAGAGTCCTGAATTTCCTTAATGATATCTTTTAAACCCGCGCGTATCTCATCAGATGCTCCGGCCTCCCTGTGTTCGTCCTCCTCGTCCTCCGTGTCTGTTATTTCACCTCGTTCATCGTTGGTCAATTCGCTTTGTTTTGTTAGTTTCATGGTACTTCTTTGTCGTCTTGTTTTTCTCCCCATTTCCATCTTAGTTTGGGACATATTATTTATTTCTAAACTTTCGAATTCTGGGGTTTATTTCGAGTGCTGATCGGGAGCTAGTAATTTATGCTGCCATCTTGGGTTGCGTCAAACCGCCACCCATATCACAATATATTTAACGTCGCGTGTCCATGCATTACAACGCAAATATAGCACCCCCCCCAACCTTACCCCCAGTCTCTTCTTAATCCCAGAGATGTATTATATCATTTATATTATTTAATTTATAGAATAGTAAATTTATACTGAAATATGTGCTTAAAAAAATGTATTAAATAGTTTTGAGATGGATGTGCTCATTCAAACGATTTTGTCTGTTGTCTGTGTCCATATTTGCAAACATCTTTTTCTGAAAGCCAGTGTGTGACGGGCAGTCTTTCACAGTTTGTGCAGTGACTGGCTGTCTTTCACAGTTTGAGCTGTGACTGGTTGTCTTTCACAGTTTGAGCAGTGACTGGCTGTCTTTCACAGTTTGAGCAGTGACTGGCTGTCTTTCACAGTTTGAGCAGTGACTGGCTCTTTCACAGTTTGAGCTGTGACTGGCTGTCTTTCACAGTTTTACCTGTGACTGGCTGTCTTTCACAGTTTGAGCAGTGACTGGCTGTCTTTCACAGTTTGAGCAGTGACTGGCTGTCTTTCACAGTTTGAGCTGTGACTGGCTGTCTTTCACAGTTTGAGCAGTGACTGGCTGTCTTTCACAGTTTGAGCTGTGACTGGCTGTCTTTCACAGTTTGAGCAGTGACTGGCTGTCTTTCACAGTTTGAGCAGTGACTGGCTGTCTTTCACAGTTTGAGCAGTGACTGGCTGTCTTTCACAGTTTGAGCAGTGACTGGCTGTCTTTCACAGTTTGAGCAGTGACTGGCTGTCTTTCACAGTTTGAGCAGTGACTGGCTGTCTTTCACAGTTTTAGCAGTGACTGGCTGTCTTTCACACTGAGCAGTGACTGGCTGTCTTTCACGGTTTGAGCACTGACTGGCTGTCTTTCACAGTTTGAGCTGTGACTGGCTGTCTTTCACACTGAGCAGTGACTGGCTGTCTTTCACAGTTTGTTAAAATATTACTAATGGCCTCGCTCTTCTTGTCAGTTCATTCAGGGAAATAAACGTTAAGGAATTGTATTAGTAATGGAACACGTTTCCATTTCACAGGCAGACCTCGAGCAGACCCGGTTTTTTAAACATAAGAATTGCATCAGAGCTGACAGCTTATAACATACAAGTGGAGTTCAAGGCCTTCTGTAGCAACTTACAAAAATATATATTTATATAATATATTCCTGTTTTGATTCAATCGTTTTTTTAGTTTTTTTTGCATGCTGCTTTCCAATTTCACAAAAAATAATATGAGGTAAATATTTCATCCAAATATTCAAAACAGAGAAGCAGAGCTCATTTCTTCCTGCTGAATAACTCAAAACAAAGAAAATTAAACATAATAAAGATATTGGTTTACTATAAAGTTCAAGGGAGACACTTGCTTGGATAACAATTTTTGCCTTTTGCCTAAAAGATTCCCAGAAATTTAAGGTAAATACATTTGTGCATTTTCCTGGATATCAACTGAACTGTATGTGTAAATCACACATGTGGTTATGTATGTTCCAGAGCTGATGGTGTGTGTGTGTGTATGCTTGTGCGTTTGCGTGTGTGTGTATGCCTTTGTGTGTGTGTGTGTGTGTCTGTGTGTGTGAGCATAACCACAGGGTAACATTACAGCCCAACACATTGATATAATGGCAGTAGCATACTGTACATGGTTTAGTCAGTGTTAACGTTATAACATATAGCAGGCTAACCTTGTAGTTTAGGCTACTCAATAATGCACGCAGTTTGACATTTGTACTTCGGTTCACATCTTCAACTTGATTTCCTGGATGAAGTCCTTTCCCAGGCAGCCCAAATTTCACTACCGCGGATCAAGGCAATGTTGGGTTAGGGTTAGGGTCAGTACCGCGGATCAAGGCAATGTTGGGTTAGGGTTAGGGTCAGTACCGCGGATCAAGGCAATGTTGGGTTAGGGTTAGGGTCAGTACCGCGGATCAAGGCAATGTTGGGTTAGGGTTAGGGTCAGTACCGCGGATCAAGGCAATGTTGGGTTAGGGTTAGGGTCAGTACCGCGGATCAAGGCAATGTTGGGTTAGGGTTAGGGTCAGTACCGCGGATCAAGGCAATGTTGGGTTAGGGTTAGGGTCAGTACCGCGAATCAAGGCAATGTTGTTCCAAACATCGATCGACTGAGAGACTGAGTGAGAAGTAGCGATACCAGGTGTTACCCATCAACACTCTCCCATGGTTGGCTGCCTTCTTTGGGTAAGAGTCGTTTTTTTCACAGGGCTTGGTTTCTGGTTGTGTGTGTTTTGAAGACATTCTATGGTTTGATCGACAGAATTCAACAAGAGCTTCTCACTTTTGTAAGTGACACGCAAAGTGGCTGGGTATATCAGGAATGAGGGTATGCCAGCAACTTGAAGTTCTTTTATGATTCCTGCATACGCTGTGGCCGTGCTGTAGTACACATAAAACCTTGGGTGCGTCCCAATACTCCAAAATGCACTCTTTTGTTCCACGACCACCTCCTCTCCTCCTTGACCCGAAAACGGATCTTCGCTTTTTAATATAATATTGCTGATTACATCTTAATTACATATTAATGGTTACATATTAATGACTGTCTCGACGCAAACTGCAATGTCAGGTACATTGTACTGTACATGTAATACTGTATACTGTATACTTGTACTTATACTTGTTTAAACGTTCAGGCAGGTTTGCATACTTCCGGGTAGGAGAGGAGTGGTAGTGGGGGAGTGGAGGAAAGAAGGTAGAGAGTGAAGAATATTGGGACGCTCCCCACATCTACGTACGATTTACACGCTGATTTACACGCTGATGATAAGGGCTGCTAATTGCATTGCAAAAACAACCCATCTCTCTGTCATGCAAGTTGTGTTCCACATGCAAATGTAAGGTTAGAAATTGGGTAAATGGAAAATATCCATGGGGGTTGAATGCATAAGATGTTATCCAGGTGCATTTGGTCTGTTTGTGTAGCAGTATTTTAAAAGGATGGCTGGTATGTACTCTGCTGGTATAAAACAGTATTACAGCACAAGTGCAATTAATCACCAGTGAAGCATAGAATTTATAGCCTGATGCAGGGAAAGGAGTATTAATACAATATGGACTGGTAGGGTAGGCCACCTCTATCATAAACAAAAAGATTATAGTTAATACTTATCCAGGGTATGAAATTATTGCCAATTCGCAAATATTCTTATCCAGAGCAACTTAAACAACTTAACTTAATATAATATCCATCCAATACAACTCTGAATCCTGAAACACAGGTTAATAACATGTAATAATGTTATTAATAATATAGGTTAATAACATGTACATTTTCAGGTAAATTATCAGCACCTTGAGTGAAATTTGCAACCTAATTTGACTCTGAAAAGCTATAATTATCATTCAATATACATATCTTGGTTTGGTTTAAAAAAAATTTTTTTTTTAACATCTGACTTAAAGCCACTTTTTGTCCAACCGATGGAGGTAACCAATGGAGGTAAGTGATGGAGGTAACCGATGGAGGTAACCGATGGAGGTAAGTGATGGAGGTAACCGATGGAGGTAACCGATGGAGGTAACCGATGGAGGTAAGTGATGGAGGTAACCGATGGAGGTAAGTGATGGAGGTAACCGATGGAGGTAACCGATGGAGGTAAGTGATGGAGGTAACCGATGGAGGTAACCGATGGAGGTAACCGATGGAGGTAAGTGATGGAGGTAACCGATGGAGGTAAGTGATGGAGGTAACCGATGGAGGTAACCGATGGAGGTAACCGATGGAGGTAACCGATGGAGGTAAGTGATGGAGGTAACCGATGGAGGTAACCGATGGAGGTAAGTGATGGAGGTAACCGATGGAGGTAACCGATGGAGGTAAGTGATGGAGGTAACCGATGGAGGTAAGTGATGGAGGTAAGTGATGGAGGTAATCGATGGAGGTAACCGATGGAGGTAACCGATGGAGGTAAGTGATGGAGGTAACCGATGGAGGTAAGTGATGGAGGTAACCGATGGAGGTAACCGATGGAGGTAAGTGATGGAGGTAACCGATGGAGGTAACCGATGGAGGTAAGTGATGGAGGTAACCGATGGAGGCAACCGATGGAGGTAAGTGATGGAGGTAACCGATGGAGGTAACCGATGGAGGTAACCGATGGAGGTAACCGATGGAGGTAAGTGATGGAGGTAACCGATGGAGGTAACCGATGGAGGTAAGTGATGGAGGTAACCGATGGAGGTAACCGATGGAGGTAAGTGATGGAGGTAAGTGATGGAGGTAAGTGATGGAGGTAACCGATGGAGGTAAGTGATGGAGGTAACCGATGGAGGTAACCGATGGAGGTAACCGATGGAGGTAAGTGATGGAGGTAACCGATGGAGGTAAGTGATGGAGGTAACCGATGGAGGTAACCGATGGAGGTAACCGATGGAGGTAAGTGATGGAGGTAACCGATGGAGGTAACCGATGGAGGTAAGTGATGGAGGTAACCGATGGAGGTAACCGATGGAGGTAAGTGATGGAGGTAACCGATGGAGGCAACCGATGGAGGTAAGTGATGGAGGTAACCGATGGAGGTAACCGATGGAGGTAACCGATGGAGGTAAGTGATGGAGGTAACCGATGGAGGTAACCGATGGAGGTAACCGATGGAGGTAAGTGATGGAGGTAACCGATGGAGGTAACCGATGGAGGTAAGTGATGGAGGTAACCGATGGAGGTAAGTGATGGAGGTAAGTGATGGAGGTAACCGATGGAGGTAAGTGATGGAGGTAACCGATGGAGGTAAGTGATGGAGGTAACCGATGGAGGTAACCGATGGAGGTAACCGATGGAGGTAAGTGATGGAGGTAACCGATGGAGGTAACCGATGGAGGTAACCGATGGAGGTAACCGATGGAGGTAAGTGATGGAGGTAACCGATGGAGGTAAGTGATGGAGGTAACCGATGGAGGTAACCGATGGAGGTAAGTGATGGAGGTAACCGATGGAGGTAACCGATGGAGGTAAGTGATGGAGGTAACCGATGGAGGCAACCGATGGAGGTAAGTGATGGAGGAGATTGTTTCTGTCTTACGCTCACTATAAAGCAAGTATAAACGTTTTTGGACACTGGTGCTAGAGAGAAACCCACGCTACAACAGCAAGTTTGATTTTGAAGGATGCACTGCAGGAGAAAGCTCTGCAGTGTAATGGTGCTGGGGTCCCAGCTGACCTGTGTGTTTGTTTGTTTCAGCAGTGCCCCGTTGAGTGGTTCCACTATGGCTGCGTGTGATTGGCTGAGGCCCTAATTGCCCCAAGTCTTCCGCCGCCATGAAGAGAAGGGGCCACCACAAATAGGGCCCTGTCACCACGGCGATGGAATCATCCTCACACAACCCCACAAGGATGCCGCCCTGAACCAGCTGCCCCCTCCCCTCCACAAGGAACAATCGACCACAGCCATCTGTGAAGAGTGCAGTGTGTTGGTGTATCTGCTGCATCCCAACACTGACTTGAACAAAGGACTTTGAGTGTGTTGAATGTGGAAGACTGGCTCATTCGCCCCAAGTACCTCAATACACTGTAAAGGCCATACAGAGGAGACAATCAACACACTTGCTGCAAATAATAGAGACTGAATTGTAAGATGGTGGCCTGGTCACTTACCACTGTGTTCCTGCACATCAGACTCTGAACACCAGGGTACACATATTTCTCCAGATTATATAATCGATATTTGTGTCTTTAACACAGTAGATGTAGTTATGAAGTATGTTCATGTACTGAATTGTACTCTTTTATTAATTCTTTCTCATAAGACACTATCAGTCTAGCTCACATGATGACAGAAATGTTTGCTTTTTATGACTCCCTCAGATGTACTGATTTTACTCCTTTATACATATTCTAACTTTAAACTTCTTGTGATGTTGAACCGATTTGTAAAGTTTATTTTGTTGTATGGTTGTCAAACGTATGTGGATTTTTAATGCTGTCCCTCTGTGGACAATAAAGATTTACTGAAACTGAAGCCGTTCTTTTTGTGTGTTATTTTATTGACCAGTGACAACACAATTCAAACATGAAGTTTCAAGGCTGAAATCCCCACTCATCCTTATTGTCTCTCCTGCATTACTGTGGTCTCGTCATCTTCTGGTGAGGGATTTGCCCCCTCTGCTGGACAAAAAATGTCTTTACAACAGAGCGTGTCGGATTAAAAAAATAACAGCACTCTGTCTGTCGTTAGTCTTTTTTTGTGTGCCCACAATATACCCTCTAGGGATAATAAAGACCAACTGAAACTGTTCTTATTTAATATTATTTTTATTGAGCACTAACAGCACCATTCCATTTCCAAGGCTGAAATTGAATGACAATAAAATTCCAAAACACTGAATTATCTTTCATTATTAAAATTAAAATGATGTGCATTTACAAACTCTGCCCTCCAACACACCAAATGTGCTTTATGAAAGTGAAGTGCAATACTGGCTGGATTAACTGTATATCATGTTCCATCTTTGTGAAGGAAAACATCAAAAGGCATAAAATGTATTTAATGATCACCTTCCGGTACACCTGTAAGCCGTTAAACCTTTATCCCATTAATTAGGTCATCTGAATCACCCGTTGTTCAAATCACAAATGCAAACACATTCCAAAATGAAACAAATGCTTTCACAAAGTAGCTTACGCACTGTAAGTCAGGCTGGTGGGTTTTCATAGGAACATCATCTGTTTTTTGTCATAAGTTCACTAGAAAGCAAACAAGAACTCTGTGGAGTTGTGTGGTATAGGGGTAAGAACAGCAGTACGCACAACCTTAGCTAGAAACCTTGATCCCCTCCTCCTTGTCTCTGGAGATCACACCCTCTCTGTGCTGTAGCTCTAAAACCATCATAAGATAATGGTGACATGAAGGTTTGTTGTCTTTGACTACTGAGCCTGTGGGTTCAATGCCTGGGGCCTCGTTTATTTAAAAAACTTGGACGTAATCTTTAACTTTCACATAAGCAGATTTCAATAAACGGACTTAAGCATTATAAAATGGGTTGCGCTTGTTTAAAATAGCGTATGTACTTATGTCTATAAATCTGAAACGAACGTTGAAATTTTATAAGTCACTACTTTGTTGTGATTTTCTATGTATGCCACACGTTAAGATCAAATTAGATCTTTTTATAAACGATGCCCCTGCTCTTCCCTCTTATTTCTCACCACTGTAGCATAACGGTAGTCTTTTTCTCTGGAAGGTGAACGAATCAAACCTCATTATTCAGCTTTATCTTGCATTTCTGTGGTCTCGTCATCTTCGGTCCATGTATCAACCTCAAAAGCGTTATGACCTCTGTGATGTGATGGCACTGTCTTTGTGTCTGGAAGGTAAACGTTATGGTTCAAACCTTGTCTGTTATTTTTATTTTGCTTGCATTTCTGTGGTCTCATCTTCTTCTGTCCACTGCATCACACTAAAGCATGCCAGGGTCACTGTGGCATAATGGTAGAGTCTTTGTCTCTAGAAGGTGAGCTTGAGACTTCAAACCTTGTTCTTTATCTTTATTCCTCATGTTTTTATGATCTCAGCTTCTTCTCTCCACTGCAGAGCTCACAAAACAGCTAGTTTTATGTGTATATAAATATATATATATATATATATCAACATGCCATGTAAATTCTTTTAAAACATATCTGTTTAAAAACACATTTAAAACGAAGTAACTAAAGAGTCAAAAACAAGTTCAAACGAATCAGCAAACACCGGGGTTATGTTATTTCTGGGTACCAAAATGTACAGTATGTATGTTCCAATTAATCCATTCTGATTACCCACAATGCATTGTATGTATTATCACCAACCATGAATGAAACAGTATGGTATTTTATGTATGTAGCAACGAGACAAAGTCCACTGTACACCTGGTTTTGGCATTTTAGGTGACACATTAAAGACATAATCAAAAGTAGATAGACATCTTAAACCATTAACATTACCCACAATGCATTGCATGTATTATTGCAAACCATGAATGTAACAGTCTGGTATTTTATGGACGTATTAATGAGGAATCATTTATTTAGAAAAAGACAAGGATATTCCCTGTTTTGCACATTTATTGAATTTTATTCTACAATGGGCATTTTTAAACAACTTTTAAATATGCTATTTCTAAAGTAAGTCATTTGGTTTAGAAAAATCAAAGTGAGGAATATCCTTATTTATAAAATTAAGAATTCCTCAAAAATATACCTGCCTACTTTTGGTTATACATTTTCCCCAAAAAAGAAGTCAACCAGGTCATTACCCACAATGCATTGCATGTATTGTTGCAAACCATGAATGAAACAGTCTGGTATTTTATGGACGTATTAATGAGGAATTTTTTACTTAGAAAAAGACAAGGATATTCCCTGTTTTGCACATTTTCCACTTAAACCATTATCATTACCCACAATGCATTTAATGTATTGAAATGGCAGGCAAAATCACGTTGGTACATAAAGGTATAAAAAACAACAGAAGGGACAGGTTCTCTGAATGCTCTTTCTCCTATCTTTTTGGATCTTCATAAATTCACTGCAGGAAATCTCACCCAAGAAGTGTAAATTCCAGTGGCTCAAAGGAATGGTTCTGGTTTACCAACGCCAAGGTCTGGGGTTCGAACCCCATTCAAGTTTTGTCCATTGTACCTTTGTGCCGTTGTGACAGTTCAGTTTGTAAAAAAAAATAAAAATAATGCAAAGGACTCCGTGGCACAGGAGGTTGGACGGCTGTTCACGAGGGCAGAGGTTGCTGGTTCGATTCCCCGAGTGCCACACCTGAGCAATGTTCGTGGTCCCCAAGGACGGCGGAGTTGTATGAGCTTTTGTCCATTGTACCTTTGTTCCATTGTGCCATTAAGTTTGTAAAAAAAAAAATAATAAGTGCGAAGGACTCTGTGGCACAGGAGGTTGGACGGCTGTTCACGAGAGCAGAGGTTGCTGGTTCGATTCCCCGAGTGCCACACCTGAGCAACGTCAGTGGTCCCCAAGGGTGGGGGAGTTGTATGAGTGCGGTCAGTAAGAATGAAGGGGATGTGGCCGGTGTTGGCCCCCCCGGAAAGTTCGGAGTGTAAAGCAGGGGTTATGAAACTTTTTTTTGTTGCGGTGAAATTTTTGTAAGTTAGTTAGTAAAAGTAAGTTTGTAAGTTGTAAGTTTTACTACAGACAGTATCACATACAACTACAATCAAATTAGTTTGTTTTAGTTAAAACAAATTGATTTGATTGCATAGAAGTATGTAAGACTGTAAGTAGTAATACACTAATCTACACCAAATGTGGTGCATAAAAACAAAAAAAAAGCTAAACTCATTCTTACACAGCTCCTCCGTCTGGGGACTTCCTGCTTCTCCTCCGCATGGTCAGCTCATCTGTGAGACGCCCGCAGTGCTTCCTGATGCATACGCCTTGGTGCTGGGCAGCGTACCTATGGATTGGATTTCAGGACATGGTACTGGTACACACACTGGGCTGAATAACAAATGTCTTGGGACTTAGGTCTAGCGTATGAACAACACAGAGTTCTTAGGACGGCACTGATTTCAGAGGTTTTGGGACATGGATCCACCCAGGTCAGATTCCAGACGGTCTTAAGGCTTGTTGCAGCTGAAATCCCCACTCATCCTTATTGTCTCTCCTGCATTACTGTGGTCTCATCATCTTCTGGTGAGGGATTTGCCTCCCTCTGCTGGACAAAAAATGGCTTTACAACAGAGCATGTCAGATTTAAAAAATAACTGTTAATAACTGTATAATAATTCTGTCGTTAGTCTTTTTTTGTGTGGTTGTCAAATGTACATGGATTTTTTATATTGCCCACAATATACCCTCTAGGGATAATAAAGATCAACTGAAACTTTTCTTATTTTATATTATTTTTATTGAGCGCTGACCGCACCAAAAAGCTTTCAAAAAGTAGTCAGGCTGTGGGTTGATTACGTCAGTAACGCCGTCATGTGCTGCGTTTGCTGGAAATTAAATTGCTCAGAGAGAAGCAGCAAGAATTAGACAATGCAGAATTTTTGCCTTTTTTTCAACGTTTACACAATTATCACAATTATGCTTTCAATTACATTTTCAAGAAAACAGAATATACTACAATGCTTTGTAATACATAAGCAACGGGGTTGAAGGAAACTAATATTTGAAATCATTTAACTCCAACAAATCAAAGGGTTTGTACAAATCAACAAATAAATCTAGTGTATTTTGAGTGAATATAAGAAAATTTTACAGTGGGGATCTTTAATAATTACGCATCTAAGTTGGTACAGTTTGCTATTTGAATGGGAAAACTGCAATGGGTACCATATGATTTCCTATCCATAGAAATAAAAAAATCGCATTTTTATTTTGTTGACCATTTTTCCACTTTTTGGACATAAGACTCTATATAGTCTTATGTCTTTTTCTGATTGTCCAATAAAACACATTTTTCACCATAAATGTCTCAAATTGCATTATTTTAATTTTATTTTACCACAGGGATTAATTTAATATGATTTCCTATCCATCAGAATCAAAAAATTGCATTTTTATTTTGTTGACCATTTTTCCACTTTTTGGACACGAGACTACGGTATATATGGTCTTATATCTTTTTCTGATTGTCCAATAAAACACATTTTTCACCATAAATGTCTCAAAATGCATTCTATTTTTCTTATTTTACCACAGGGATGAAAAAAAAACACTATTACTATAAACTAGATGGGCGATAGTCGATGGACCGTGAATATCAGAAAAAGTTGTCGTGGGAATTTTTGATGCTTAATTATTTAAAATTCCCACAACAACTTTTTCTGATATTCGTTGTAGATAGACTACATTACATCTAGTTTTAGTCCATGAGCCAGACAAGTTGTCAGGCTCAACTGAGTCGACAAAACTTTACCTATGCTAAATTGTTTATAGGGTCAATATAAGTAAATTAATATATGATAACCTTTCCACATGAGCAGCTTTTCATATTTTCTTTAACATTTTGTTATTTTCACCTCATGGGCGCAAGCCACTATAGGGGGTATGGGGTAAAAAAATTAACTAATAGCTATCACAATGAAACTTCCCCAGTTGATTACTTACATTAAGACAATAATTTATTTTATTACAAGTTTTCTGAAATGTCATGTTTAAATATGCAAATGAGGTAAATATGCACTCATTTACATAATTTCTGCTGTTAGTGTGTGTATGTGTGCGCGTTTGTGTGTGTGCGTGTGTGTGTGTGTGTGCGTGTGTCTCTGTGTGGGAATGTGTGTTATTCACGCACAAAGTTGCAACATTGTAACATTGCCTGTGTGTAGCTGATCAAGATGACGAAAAGATTCTCTGGTAAGTATCTTTACATAAATTGTTATGGCTGTATTGATTTAAAAACCCAATAATGCGTCGGGTCCACCAGACCCTCAAACATTGGCTGAGTAACAAAAACATGAACACCACACAAGGTCATGGCATGATGGTGAAGGTCAACTGTTTGAATTACCTTATGCTCATAGCTACAGGTAGCTAGCACCAGATTACTGTTGTTATTGCTACCATGTGTCATGGCTAGCTGGCTAGTTTAATCATGGCATGATTTGATTTGATTTTTATTGACTCTTTTAGCCCATTGGCTAATCTTCCAAGAGTCCCCATTAACTTGTTTGTGCCTGCCCCTAGTGGTAGAGACCCGGGCGTCTTCAAATTAAACACATCAAAAATACGTTGCTAGTTCTCCGAAAATATGGATTTTATCACCATAACCCGCATATCATCATAATCAGTACTTAATATCCTATCAGTAACACAGGCTTGGTTGCACACATCCGGAAGCCATTTTAGCTCGCAATTCAGCCTGCTTTATGCGCGCACAGTGGGTCATCGTTATTACATTGATATTCGAGTAAATTTAGATTTTTTTAATTCAAACTTGTATATATATATATATATATGATGGCGACAAAATATATGTCCCTGTCGGATGTAGTGGAGGAGATTTTTAGGAGTGAGTCGGAGGGAGAGAGTGAAAGTGGATCTGATTTAATTATTTTAATACGAACGCAGATGGGCGTGGTACTGCCAAGCAACATCTACCAAGGAGTCTTCACCACTCTAGCCTGGGACAACATAAACCGTTTGGAGGAGACAACCAGTGGAGAGGGCACATCGCATCGGGTAAACGGCATTGCTGTGCAGCCCAGAATCATCGGACCAATGCCACAATTTCAAACTAAGACGACACTTGAAAAGTCAAAGAAGAGGAGCATCTCCCCAGCACCAGCATCACTCCCCATGTACAACGCTGGTCGGAGAGTGGGGCCCTCAGCCACTGTCAGCGTAGATGTTGACGCAGACAAACAGGTCCAGAATGCCAGATTCAAAAACATGGTCTGGCTGCTTACTTGGATGTCAACCCCAGAAGAAGACCAAACCATCAGCAGTTGGACTGGATTCAACATCCTCATCCGCAATGACATGAATGTGATGCAGGACACTGTGAGCTACCTGCCCACAATCAATGCCCCAGCGACCCAGATGTCGACTGTCTATGAAGTCCTGAACCAAACTCTCAACATCATGGAAAGCCTAGAACTGAAGGAGATTGTCTGCGTCTTCGACTAAGCCCTCTACGCCAAGGCTTCAGAAATCATTTGGAAGCATGAGAAGTTCAGGAACATAATATTGAGAATGGGGGCATTCCATACCATCTGCAACCTCCTATCAACCATCGGGGAGGGTTTCCAGATGCTGGCCTGCGTGAATTGTGTGTGGAGTCTGGCGTGATTGCAGAAGGATCCATCACTGCTGTGATGGAAGGGCGCAAGTACAACCGTGCTGTCAGGCTTCACAAGATTGTGTATGAGGCGCTGATGAGGCTAGCCTGGAAGGGGTTTCTGCCTTGGATCCAAGTAAACCACAGAGCAGAGGTTCACCATCTGGAAGAAGCCCTCAAGAGCATCTCCAATTTCCACAATGAGGTGTCCCAGGCTTCCTTCATAGCACTCACGGATGATGCATCCTGTGCTTGCATCCTCCAGCTGTTCCAAGACTACCTTGCCTCCCTCAGGAATGGCCACCCACTGGCAGCTTTCTGGATGTCTTACCTCGATATGGCTGAGATCATGCTGGGTTTGCTTCGTGCAGCAAGAGAGGGGGATTGGCTGCTCCACCTCACATCAATCCGCGCCATGATCCCATGGTGCTTTGCTTATGACAAGCTGAATTATGCACGCTTCCTGCCACACTACTATGCCACAATGTCACGCCTGCCCATTGATCACCCACAGGTGCACCAGCAGTTCATGCAGGGTGGCTTCAGTGTCCAGCTTGGTAGCCAGAATCCCTTTGGCCGGATCCCAGTAGATCAAACCATTGAGGAAACAGTCAACCGAGATACCCAGACAGCAGGAGGTACAAAGGGATTCAGCCTGAAACGGGCTGCTGTGGAGAGGTACTACCTGACTTCTGAGTACCGCAGCACCTACCTCAAGCAGCTCAGAGGGATGGTGGGACACAGAATGTCCCACCTCAGCCATCCAGACCTCCAGATGCCTAGAATCACCAAAGATGAAGCAGATGTACAGTCCATTGTGATGCTTCTTGAAGATGACTGGACAAACCCTTTCAACCCAAATTAAAGTGAGTTTGTCAGCATTTCGACAGGTACCTTGCCCCCTCCAGATGTAGCAAGGGACCTTCTTGATGCCCACAAAATTGGCATGGAAGCATACGATGCATTCAAACAGGACCGGCTTGAAGACAAAAAACCAAAGACCCAGTTCCATGATAAGGTGACGAAGAAGAAGCTGAAGACGTTTTCAGATATGCGAAAGAAACCTTCTGCAAGCAACCCACACAAGGTCATTCTGCAGGCTGACTGACAGGAAGCTCTTCGCGCACATGGTCCTGGTGGCAGAGAGCCGCCATCTCCAGATGAGTGATGTCCTTTCTCACCCACTAGGGCCTTTGCCATGGGCACTCGCCAATGGAGACGGGACACTGAGAAAGACGAACAAAGCTGTTCTGGCCAGGGAGCTGGAGAAGCAGGTTTTATCAGCAGAGACCATCCCTGGGCCATCTGCTACCATCATTGATGGGATGAGTCTGGTTCAGAAGATGAAGGGCAATGACCAGACATTCTCTCAACTTGCAGACTCAGCACTGACTCAAATCCTACATGAAGGAGGCAGGAGCCAGAGAATCGATGTGGTCTTCGATGTGTATTGGGAGGACTCGATCAAGAATGCAGAGAGAGCAAACAGGGCATGCACCACAGGAATACAGTTCCGAAACATTGCACCAGGTCACCGCATCCAGCAATGGAGAAAGTTTCTCAGCAGCTCAGCTAACAAGGCCAACCTCATAAGATTCCTGGTGGCCGAGTGGAAAACACCCAAGCTGAGGGGCAGACTGAACGACAAGCAGCTCTACATCGCCAGTGAGGAAAGCTGCTTGCACATCACCAAGGATCAGTGGGCTGAGGTTGCAGGCCTACAGTCGAACCAAGAAGAGGCTGACACTAGAATCATTCTGCATGCAGCTCATGCCGCAGATCAAGGCTACAGTGCTGTTGTAGTGACAGCTGATGACACCGATGTCTTGTTGCTCTGCCTGGCTTTCTCTGCTGATATCTCCTGTCCCTTGTTCCAGAAATGTGGAACAAAGAACCGGGTAAGGTATCTTGACATCACCAAGCTACGGCAGGCCGTGGGAGACGGTGTCTGTAATGCTCTGATTGGCATGCATGCAGACACTGGATGTGACACGTTGAGTGCCTTCGCAGGTCGTGGGAAGCTCAGAGCCTTGAAGCTCATCATGAGATCAGAGCATTTCCAAGAAGTGTTTCGCAAGCTGGGACAGTCCTGGGAACTGTCCATGGACCTATTCAAGAAGCTGCAAGCATTCACATGCAAACTGTACACAGCATCTACAACAACAGAGGATATCAACACAGCCCGCCACCAGCTTTTCTGCACACAGCGTGGGGAGCTCGAGTCTAGCCAGCTGCCACCATGCGAGGACTGCCTCTACATGCATGCTATGCGTGCCAACTACCAGGCTGGCATCTGGAGAGCCAGTCTTCAGCAGCATCCACAAGTCCCAAGCCCAGTCGAGCATGGATGGGCCAGAAATGATAGTGGCCAGCTCACTGTGGAATGGATGCAGGGATCTCCAGCCCCTGAGGCAGTGCTGCAGCTGCTGTCCTGCAACTGCAGCCGTAGATGCAAGCTCCCAGAATGCCAGTGCATGAGCAACGGCTTGAAATGTACAAACCTGTGCAAGTTGCAAACATGTGACAATCAACCCGAAGAGGAGGACCTGACCATGGAGGCAGAACTGACTGACTCTGAAACAGAGGACTGATCTTAAGAAGGGACCGCTCAGTTATGTGACCCTCGCTAATAAAGACTCCAATCTTCATTGTTCTGGAAGATCCCTCTCCCTAAGCACATGCATTTTGTTTGCTTAAGCTGTATTTGTTCATAATTTCATTAAATATATCTTTGTTATCCCTTTAAGTTCCTGGTGTGGTCTCCATCAATACACACCACCACCTCAGTCTGTCTGACTGGTACTAGTATCCACCAAGTCACACCTCATTCTGTCATAGGCATAGCCTTAATTATGTTACTGACTTTATCTTTTGAGCTACAACCATATATTACCACTCAAATTAAAGCTTAGAAGGTTGGAAAGATTTCTATAGCCATTTGAAGCATGTTGTTTTTCAGCACATACTTACAAATTGAGGATATTTATTAGACGTTTTCATTTTCTTTGCATTTTTTGGATTTTTTTTGCAATAAAAGGCCATTTAAGCATATATGGAAGTTTTTAATCATTAAAATAACCATTCCAATCAATTCCCCATACTTCAATTATGCAGAAAAGTGGGTTCATGGGTCTCTGTACAATCTAAGGTTCTAAAGTTGTTGATATATTTGATTTTAATCTGTCGCAACAATTCTATCCAAGTCGCACCTCATTCTGTCATAAAGGTAGCCTTAATGATGTTACTGACTTTATCGTTAGAGCTACAACCATATATTACCACTCAAATTAAAGCTTAGAGTATTGGGAAGTTTTCTATAGCCATTAGAAGCATGGTGTTTTTCAGCGCATACTTACAAATTGGGGATCATTTTGTAGACTTTTTTATTGTCCTTTTTTTTTGCGCAAAATTTTTCAATCAAATGCCATTTAAGCATATATGGAAGTTTTAAATCATTAAAATAACCATTCCAATCAATTCCACATACTTCACTTATGCAGAAAAGTGGGTTTATTGGTCTCTGTACTATATAAGGTTCAAAAGTTGTTAATATATTTGATCTTCATCTGTCGCCACAATTTGCATGTGACAATTTAGGGGTCCACATATTCAACGCATGATAACTACCACTAAGCTGCCAGTCTGCAATGGTTATCATTCCAAACTATGAAGTAGAGATGTATAGTAAGTCAAAAAACACAACTAGAAATTGCCAAACCAGTTGAGCCACTTTGGTCATTTTTGGGGTCCTGGCTCATGGACTATTTATAGTATTAGTGTTTTTGTCAACAAACTTTTTGATTGGATCAAGTTATTGGGTTTCCAATATGGTACCCATAGCGGTTTTCCCATTCAAATAGCAAACTGTACCAACTTTGATGCTTAATTATTAAGAATTCCCAAAATAACTTTTTCTCTGATTCGCTGTACATAGACTATAGGACATCTAGTTTATAATAATAGTGTTTTTGTCAATAAACTTTTTGATTTGATTATGTTATTGGGCTTCCAATATGGTACCTTTAGCGGTTTTCCCATTCAAATAGCAAACTTTGATGCTTAATTATAAAAAATTCCCACAACAACTTTTTCTGATATTCACAGTATATAAACTATTGCACACCTAGTTTATAGTAATAGTGTTTTTGTCAACAAACTTTTTGATTTGATCATGTTATTGGGCTTCGAATATGGTACCCATAGCGGTTTTCCGATTCAAATAGCAAACTGTACCAACTTTGATGCTTAATTATTAAGAATTCCCACAACAACTTTTTCTCTGATTCGCTGTACATAAACTATATCACATCTAGTTTATAGTAATAGTGTTTTCTTTAACAAACGTTTTGATTTGATCATGTTATTGGGCTTCCAATACGGTACCCATAGCAATTTTCCCCCTTTAAATAGCAAACTGCACCAACTTTGACGCTTAATTATTAAAAATTCCCACAACAACTTTTTCTGATATTCGCTGTACATAGACTATTGCAGAATTTATTTATTTTTTTATTATAAAAAAAAATTTGAACGAAAATTAGAATTATTTTTTTTAAGAATTTGAAAAGAAATTTGAAAAGAAATTGGGAAAAAAATTTGAAAAAAATTTGAAAACATATTCCCAAAACAATTTGAAAAAATATTCCCAAAAAAATTTAAGATTTAAGGGTTAGGGGTTACGGGTTAAGGGGGTTAGGGCTAGGGTTAAAGTTTGAAAACATTTTTAAAATTTAAAATAAACAAAATAATAAAATAAAGTAAAATACATTTTTTTTAAATGAGAAAAAATATTCAGAAAAATATTCAGAAAAATATTCAGAAAATTTTTTTTTTTTTAAATTATTATAATAATCTGAGAACAATTCAAAAGGGTAAGCGGTTAAGAGTTAGGGGTTAAGGTTAAAGGCTAAGGGTCAAATGTTAAGGGTTAGGGTCAAAGGTCAAGGGGTTAGGGTTAAGGGGTTAATTAAAGAGTTAAGGGGTTAGGGGTTAGAATATATATATTATTTTTTTTTAAAACAAAAAATATTCAGAAAAAAATTCAATAATAATTTTAAAATATATATTTTTTAATATTCAAAAGAGTTAGGGGTTAAGGGTTAAAGGTTAAGGGGTTAGGGGTTAAGGGGTTAAGGTATTATTATTTTTTTATTATTAATTTTGTTTTTTTCAAATTTAGTTTCAATTTTTCCCCCCAATTTTTTTTTGTAATTTTTTGGGAATTTAAAAAAAAAAAATTTAACTAAAATTAAGAAAAAAACTACTGAAATAAATTTAGGAAAACATTTAGATGAAAAATAAATGTAATTCATAAAAAAAATGTTTAATTCAAAATAAACAAAATAATGAAATTAAATAAAATATTAAAATAAGAAAATAATAAAAACTACGTCAAATTATTCAAAAAAGTCACAATAGTAAAATAACAAAATTAAAAAAACTTTTTTATTTGATCATGTTATTGGGCTTCCAATATGGTACCCATAGCAGTTTTCCCCCTTTAAATAGCAAACTGCACCAACTTTGATGCTTAATTATTAAAAATTCCCACAACAACTTTTTCTGATATTCGCTGTAGACTATAGTACATTTAGTTTATTGTAGTAGTGTTTCTTTGAACAAACTTTTTGATTTGATCAAGTTATTGGGCCTCCAATATGCTACACATAGCAGTTTGATTTGTTGGAGTTAAATTATTTCAAATATTAGTTTTCTTGTGCAACCTGCGATTCATACCAACCCTGTTGCTCATGTATTACAAAACATCGTAGTATATTCAGTTTTCTTGAAATTGTAATTGAAAGCATAATTGTGACAATTGTGTAAACGTTTAAAATTCTGCGAAATAAAGGGGGGAAAAGGCAAAGATTCTGCGTTGTCCGATACTCGCTGCTTCTCTCTCTGAGCAATTTCCAGCTAACGCAGCACGTGACGTAATCTCTTGTATATTTGCGAACGAAATTTTAAACCGTGATAGCTTGACCGTCATTTTCCGAACCCGTGATAGCTTGACCGCAGTAACACACTGATGGGGGGGTCAAGTTGCATACCTGCTTAAACGATCTCGCTAACATGAGCAGGCTCGTTCATTTATCGATGCAAGCCGTTTCCTGCAAGCTTGGTAAAATATATGGATGTAATTAGGTATCACACGCGAAGCATACGAAGTGATATTTTCAAAAGTTGGAGTTAGCTTGTAGACATTATAGTTAACTTTGTCTTACTACAAACTAAGTAATTACCTTTCTGTAGCGCTGTACCAGTGGAATAACGTCTCATCGGCTTCAGCAACCGCGTCTTGTTATTGACAACATATTCCATAGGGGCTTTCAAAAAACAAACAATGCGTCACGGTTGGTCAAACCATATTTACTGGAGGGGGGGACATGCTTTAATTTAGGCTGTGTACAAATACGACCCCTACACATTTTTGGGGGCACATATTTGAATCCTCTTCGTCAAAAAGCTTTTGAGTGGGGGACTTTTTCGCACAAATGGGGGAACTTAAAATACCAGGATGAAGCCCTTATTTCCGGGGTTTTGTTGAGGGAATTCAGGAGCACACTGGGCGTGTTCGGCTAGAGCCGATTTACGTCATATCTGCGTCGGCCTGCATCGGAAACTGTCCGAGATGGCCGAAAAGTCGGTGCTGCGTGAACTAAGGCGGAAATGACAACATAAGGTTAAACAGGCGCAGCGGTGCAGTTGCTCTCGGGCGCCTTCAACAACATCGCCGCGCCTTCAAACTAACCAACGACAGAATTGGTTAGAAAGCGAGGAGAGAGTGGTGTTTCCTCATGACAAACGCGGATAATTTCACAATATCGCCACCTATCTCGGCGTATTGATTCTACTCTAAAAAAAAATCTAAATGAAATGTACCCCTCCCTAATAGTGTTCAAACACAGGTAGGCTATAAGAGTTATTTAGTCAATCTTACAATGTAACAGCAGTAGTCTATTTCCCCCCTCTTTCTGGTCTCTTATCTAATTTCACAATTAATATTTATTTTGTTGTTTTTCTTATTGCTCTTATTTAAAAATATATATTATTTAATACAATCCTTTTTTTGTACTTCAATTAATGCGATTTTGTTTCATAATGTGAGGATCTAGTATAAGCCCAACCTATCGAACACATTTCTGTACATTACTTTTGTGTACTTGAATTTATTTTTTATTCATACAAATAATACATAAATAAATATGCGTTTTGGGAGTTTGGGATTGTAGCACATACGGTCACTACTGTGGTTATTATATACTGTGCCTTACATGTACTTTCTTGAGATTACCAATATGGATGTGAAAAGTACAATATTGGTAATGTTACACTAACAAATGCCAATTCTCATTCTTGACTGCTTCTGTAATCCAACTGTAGGCCTACCTCTAACTTTATAAAATATGTTGTCTGAACCTAGAAGTGTCAAGAAATAACCCCAAAAAAAGGCCTGGCCAAATATAGGTAACTTAATGTTTTGTTCAATAATGTAACTATATTGGATTAACATATTTTATATAAAATTAAAGATGCAACTTTGTTATGAGTGTTTTGTATTTTGCATTTGTATAACAGCTGGTTTAAGAGTAAAATCCTAATTGGACTGTTGTCCAAAAAATTGTCCTCTTCAGAACATTTGGTGTGAGCATATAGAACATTAAGGTAGGACCACCAAATGATAACACATTAACTTTTGTCAAAGTATTTGGGAAGTTACCTAATTTATATTTCTCGTCACCATCCTTGTTATCAGTAAGACAACTCATTCGGATCTGAAGGGATGTTCTGCTAATGTTCTTCTGTTGAGAAGTGTAGTTTTCCCTATCTCCAGATGGGACAGTGTATAGGCAGACCTCTGCCTGTCACATTCCAGCAGAGGGGACCACATACAAATAAGCCAATTCCATAATAACATGAAGGGAAGGATGAATTAAACAATATTATGTAACACATCCTGGTGCTACTGTGCTGTACATCCACTTTGCAAATTGTTGAAAGATTAATGATTGAGATTAAAGATCTAACACTGTTATTATGGCTATGGCTTCATTAGATGTGGGTGTTCTGGTCTCCAAAACAAAACCGATAAATTATACTAGCAATTAAGACCACATTTTCAGAATATTTATTTCACACAATATGGTGACATTCACAAAAGGTAAATAAACTGTAGGACTATTCCCCTCCACCACCATTCAAGCCACAACGACACCGGGTTCTTTCTGTCATTTTGTATGTTTATTGTCAAATCAGAAATATACGAACAATGATTGGTGACAGGTAAAAGGAAGACAACATGTTGATATTGGAATACATCTTATGCAAATACAATTCTATTTATCCATTATGGCTATGGATAAATAGTATCTATTACACGCAGACACATTAGAAGTGTATTACACAACCAACTAATAAAGCACAAATGCAGTTGAATTTTTAAAATTATTTAACCTTTTGGACAAAAAAACTAGTCTTACATATTTTGTCGTTTAAAAAAAAATATATATATTTTTTTTCCTTAATGCACGAACATACACCACATGAACACACACACACACACACACACACACACACACACACACACACACACACACACATTTCCTGAAGTCTGTAACCCATCAACATCAAAAGACTCTCAATATCTTATTTTCAGGTACTGTTACAAGCGATACTATAACCTCTCTGTATTTGAACTGATCTCTATGGGAATTGGGGGGTGAGACTAGATTCAGCTGTAAATTACACTGGTACAGTATGGAACACATGACTGGAGAAATGGTTGTAAGTGATCAAGGGTCTGAGGTATCAAACAAGCCCCAAACCATCACTCTGCGGCCAGATACGGAGTAGATGTGGACGGATCATTTTAAGGGTTGTTTCTCCTGAGTTTTATAGAAAAATGAGACGGGAGAAATAACCCTTTCAAAGGGTCTTGAAAGCTTTCCGTATGCACTGTAAATAATTACTTGATTTAGATGCAATGTATTTTTTATAATGCAGTGGGGAAATCACCATGTGTACATCTCTGACAATAGCATGTTGTACAATAATAAGATGTAGGATGTTGTACATCTCTGACAATAGCATGTTGTACAATAATAAGATGTAGGATGTTGTACATCTCTGACAATAGCATGTTGTACAATAATAGGATGTAGGATGTTGTACATCTCTGACAATAGCATGTTGTACAATAATAAGATGTAGGATGTTGTACATCTCTGACAATAGCATGTTGTACAATAATAAGATGTAGGATGTTGTACATCTCTGACAATAGCATGTTGTACAATAATAGGATGTAGGATGTTGTACATCTCGGACAATAGCATGTTGTACAATAATAGAATGTAGGATGTTGTACATCTCTGACAGTAGCATGTTGTACAATAATAGGATGTAGGATGTACATCTCGGACAGTAGCATGTTGTACAATAATAGGATGTAGGATGTTGTACATCTCTGACAATAGCATGTTGTACAATAATAAGATGTAGGATGTTGTACATCTCTGACAATAGCATGTTGTACAATAATAGGATGTAAGATGTTGTACATCTCTGATAATAGCATGTTGTACAATAATAGGATGTAGGATGTTGTACATCTCTGACCGTAGCATGTTGTACAATAATAGGATGTAGGATGTTGTACATCTCTGACAGTAGCATGTTGTACAATAATAGGATGTAGGATGTTGTACATCTCTGACCGTAGCATGTTGTACAATAATAGGATGTTGTACATCTCTGACCGTAGCATGTTGTAAAATAATATGATGTAGGATGTTGTACATCTATGACAGTAGCATGTTGTACAATAGGATGTAGGATGTTGTACATCTCTGACAATAGCATGTCGTACAATAATAGGATGTAGGATGTTGTACATCTCGGACAGTAGCATGTTGTACATCTATGACAGTAGCATGTTGTACAATAGGATGTAGGATGTTGTACATCTCTGACAATAGCATGTCGTACAATAATAGGATGTAGGATGTTGTACATCTCTGACAGTAGCATGTTGTACATCTCTGACAGTAGCATGTTGTACAATAATAGGATGTAGGATGTTGTACATCTGACAGTAGCATGTTGTACAATAATAGGATGTATGATGTTGTACATCTCTGACAATAGCATGTCGTACAATAATAGGATGTAGGATGTTGTACATCTCTAACAGTAGCATGTTGTACAATAATAGGATGTATGATGTTGTACATCTCTGACAGTAGCATGTTGTACAATAATAGGATGTAGGATGTTGTACATCTGACAGTAGCATGTTGTACAATAATAGCACAGTGGGAACTGCCCGCAGACAGCCTGACTCTCAAGCTTATGATCATACAGTAACACACCATCAGTGGTGGAAAACTTCCTCTTAAACTGATTATTGGTCACAGTGTGATTAAGTCACAACTCACTCAATAGCTTCAGCTATAGCCAGCTCTCAATTTGACTATTAGGTGAATAATACAATAATTTTAATAATCATAGTAAAACTGTGCACAGGAATGTGCCCTCCCTAATTTAATAACAATTTAATAATAATCCCTGTTTTGGCTCCAGTACTTACAGTAGTTTTTCTGGATAGTGACATTGTCCCTTAGATTTCAAGCTTTTTGAAACTGAAATGAAGCACATTAGCGATGTCATCTGGTGCCTTATTCCAAATACTTCACAGAGGGTAATTTAGTGACGGTTACAGAGGGTAATTTAGTGAAGGTCACAGAGGGTAATTTAGTGAAGGTCACAGAGGGTAATTTAGTGAAGGTCACAGAGGGAAATTTAGTGAAGGTCACAGAGGGTCATTTAGTGAAGGTCACAGAGGGTCATTTAGTGAAGGTCACAGAGGGTCATTTAGTGAAGGTCACAGAGGGTCATTTAGTGAAGGTCACAGAGGGTAATTTAGTGACGGTCACAGAGGGTAATTTAGTGAAGGTCACAGAGGGTAATTTAGTGAAGGTCACAGAGGGTCATTTAGTGAAGGTCACAGAGGGTCATTTAGTGAAGGTCACAGAGGGTCATTTAGTGAAGGTCACAGAGGGTCATTTAGTGAAGGTCACAGAGGGTCATTTAGTGAAGGTCACAGAGGGTAATTTAGTGAAGGTCACAGAGGGTAATTTAGTGAAGGTCACAGAGGGTAATTTAGTGAAGGTCACAGAGGGTCATTTAGTGAAGGTCACAGAGGGTAATTTAGTGAAGGTCACAGAGGGTCATTTAGTGAAGGTCACAGAGGGTAATTTAGTGAAGGTCACAGAGGGTAATTTAGTGAAGGTCACAGAGGGTCATTTAGTGAAGGTCACAGAGGGTCATTTAGTGAAGGTCACAGAGGGTCATTTAGTGAAGGTCACAGAGGGTAATTTAGTGAAGGTCACAGAGGGTCATTTAGTGAAGGTCACAGAGGGTAATTTAGTGAAGGTCACAGAGGGTCATTTAGTGAAGGTCACAGAGGGTCATTTAGTGAAGGTCACAGAGGGAAATTTAGTGAAGGTCACAGAGGGTCATTTAGTGAAGGTCACAGAGGGTCATTTAGTGAAGGTCACAGAGGGTCATTTAGTGAAGGTCACAGAGGGTAATTTAGTGAAGGTCACAGAGGGTCATTTAGTGAAGGTCACAGAGGGTCATTTAGTGAAGGTCACAGAGGGTAATTTAGTGAAGGTCACAGAGGGTCATTTAGTGAAGGTCACAGAGGGTAATTTAGTGAAGGTCACAGAGGGTCATTTAGTGAAGGTCACAGAGGGTCATTTAGTGAAGGTCACAGAGGGTAATTTAGTGAAGGTCACAGAGGGTCATTTAGTGAAGGTCACAGAGGGTAATTTAGTGAAGGTCACAGAGGGTAATTTAGTGAAGGTCACAGAGGGTAATTTAGTGAAGGTCACAGAGGGTCATTTAGTGAAGGTCACAGAGGGTCATTTAGTGAAGGTCACAGAGGGTAATTTAGTGAAGGTCACAGAGGGTCATTTAGTGAAGGTCACAGAGGGTAATTTAGTGAAGGTCACAGAGGGTAATTTAGTGAAGGTCACAGAGGGTCATTTAGTGAAGGTCACAGAGGGTAATTTAGTGAAGGTCACAGAGGGTCATTTAGTGAAGGTCACAGAGGGTAATTTAGTGAAGGTCACAGAGGGTCATTTAGTGAAGGTCACAGAGGGTCATTTAGTGAAGGTCACAGAGGGTCATTTAGTGAAGGTCACAGAGGGTAATTTAGTGAAGGTCACAGAGGGTCATTTAGTGAAGGTCACAGAGGGTCATTTAGTGAAGGTCACAGAGGGTCATTTAGTGAAGGTCACAGAGGGTCATTTAGTGAAGGTCACAGAGGGTAATTTAGTGAAGGTCACAGAGGGTCATTTAGTGAAGGTCACAGAGGGTCATTTAGTGAAGGTCACAGAGGGTAATTTAGTGAAGGTCACAGAGGGTCATTTAGTGAAGGTCACAGAGGGTAATTTAGTGAAGGTCACAGAGGGTAATTTAGTGAAGGTCACAGAGGGTCATTTAGTGAAGGTCACAGAGGGTCATTTAGTGAAGGTCACAGAGGGTCATTTAGTGAAGGTCACAGAGGGTAATTTAGTGAAGGTCACAGAGGGTCATTTATAGGGATGCACCGATACCGATACCAGTATCGGGTATCGGGCCGATACTTCACTAAAATACTCGTACTCGTATTCGTTTTTTAATTGCCGATACCACACACCGATACCACCATGTCAGTAGCCTACATCAAACCGGTCGCATGCGGAGATGAGTTGTCCTACCTAACTTCAATGTCTAGGGGGAGATAATGAGCCGAAACTCGGAGATTCTGCCAAAGGCTCGTGTGTGTCAAAGTTGGCTGCGAGAAGACATGTTAAGGAAACAGTAGGCTAGCTGCTAAGTCATGTCGGCGATTTGGGCATATTTTAAGATAAAGGATGACGACAGGAGTAAGGCAGAGTGTAAGATCTGTAATGCTACGGTGTCGAGAGGCGGAAAGGAAAGTACTTCTTTTAATACAAGCAATCTGATAAAACATCTGAAGACGCACCATAGTGCTAAGTACACCGAGTTCACTAATGCTAGCGGCGCAAGACCGAAGCAGCCAACCTTAACTGACGTCTTGCAAAAGCGGTTTAAGCTTGTAACGTTATTCACTTTTGGCTGACAAATCATACGATGTCGGTTGAGCTGTGTCTCTGATTATGCCAACTCAACTGTCCTCTATCATGCTTGCTTAGCTAGCTAGTTAGCTAAAGAGGGTAGCACACGAAAACAGACAGTAATACCTATCATTTTAAAAGCCAATTATTGAGAAAAGTAACTTTATTAAAAAGAACATGGTAGTTAACTTGGGTTAGATTGCTTGGCATTCCATTATTGTCACAGTTGTCAATTTCCTCCTCACGTCTTTCCCATCTTCTTGCGTGCTATCAGGCAGCTGCTGGGAGTATCAGTATTTTGTTAAAGTTGCTGCGCTGCCAGTGCAGCAGCAAGTGTACGTCGTAAACATGGACGCAACCAAGTGTACAATCGGGAGGGGGGAGGATCACCCACTTATGTTTTCCTCAACAAACGTAAATACAAACGAAAATAAATAGGAAATAACAAGAGACAGATCCGTCGACAAGGTTCATAAAAGGAGAACATATTTAACATATCACATTGTGTGACACTATGACTTTTGATAACTGAAATGTGATAATGTGCTTAGCAATAGTTCTGCTCACTTTTTGTGATTATTTTTGTTGTTGTTCGCTTTATTTGGTTATATTTACATTTTGTCTAATGTGATGGCATTTTATCTTTGAAGGCTTTTTTGTTAAAACCAGAAAGCTCTGTTTAGTTTTGGCTTGGAATAGCCTTCTGTTCATTTTGTATAGCCTTACTAAAGGCTTGACATAATCTTCAGAGGAGAAAATAAAATCTGCCTTCAAATTAATTGCACTTCTTTCATAGAGACCACATCTAGAAAGTATCGGTATCGGTACTCGGTATCGGCAAGTACACAAATAAAAGTATCAGTATCGTATCGGTTTGTAAAAAAGTGGTATCGGTGCATCCCTAGTCATTTAGTGAAGGTCACAGAGGGTAATTTAGTGAAGGTCACAGAGGGTCATTTAGTGAAGGTCACAGAGGGTCATTTAGTGAAGGTCACAGAGGGTCATTTAGTGAAGGTCACAGAGGGTAATTTAGTGAAGGTCACAGAGGGTCATTTAGTGAAGGTCACAGAGGGTCATTTAGTGAAGGTCACAGAGGGTCATTTAGTGAAGGTCACAGAGGGTCATTTAGTGAAGGTCACAGAGGGTCATTTAGTGAAGGTCACAGAGGGTAATTTAGTGAAGGTCACAGAGGGTCATTTAGTGAAGGTCACAGAGGGTCATTTAGTGAAGGTCACAGAGGGTAATTTAGTGAAGGTCACAGAGGGTCATTTAGTGAAGGTCACAGAGGGTCATTTAGTGAAGGTCACAGAGGGTCATTTAGTGAAGGTCACAGAGGGTAATTTAGTGAAGGTCACAGAGGGTCATTTAGTGAAGGTCACAGAGGGTCATTTAGTGAAGGTCACAGAGGGTCATTTAGTGAAGGTCACAGAGGGTCATTTAGTGAAGGTCACAGAGGGTCATTTAGTGAAGGTCACAGAGGGTCATTTAGTGAAGGTCACAGAGGGTAATTTAGTGAAGGTCACAGAGGGTCATTTAGTGAAGGTCACAGAGGGTCATTTAGTGAAGGTCACAGAGGGTAATTTAGTGAAGGTCACAGAGGGTCATTTAGTGAAGGTCACAGAGGGTCATTTAGTGAAGGTCACAGAGGGTCATTTAGTGAAGGTCACAGAGGGTAATTTAGTGAAGGTCACAGAGGGTCATTTAGTGAAGGTCACAGAGGGTAATTTAGTGAAGGTCACAGAGGGTCATTTAGTGAAGGTCACAGAGGGTAATGTAGGTTGCGGGTTTAAATCCCAGCTTTGGCCACTGAGGCATTTCCTGTGGTCTGAAAATGATCATACAAATATATATATGTTTTTAAAAACAATTTTATTAGAGACATACACTGTCTTGAAAAATACAAACCAATCGAAAGGTGCCATTGTAAAGGTCATTTAGGCCTATAATTTAAGACAATCTTTTGAATAATATAAACTCGGATTTAAAGAGTGGAGTAGCAATCTGCCTGCTATATTGACTATCAGCAGTGTATAAACAGACAGGCTTGATAAATTTCTCTATTGAACAGAATTTCACAAATTTTTTCTCTAATATATTCACACTTAAACACTGTACAACATTACCGAGTGTGGATCAGTCACAGTGCAGTAATAATAATAATAATAATAAAGTATTAATTATAATAATGTATATGAACAATTTGTAAGCAACTTCTCAGTTGAGTGTAATTCACACAAGCGTGTATATTTATTTTTGTGTAAACCTAGCTCACACATGGAGTATAGATCACACCTAGCTCACACATGGAGTATAGATCACACCTAGCTCACACATGGAGTATAGATCACAGAATCACAGTTTCTGTCAGACACCCACAACTTAAACTCGCTCGCACCAAGGGCGGCATATTCGCCATGAGGAGACCCTACAAACCTCTGTAGCATCAGGTTGCTATAACAGCACAATTCTGAAATAAAGTCATTAGGTACAGAAAGCAGGGGTAGTGAATAGAAGGCTTTTGTGGATAAACGGGTCTGAAATAGTGAATCCCAGACAGGCTCAGTAAACACACTCATATGAAGGAAGTGATGTTCAAATAGCTCCTCCTGCCCCATTCTCTCAGTCCAAACTGATCCAGGATCTGTGTTCAGCAGGACATACACAGCGCTAACGTGCTAATGTACTTGGATCGGTGTTCAGCAGGACATACACAGCGCTAACGTGCTAATGTACTTGGATCGGTGTTCAGCAGGACATACACAGCGCTAACATGCTAATGTGCTAGAATCTGTGTTCAGCAAGACATACACAGCGCTAACGTGCTAATGTACTTGGATCTGTGTTCAGCAGGACATACACAGCGCTAACATGCTAATGTGCTAGGTTCTGTGTTCAGCAAGACATACACAGCGCTAACGTGCTAGATTCTGTGTTCAGCAAAGACATAAGCAGCGCTAACGTGCTAATGTACTTGGATCTGTGTTCAGCAGGACATACACAGCGCTAACATGCTAATGTACTAGATTCTGTGTTCAGCAAGACATAAACAGCGCTAACGTGCTAATGTACTTGGATATGTGTTCAGCAGGACATACACAGCGCTAACATGCTAATGAGCTAATGCGCTGGGATCTGTGTTCAGAAGGACGTTTACAGTGCTAATGCGCTAACATGCTAACGCGCTAATGAACTGGGATCTCAGCCATACCTTTCATTGCAGACAGAAACATGCAAACACAAATAAGGTAGAATTTCCTGTTTAACAACATGAAACACAATTTTATCTTTTTGGTAGAATTATGAATGAATTCTAGATCCATCTGCAACAGTTTTTCTATTGCAAAATGCAAATGACATCACGGTTAATTCTGCACAGACTGTTATAATACTGGATAGCCCATCCTAATGCGCTGAGGCCATAATGAGAGCCCATCCACATGCTATTAATCTCTGTGAACACGAGAAGCAATGAGGAAATAAGAAGGTAAATGATGTACTGGGTTTCAGCCCAATGGGGTTTCTCAGGCAATTTAGACGTAGTTTGTATTGGAGTTTCTCAGTGCAATTACTGCTTTACAAGTGTTAATATCTGGGGGTGAATATGTATGTATGAATATGCAAATATGTATGTGCAGGTTTGAACAACACAGGTAAGAATAGAGTACTCAAGTGAATATTTCAGACGTGGGTGGAGTCTGGTTTCGGAAGTAAATTCCCTATGACAGATAGAATGTGCTTCGGAGACTATCGACTATTTCTTGAAATCTGATTTATTTTTTAAAGTAATGCATTAATGATTGTAGTTCGACTTGTAGTCCACTTTAACAGACTACATATCCAGTACTGCAACACACGGTAGTTGTCGACCAATAAGATATCATCTCGTCTGTCTGGATATTTTTGGCAGATGGGAGTACAGCTGCTGAAGGCGAGCTAACGTTAGCTTGCTAAGTTGAGAAGCCCGCCCGACAAGGTCAGAAACTGCGCTACGGTTAACCACATAAAGCAATTCTAGCTTTTAGTCCTTCAAGCTAGCTAGCTAACGTTAGAAAAAAGTGTTTAAAAACGGAGCCGTGTGCTACTGCTGGCTAACGTTATATGCTTGTCCGGAAGAAATTACGGGACGTCGAGTTTTTAAACAGCGCCAGCGCTGGTATATTCACAAAAAAATACTAAAATATAAAATATATTCGAAGCTGGTCCAGAAAAACGAGTTTGTGGACAGGCGTTATATTGAACACTTCAGAAAATTGACGGTAAGACATAATCACTAGAAATGGTTTCAAAGTAAGTTTTAGTTAATGTCTACGCTCTAAATGAATGGGAAACTTACTTCCCAAACCAGCGTGACGTAGTCACTTGAGTACAATGAGCGATGCCACAACCCTCCCTGACACTCCTCGAACCCGGAGCCCACTGTGTGCAGAACCACAGGAACCACCGCAGAACCCGTCTCCCACCTACACACAGCGCCCCCTGTGGTTGTACTTTGGTATTGAATGAGAGCCACACATCATGTGCCTTTGGGGCCCATCACTCCATGAGCCCAGGGGTGACATCATCATCGTGCGCCCGGCAGAGCCCGTGAGGGACGGTGAGTGTGGCGCTGGAGAGCCCGACCAGCGGGCGTGGCAGGGCGGGGCCCGTGTCCCAGATGTCTGCCCAGGTATCGTACAGGAGCACAGTGCTGAGGAAGCCCTCGGCCGTCCAGGAGAACCCCCCCAGGATGTAGATGGTATGGCCCACAGCGGAGGCTCCGTGCTGACTGTGGCCTGCAGGCAAGGGGCTCAGCTCGGTCCACTGGTCCGTACGAGGGGAGTAGCACTCCGTCACCAGCAAGTCAGAGTAGGACCGGCCTGCCCTGCCCGCTCCGCCCCCAATCACCACCCCGCCTGCATCAGAAAAGGACACAAACCCGCCCCCTCCCTTAAAATAGGATCAGAATGGCGTGGCACAGTTTGGCTCAGCTCAGTACGGACCAGTTTTTCCAAGTATCAATACAATATTTTTAACAATTGAGTAATATAAAATTATTATAAAATATGGGAGGCCACAATGTGCCTGAAAATGAATGCTGTTGTTCTTTTAACCCTAATCCAAAACCCCAAACATTTCCATTAGAATGTGGTTCTGATATAGTATTAGTTTCAGATTTAGAAACAAGGTTTTATACTAAACAGAAGAATTGCCCTTCTCTCTTTTTTTTTTGGACAAAATATATAAGCAAGTTCTCTTTCTGTAATTTTTAATTTTCAAAAAGTTCTATTTTAGAATTGTAGGGGCGCAAGAACCCTGCTGATCCCATCCACAGAGCTGGGAGCCTTACACATCCACAGAGCTGGGAGCCTTACACATCCACAACCTCACCTGCACAACGGCGACTCTACAAATCCACAGAGACACAGACTGGGGGGAAAACAGCAGAAAGCCCCCTTCAAAGGGGACTGGAGTGAACCGCAGTCACTGCCACTCGCCAGGAAAACTCAGGTAAACTCAGCAGCAAAATGCAGGTGGTTTTCATTACAATATTTCTACTTTTGAACAAAAAGAATCCTCACTTTTTTGTGTCAACCAATAAAAAGAAAAAGAGTGCCACTTTCTTTAAATAAATACAGACCATAATAAACAATAAATACACACCATAATAAACAATAAATACACACCATAATAAACAAGAACAAAATATTGATGACATCACCGCATATATCGAGGCCAGACAGAAGCTGCCGCTCACCGATGACGTATATCTTGTCTCCCACGGCGGTCATGCTGTGGAAGCCGCGGGCGTGATGGAGCGGAGCGAGGCAGGTCCACTCGTCCCGGTCCGGACCGTACCGAAACAGCGCATCCGAGAACACCTCACCTGAGGAACCCCCTGGTGGACAGAGAACGCAAGCACACAGGCTCAATATAGGGCGCACACACACACGCACACACACACGTTCACAGGCCTGCTATCCAAGCATGTATCAGTGTACACATAGCATGCTGGGATAGCAGGCTGTGTGTACACTGATGCATGCTGGGATATCAGGCTGTGTGTACACTGGTGCATGCTGGGATAGAGGCCATACCACAGACGTAGAGCTGGTCCTGGTGCACAGCACCAGCGTGGCTGGACAGGGGGCGGGGCAGGGAGCGTATGTGTGTCCAAGAGTCCTGGGCGGGGCTGTAGCGCTCAGCAGAGAGCAAAAGACCGCCCTCGCCCCGCCCACCCACTGCATAGATCCCGCCCCCCAGCACACTGCAGTGGAACCGCCGCCGCCGTACCTGGCAACAACCACAAAATCACATTGTCTGATTGGACACACTCTCAGACAGACACAAAATCACACCGTCTGATTGGATACACTGGACACAGACACACCTGTCTGCAGGTGTGAGACTCACGTTCATTTCCGCCAGCTCCCTCCATCTCCGGAAACGTGGGTCGAACCGCCACACTGACGCCACGGCCTCCTCCTCGTGATTATCGTTGAACCAGGAGTTCTGTCCCCCTCAGAGCAGAACAACAGCAGATCACAATGTAGCACGGCAGGATTCTTCACAGGTGGGTATGGGTTCAGTACCTGGTGGAACACTACCTGTCTTACTCAACAACTGCCAGGTAAAAACCTTGTTTGTTCTCTGTTCTCTCATAATCAAATGTGCCTGTTAGACCAAGACACAACTGAGCCAGCATAATAACTGCATATAGTAATACAACACAATACTGGTTTACATTGTAAGTGAAAGAAGCTACCACTAATACAACGTGTTTTAATGCAAGGTACATGCGAGACAGGTTAGCTGTAATTCCCTATAAGAATTACCTATAAGATACAGGAAATCGTCCAGCACCACAGTGCAGTGGTTATACATTCCTTTCCTGCGACTAATGGTTTCCCAGGAATCCATAGACTTTCCCGTCAAAACCTGCAAAAGGCACACAAATTACTTTAACGTTGAATAAAAGCACAATCATAATTTAACCGTTTCTTACTTTGTAGGACGATAACACGCGGCACCATCACAAGTGTTTCGTGTATGACGTCATAATCACTCACCATGATCTCACCGCACTCCAGACTTCCGGTGGTTTTTCCGCAAGTGGCCAGCACTCCCTTGCGCGTGGACCTAATCTTGAACCAGTTGTGGAACGAGCTGTCCGTCTGGAAGCGGGCGTCCTCCTTGCACAGCACGCGGAGGTACGCAGCACCCTCCGGGACCGCCTCTCTCAGCAGCTGCGCTGAGGAGTACAGCTCGCCCTCCGATTCCGAATCATAGTCCACGTCCGAGGGGAAGATGAGACCGAGCCGAATCTGCCGCACAAGCTGTTCCAACAAAGGCTCCCGGTTGCCCAAATCGTAATTGAGCCATTTCATTGCCAGTTGCAGGATGTCACTCTCGCAGACTAGCGGGTTTACGTCGTCTCTCCGCAGCACGCCAGAGAAGCACCCCCAGTCGACCTGTAGCAGCGAACTTTCGCGCGTCTTCAGAATCGTATGGAGGTTCTGCGAAATGAAGGCTAAACATTGGGACTGTAATGCCGTTAGGTTGTACCTTTCGGAGAGAGACAGGATTTCGAAAACGTTGTCCACCCGTAGCCATTCCTTAAGGATCTGGGCGCAGCAGTCCGTCAGGTCCGTCACCTGCAGGTGCGTGGACGCCAGAAGAACGTCCTCTATGCTGTCAAAGTCCGCGTTCAGGAGGGACGTGTATATAAAGTCCAGCGCACACTCCAGACCCGTAGCCGGGATCGCCTTGAGCTCCACCGCCTCCATGGTTTTCTCCCGCATATCGCTACTGAACATCACCCTAAAGTAGGGGCTAGCCGCGGCGAGGACCGACCTGTGCGCCCAAAAACTTCTGCTTTCAGCGACTAGCTGGATGTCGCAAAGGCACATAGACTCCCTTAGCTCCTGGAAGCCCTGTTGTAAAGTTTTAGGAAACTGTTTGTTGCAGAGCGAATACTTCCCTGATCCCACACTAGAAGCCATGTTATTTTTGTTGTCAGAGGAAAGGGCGGGCCAGATGCCCGTGGATGCGGAAATCCGCTCTTTAATTTTTGGGAGCTGTAGTTTTTTAATGGTACGTACACATAACTATCTGTGGTTGGTTACAACGGCGATGTGTACCAAGCTGAATTTTCGCAAGTTAAATAATAATCATAAACTCAGTGACAGTTGTTCTAAATAAACAAAATACGCATATGCCGTATAGGCGTTTTCTCTGGTACTACATACGTTAGTAGTCAGTGAGCTCATATAGCCTAACTGCATCTACCTGAATTATTTCAATAGCTAAAAATATTTCACTAAAATACCAGTATACAATCCATTGAGTAAAGAAAGAATGACAGTGGTAGTAAATTATTTATTAAACCTTTTTTTGTTTGTTTTATTTTCACAATGCAGTCACAGTGTTTTATATTGTTTAAAGTGTCATCTTGGTTTAGATAATTAATCTTCCGAAGCAAAAGGGTGTCTGTGTGTGTATCAGCGGACCAGGGGCAGATCTTCATCTGAAAGTCAAAACAAAAATAACAATATATTACAACCATATATTATTTTCATCTTGTCAAGTATCACGCATTGGGTGTCTGTCTAAATTAAAGTAATAAATTTTTTATGTTTTTAAATATTTAGTATTTCAAAATGTGAAGTTTATATCTGACCTGCTTCAGAAAATATCCTGGTGCATAAAGACATAAAACATGTATAATGTAAACTCAAGTAGCAAAATTATTCGGAATAAAGCTGTCTGTCTATAATTGAACACTCTGCCACACGGCTACTCTGAGCGTGTTAGCAGCTTAGCTTAGCGGCGGCAGAGGCAGGGGCAGAGGCAGGGGCAGAGGCAGAGGCAGGGGCAGGGGCAGAGGCAGAGGCAGAGGCAGGGGCAGGGGCAGGGGCAGGGGCAGAGGCAGGGGCAGAGGCAGGGGCAGGGGCAGGGGCAGGGGCAGGGGCAGAGGCAGCGGCAGGGGCAGGGGCAGAGGCAGGGGCAGGGGCAGAGGCAGGGGCAGGGGCAGGGGCAGGGGCAGGGGCAGAGGCAGGGGCAGGGGCAGGGGCAGCGGCAGAGGGAGGGGCAGGGGCAGCGGCAGAGGCAGGGGCAGGGGCAGGGGCAGGGGCAGAGGCAGAGGCAGGGGCAGGGGCAGGGGCAGAGGCAGAGGCAGGGGCAGAGGCAGAGGCAGAGGCAGGGGCAGAGGCAGGGGCAGGGGCAGGGGCAGAGGCAGAGGCAGAATGGTTGGCTGGTGGGACTGACCTGAAGGCTGGGGTCGTCTGTGTGGTCGCACAACCCCTCGTTGGACTGACGGTGCGCTGGAGACCAGCCTCACCTTCGCCCCGCCCACCTGAACCTTGCCCCCACCCACTGGGGTCCTGCTGTCATACAGGTCTCCCGGAAGGACAGGTAAGGTTTAGGGTTAAAGATCAAATATGTCCTGTTAAAACAACATAATAAAACCTTTCCCTAGTTAGTGAAAAACAACCTTATGCTGCTGCTCACTGCTGCCCCCTATTGACAAACACACTAATACTGCTGCTCACTGCTGCCCCCTATTGACAAACACACACTAATACTGCTGCTCACTGCTGCCCCCTATTGACAAACACTAATACTGCTGCTCCCTATTGACACACACACTAATGCTGTTGCTCCCTGCTGCCCCCTATTGACAAACACACACTAATACTGCTGCTCACTGCTGACCCCTATTGACAAACACACACTAATACTGCTGCTCACTGCTGCCCCCTATTGACAAACACACACTAATACTGCTGCTCACTGCTGCCCCCTATTGACAAACACACACTAATAATGCTGCTCACTGCTGCCCCCTATTGACAAACACACTAATACTGCTGCTCACTGCTGCCCCCTATTGACAAACACACACTAATACTGCTGCTCACTGCTGCCCCCTATTGACAAACACACACTAATACTGCTGCTCACTGCTGCCCCCTATTGACAAACACACACTAATACTGCTGCTCACTGCTGCCCCCTATTGACAAACACACACTAATACTGCTGCTCACTGCTGCCCCCTAGTGGCTCTTAGCAGGAGGAGAGGATATTTGCAGACACGGGCAGGTAGAGGATTTCGGTCTCTGTTTGGATCTGGATGTAGATGGCCCCCTCTTCCTCTGAGTCCTGCGGTACAGTCGCCATGGCGAACAGCTCCACCTGCAGGTCAGCCTTCATACCTGCAGCCACCTGCAGCCAGAGAGACAACAAGAGTGTTGTTATATACACATATCCCAGAACTATAGTACATGCTACAGACAAACTAAGGGAGGTGATGGTACTCACAGGCCCAGGGGTGTATCTGACCTTCAGTCCGGTGGCAGGAGGCGGCTGCTTTATGCTGAATCTGCAGAGCAGGATGTAGAAACAGCACCCTGAACACACACTGAACACGCTAATACACTGAACACACACTGAACACGCTAATACACTGAACACACACTGAACACGCTAATACACTGAACACGCTAATACACTGAACACGCTAATGAAATAAACACACACTGAACACGCTAATAAAATAAACACACACTGAACACGCTAATAAAATAAACACACACAAGCGCTTCATGGTTGCTTACCTGCAAGAGTCCACGCCCACATTTTTCATGATCACCGTGACGCAGTAGGTGCACCCCTCCCTCAACACCCCAAAATCTACCTCAGCTGGGAGGAGCTGGAATCCCCGAGGAGGGGTTGGCAGAATGCCATTGGACTGAGACCCACAGACAGACACTGTCCGCACCTTCCTCCGGACTGGCTCCTCTACCAACAGGAACTGCACAGAGAGCAGACATCTCGCCCTCAGAAATATTATCATCACAGCATCAGTGTGTTAATTCATACAGACTCTATTAAGCCTAGGTACTGTGTTGAGTCTTAGGGTAAGCGTATTGGGCCCTTGTCAGTGTTTAGCGTTCAGCAGCAGATGGTACACTCTGATTGGGTAGGCTGTTGGACGGTACTCTCTGATTGAATAGGCTGCTGAATTGTACCCTCTGATTGGGTAGGCTGTTGGATGGTATCCTATGATTGGATATGCTGCTGAATCGTACCCTCTGATTGGGTAGGCTGTTGAATCATAGCCTCTGATTGGATATGCTGCTGAATCATACCCTCTGATCGGGTAGGCTGTTGGACGGTACTCTCTGATTGGATATGCTGCTGAATCATACCCTCTGATTGGGTAGGCTGTTGGATGGTACTCTCTGATTGGATATGCTGCTGAATCATACCCTCTGATTGGGTAGGCTGTTGGACGGTACTCTCTGATTGGATATGCTGCTGAATCGTACCCTCTGATTGGGTAGGCTGTTGGACGGTACTGTCTGATTGGAAAGGCTGCTGAATGGTACCCTCTGATTGGATAGGCTGTTGGATGGTATCCTGTGATTGGATATGCTGCTGAATCGTATCCTATGATTGTATATGCTGCTGAATCGTAGCCTCTGATTGGATATGCTGCTGAATCGTAGCCTCTGATTGGATATGCTGCTGAATCATACCCTCTGATTGGGTAGGCTGTTGGATGGTACTCTCTGATTGGATATGCTGCTGAATCGTACCCTCTGATTTGGTAGGCAGCTGGGCTTGGCACAGAGGATGGCGGAGGGAAGTTTGACGCTCTCCTTGCGAGGGTTCCCAGCCACGTCCAGCTCCCAAGCCCTGAGGCGTGATCCATTGCTCTGTGAGCCTGCCCCGCACACGGGCACACCTGGCTCACCTGCAGGGCAGAGGTACACTCCATTACTGCACTGTGGAACAGACTAAGTGCCGTAACACAAGGAGAAGACAGGGAGATACCATTGCAACATGTACGTACGTACGTACACACACACACACACACACACACACACACACACACACACACACACACACACACACGTGTGTTCCTGGGGACTGTGTTCAAGAATGGGGTCCCAGAGTCCTGGTGCCATGGGGGTCTGGTGTTGTTCTGTTTGGGGGTGCAGTGTGGAACGGTTCCCTAAAGAAGAGGTCATAGGTAGTCCCTCATAGAGCACAGCTACAGAAGGCATGAGTTGGAATGAGTTAGCGTGTGCGTGTGTGTGGTGTGGTATTAATACTCCTGCTAACCACTGAACCAGGATTAGCAGAGTAAAGTAGCATTGAGTATGTGTGGTTAATATTTTGGATTAAATAGTATGCTGATCCCAAATCAGTAGAATAACTGGCGTCAGCTCTATGTATTGCACAGCCATGTCTAAGGCTGATCCCAGATCAGTAGGATAACTGGCGTCAGCTCTATGTATTGCACAGCCATGTCTAAGGCTGATCCCAGATCAGTAGGATAACTGGCGTCAGCTCTATGTATTACATAAGCATGTCTAAGGCTGATCCCAAATCAGTAGAATAACTGGCGTCAGCTCTATGTATTGCACAGCCATGTCTAAGGCTGATCCCAGATCAGTAGGATAACTGGCGTCAGCTCTATGTATTGCACAGCCATGTCTAAGGCTGATCCCAGATCAGTAGGATAACTGGCGTCAGCTCTATGTATTACATAAGCATGTCTAAGGCTGATCCCAAATCAGTAGAATAACTGGCGTCAGCTCTATGTATTGCACAGCCATGTCTAAGGCTGATCCCAGATCAGTAGGATAACTGGCGTCAGCTCTATGTATTGCACAGCCATGTCTAAGGCTGATCCCAGATCAGTAGGATAACTGGCGTCAGCTCTATGTATTGCATAGCCATGTCTAAGGCTGATCCCAGATCAGTAGAATAACTGGCGTCAGCTCTATGTATTGCATAGCCATGTCTAAGGCTGATCCCAGATCAGTAGGATAACTGGCGTCAGCTCTATGTATTGCATAAGCATGTCTAAGGCTGATCCCAGATCAGTAGGATAACTGGCGTCAGCTCTATGTATTGCATAGCCATGTCTAAGGCTGATCCCAGATCAGTAGAATAACTGGCGTCAGCTCTATGTATTGCATAGCCATGTCTAAGGCTGATCCCAGATCAGTAGGATAACTGGCGTCAGCTCTATGTATCGCATAGCCATGTCTAAGGCTGATCCCAGATCAGTAGAATAACTGGCGTCAGCTCTATGTATTACATAAGCATGTCTAAGGCTGATCCCAGATCAGTAGGATAACTGGCGTCAGCGCTATGTATTACATAAGCATGTCTAAGGCTGATCCCAGATCAGTAGGATAACTGGCGTCAGCTCTATGTATTACATAAGCATGTCTAAGGCTGATCCCAGATCAGTAGGATAACTGGCGTCAGCTCTATGTATTACATAAGCATGTCTAAGGCTGATCCCAGATCAGTAGGATAACTGGCATCAGCTCTATGTATTACATAAGCATGTCTAAGGCTGATCCCAGATCAGTAGGATAACTGGCGTCAGCTCTATGTATTACATAAGCATGTCTAAGGCTGATCCCAGATCAGTAGGATAACTGGCGTCAGTGGAGACACCATTTGCTCTGGGCTCTAGCAAACCTCAAAAGCCCCGCTAAGCTAAAGGCAAAGATAAGACGCAGGTGTGCTTTACCTGAGGCAGATGGGAGGTAGGGCGGGGCTGCAGTCTGTGGGGCGGGGTTACTGGTTCGTCCGCGAGAGGGGGCATCACCTCCTGCAGCTTGAGAGGGGGTCGGGTTCGAGGGCCTCCGGGCTAAAGGAGACAAACCCCAAACAGGCCCAGGAGCTGGGTTCCTCATCCATTCTCACACTTAACTAAAATCTGTTTCCTGGTGCATTAAGACTAGTTTGACTCTCTGGTGTGACGTGGATGAGCACAGTGGTTCTACATAGATGATCCACCTTTGAACACTAAAAACATTAGGGTATCCCTGGTAAACTCCAAGTACAGAATATTGTGTGTCGGTGTGTGTTAGGTTTAATTAACCGTAATAAAACAAACAGAAAATCCAATGGTGAGTCATTAATCATTATGGTGAATGATAAAATATGACATGTGTGTGGAATATATGTTACTGGCTGGTTCCAGAGAATCTCTTTGGAATTCCTGAATGTCAGGGTTCTCTCGTTGCCTGGGAAACGGCGGAAGCTCCAGCGCCAGGGATTCCATGTCAGGAACCTTACAGGAAGACAGCAGGAGGATTAGTCAGCTCTGCCTGTCACTCAGACAGGAGCGCCCAATCAGAATAAACTCTCAAAATCTCTCAACTGCCAATAAAATAAATAAATAAAAATTCCCATTAAATATAGATGGAAAACTGCTAGAAACTTCTTTAGCAAGCTTGCTCAACGAAGAAACACACAAAACATACATACAGTGCCCTCCACTATTATTGGCACCCCATTTGGTGAATTAGCTTAATCTCACAATAAAAAAATGAGAAAAATTCAACCTTTCATTGAAGTAAATTTATTATGAGAAAAAAAAATCCCTCATCAAGAAATAATTATTTTTAACAAAACCAGGTGTGCCACAATTATTGGCACCCCTGCATTTATATACAGGTGCAGCTCAAAAAATTTGAATATCGTGAAAAAGTTCAATATTTTTGTCACTCATGTCAGAAAGTGAAACTCATATATAGATTCATTACACATAGAGTGAAATATTTCAAGCCTTTATTTCTTGTAATTTTGATGATTATGGCTTACAGCTAATGAAAACCCAAATTCAGTGTCTCAGAAAATTAGATTATTACATAAGATCAATAAAAAAGGATATTTTAAACATAAATGTCAGCCTTCTGAAAAGTATGTTCATTTCTATGCACTCAATACTTGGTTGGGGCTCCTTTTGCATGAATTACTGCATCAATGCGGCGTGGCATGGAGGCGATCAGCCTGTGGCACTGCTGAGGTGTAATGGAAGCCCAGGCCGCTTTGATAGCGGCCTTCAGGTCGTCTGCATTGTTGGGTCTGGTGTCTCATCTTCCTCTTGACAATACCCCATAGATTCTCTATGGGGTTCAGGTCAGGCGAGTTTGCTGGCCAATCAAGCACAATAATACCATGGTCATTGAACCAGCTTTTGGTACTTTTGGCAGTGTGGGCAGGTGCCAAGTCCTGCTGGAAAATGAAATCAGCATCTCCATAAAGCTTGTCAGCAGAAGGAAGCATGAAGTGCTCTAAAATGTCCTGGTAGATGGCTGCGTTGACTGTGGACTTCAGAAAACACAGTGGACCAACACCAGCAGATGACATGGCACCCCAAATCATCACTGACTGTGGAAACTTCACACTGGACTTCAAGCAACGTGGATTCTGTGCCTCTTCACTCTTCCTCCAGACTCTGGGACCTTGATTTCCAAATGAAATGCAAAATTTACTTTAATCTGAAAAGAGGACTTTGGACCACTGAGCAACAGTCCAGTTCTTTTTCTCCTTAGCCCAGGTAAGACGCTTCTGACATTGTCTCTGGTTCAGGAGTGGCTTGACACGAGGAATGCGACATTTGTAGCCCATGTCCTGGATTCGTCTGTGCGTGGTGGCTCTTGATGCACTGACTCCAGCCTCAGTCCACTCCTTGTGAAGCTCCCCCAAATTCTTGAATGGATTTTGCTTGACAATCCTCTCAAGGCTGCGGTTATCCCTGTTGCTTGTGCACCTTTTCCTACCAAACTTTTTCCTTCCACTCAACTTTCTATGAATATGCTTGGATACAGCACTCTGTGAACAACCAGCTTCTTTAGCAATGACCTTTTGTGGCTTACCCTCCTTGTGGAGGGTGTCAATGACTGTCTTCTGGACATCTGTCAAGTCAGTAGTCTTCCCCATGATTGTGTAGCCTACTGAACCAGACTGAGAGACCATTTAAAGGCTCAGGAAACCTTTGCAGGTGTTTTGAGTTAATTAGCTGATTAGAGTGTGACACCATGAGTTTCCAATATTGAACTTTTTCACAATATTCTAATTTTCTGAGACACTGAATTTTGGTTTTCATTAGCTGTAAGCCATAATAATCAAAATTACAAGAAATAAAGGCTTGAAATATTTCACTCTATGTGTAATGAATCTATATAATATATGAGTTTCACTTTCTGAAATGAGTGACAAAAAATATTGAACCTTTTCACGATATTCTAATTTTTTGAGCTGCACCTGTATATAGAATAAAGTAATATTTTTTTATATTTGGTTGCATATCCTTTGCATGCCATGACTTCCTGATGTCTGTGACCCAACAACATAAAAATACTCTTGATATCTTATTTTCTGGTACTCTTACAAGCGATAATATAACGGCTCTGCATTTGAATGGATCTCTATGAGAATTGGGGGGTGAGACTAGATTTAGCTGTAAATTACACTGGAACAGTATGGAACACATGGTTGGCAAAATGGCTCTAAGTCATTAAGGGTCTGATGTATCAAACAAGCCTTAAAACATCACTCATTGCACAGATTTTTATTCATCTTTACCAGGGGTGCCAATAATAGTGGCGGGCACTGTATTATTGCAATAAACCCATTCCAGCGGAAAATGTTAAAAATCACATCAACAGAACGTGAAAGTACACATAATATCAGACACACTGCCTCAGGTATACACACAAGTTAATCACATCTGTAACAAGCAGTCACATGTAACAAGCAGCCTTCAAATCTACAACTGACCAACATTAATTATATAATTGATACATTGGAATGACATTGGAATGAATCGGAGCGCTCAAAGGTATTTTGAGTCCAGGTGAGACATGCAAAGGCAGTTTCCATGGCAATGGTACCTGCCTCCTCTGTGAGGACAAACGCCCTGTAGATGTCAGAGCTGAAATAGGGCGGGACGTCCCCGCTCCTCAGAGCCAATCGGCACTGCTCTGCCTCACACAGCTCCTGCCTGTAAGGTGATGCAATTCAACCGCGAAACCCGTTATAAACACACCTTAGAGTGCGCCAGTGCTGACGCTTTACTGTAATGACAGATAGTAGTTACCTGGACTGTGATGTTATGGTAATTACAGGTGTAGGTAGTTACCTGGACTGTAATGTTATGGTAATGACAGGTGTAGGTAGTTACCTGGACTGTAATGTTATGGTAATGACAGGTCTAAGTAGTTACCTGGACTGTAATGTTATGGTAATGACAGGTGTAGGTAGTTACCTGTACTGTAATGTTATGGTAATGACAGGTGTAGGTAGTTACCTGGACTGTGATGTTATGGTAATGACAGGTGTAGGTAGTTACCTGGACTGTGATGTTATGGTAATGACAGGTGTAGGTAGTTACCTGGACTGTAATGTTATGGTAATGACAGGTGTAGGTAGTTACCTGGACTGTAATGTTATGGTAATGACAGGTGTAGGTAGTTACCTGTACTGTAATGTTATGGTAATGACAGGTGTATGTAGTTACCTGTACTGCAATGTTATGGTAATTACAGGTGTATGTAGTTACCTGTACTGTGATGTTATGGTAATGACAGGTGTAGGTAGTTACCTGGACTGTAATGTTATGGTAATGACAGGTGTAGGTAGTTACCTGTACTGTAATGTTATGGTAATGACAGGTGTAGGTAGTTACCTGTATTGCTCTAACCTGCTCACCCACAGCGATTCCTGTTCTTCTTCACAGCAGCTGAGGGAGAGAGATGTGATTGTGTGCGCTGCTGTAAAAGGTGTCAGGTGTGCTGTATAACTCACAGGTAGAGAGGAATATCAAACTCACCTGTCTGCATGCTCCTCCTCACATCTCTTTGAATGAGTGACACTGTCTGGCAGCAGCGCAGAGGAGATGGTGTGTGTGTACAGAGAGGCCACATCCACTGAACACACACACACACATATTATATCATGTATGCATATATTACTGTTACAAACCTATTAACAACACAAACAGGTACAGTATATTATGTTTACCACAAGGACCAAACACTATCAGCACACACCCTCATATTAAAAACACACAAACCTAAATTTAAACTTACACATAGCACACACAAATATAGTCCATTCCAATACAAAACAACCAGCACATATTAACAACACACACACACACACACACACACACACACACACACACTATTAAAAACAAATATCCACAAATAACACAACACACTCAAACACACACACAGGCAGCAGTTACATTAGCAACACAGTGAGAGATACAACATAAAACTGTGTGACAGCTCACCAGTGCTCAGTCTCCTCTGCATGCTGTCAGCAGGGCTCTCAGTGTCTGGGAGAGACTGAACAAAGAAAACATCAGATTCTACACCACTCACAGCTACTCTGAGCCTGATTCTACACCACTCACAGCTACTCAGAACCCGATTCTACACCACTCACAGCTACTCAGAACCCGATTCTACACCACTCACAGCTACTCTGAGCCGGATGCTACACCACTCACAGCTACTCTGAGTCAGATTCTACACCACTCACAGCTACTCAGAACCTGATTCTACACCACTCACAGCTACTCAGAACCTGATTCTACACCACTCACAGCTACTCAGAACCTGATTCTACACCACTCACAGCTACTCTGAGCCTGATTCTACACCACTCACAGCTACTCTGAGCCTGATTCTACACCACTCACAGCTACTCTGAGCCTGATTCTACACCACTCACAGCTACTCAGAACCTGATTCTACACCACTCACAGCTACTCAGAACCTGATTCTACACCACTCACAGCTACTCTGAGCCTGATGCTACACCACTCACAGCTACTCTGAGCCTGATTCTACACCACTCACAGCTACTCTGAGCCTGATTCTACACCACTCACAGCTACTCTGAGTCAGATTCTACACCACTCACAGCTACTCTGAGCCTGATTCTACACCACTCACAGCTACTCTGAGCCTGATTCTACACCACTCACAGCTACTCAGAACCTGATTCTACACCACTCACAGCTACTCAGAACCTGATTCTACACCACTCACAGCTACTCAGAACCTGATTCTACACCACTCACAGCTACTCTGAGCCTGATGCTACACCACTCACAGCTACTCTGAGCCTGATTCTACACCACTCACAGCTACTCTGAGCCTGATTCTACACCACTCACAGCTACTCTGAGCCTGATTCTACACCACTCACAGCTACTCTGAGCCTGATTCTACACCACTCACAGCTACTCTGAGCCTGATTCTACACCACTCACAGCTACTCTGAGTCAGATTCTACACCACTCACAGCTACTCTGAGCCTGATTCTACACCACTCACAGCTACTCTGAGCCTGATTCTACACCACTCACAGCTACTCTGAGCCTGATTCTACACCACTCACAGCTACTCTGAGCCTGATTCTACACCACTCACAGCTACTCTGAGCCTGATTCTACACCACTCACAGCTACTCTGAGCCTGATGCTACACCACTCACAGCTACTCTGAGCCTGATTCTACACCACTCACAGCTACTCTGAGCCTGATTCTACACCACTCACAGCTACTCTGAGCCTGATTCTACACCACTCACAGCTACTCTGAGCCTGATTCTACACCACTCACAGCTACTCTGAGTCAGATTCTACACCACTCACAGCTACTCTGAGCCTGATTCTACACCACTCACAGCTACTCTGAGCCTGATTCTACACCACTCACAGCTACTCTGAGCCTGATTCTACACCACTCACAGCTACTCTGCGCCTGATTCTACACCACTCACAGCTACTCTGAGCCTGATTCTACACCACTCACAGCTACTCTGAGCCTGATTCTACACCACTCACAGCTACTCTGAGCCTGATTCTACACCACTCACAGCTACTCTGAGCCTGATTCTGGTGAGGTTTGTGTAGGGCAGGTGTATAGGGTGTGGAAAGGCAGGGCAGGTGTACGGGCCACCATGTCTCACCAGGACCAGCTGCAGGAGGTCGGTGGCGTGCACTTTCTCCTCCTCTGTGCGCGGCTCCTTCACCTGCATCTTTTCCCACAGGTGCTCCCTCTCCAACAGGTGCTCCAGGTAACTCTGAGTGTATCAGTCATGTATTACTCTCTAATAAACCAGGTAACTCTGAGTGTATCAGTCATGTATTACTCTCTAATAAACCAGGTAACTATGTGAGTGTATCAGTCATGTATTACTCTCTAATAAACCAGGTAACTCTGAGTGTATCAGTCATGTATTACTCTCTAATAAACCAGGTAACTCTGAGTGTATCAGTCATGTATTACTCTCTAATAAACCAGGTAACTCTGAGTGTATCAGTCATGTATTACTCTCTAATAAACCAGGTAACTCTGAGTGTATCAGTCATGTATTACTCTCTAATAAACCAGGTAACTATGTGAGTGTATCAGTCATGTATTACTCTCTAATAAACCAGGTAACTCTGAGTGTATCAGTCATGTATTACTCTCTAATAAACCAGGTAACTCTGAGTGTATCAGTCATGTATTACTCTCTAATAAACCAGGTAACTATGTGAGTGTATCAGTCATGTATTACTCTCTAATAAACCAGGTAACTATGTGAGTGTATCAGTCATGTATTACTCTCTAATAAACCAGGGTTGTATTCATGTGGAATAAAACAGGGTTGTAGAATTGTGTACTTGTGTTATAAAAACAATAAAATAGTGTGTCATAAATAAAATAGGGTGTAATAACGTGTGCATAATAAGCACAGTCAGGGTGTTCTAATCATGAGGCTACAGATTATGGGTCACATGACCTGTTTACAGTCTGGGCGTGAACAGAGACTGTCAGGTCACATGACCACATAATTAAAGGTTGTTTTTACAGACCTGCAGCCTTCTCTCCAGCTTCCTGCGCAGCCGGCTGCCGATTGGCTGGTACTGGATGAGCTGTCGCACCTCCAGCACCTCGGGGCAGGTAAGCAGGGGCGTGGCTCGGCGGAGTCCAGGCCTCTCCTTCAGACAGAGGCCTCTCCCCAGGGTGGAGCTGAATGGGGGTCCCGGCGTTTTCCTCTGAAACCACAGAAGTGCCTGTTAGGGTTAGGGGTTAGGGGTTAGGGGTTAGGGTTAGGGTCATGACCCCATGTGGCTGTTCATACCACCCAGCCCTGCTCCTGGAGATCTACTGTCCTGTAGGTTCATTTCAACCCTAATTTGGCAAACCTGATTCTAATACTGATAGTACCTCAGCGAGATCTCTAGCTGTTGAATGAGGTGTGCTTTGTTGGTGTTGGAGTGAAAACCTACAGGATGGTAGATCTCCAGGAACAGAAAAGTTGAATGTGAATTTTAATCAGTCTGATTACAGATCTCACGGGGAATGTCCCGTCATGTAGGGCGGACATGGGGCATATATGGGGTGATTAGGCTGTGTTTTGGGGTCACCTCTCTGGAGGGGAATGTGTCCCATCTCCTGGATCTGAGGTTAGTGGGAATGATGTCATCACTTGGTTTTGGGGTCAGCCAGCGGGACCAGATGTCTTCATAAGAGGGTCGCAGCACGGTGATGCCCCATACTTCTGAAGAACTCACACGCACACACACGCGCGCACACACACACACGCGCACACACACACGCGGACACACACGCGCGCACACACACACACATGCGCACACACACACGCGGACACACATGCGCGCACACACACACACTCACGCGCACACACACATGCGCACACACACGCGCACACACACACACACACGCACACACACACACACACACACACGCACACACACACACTGTCAGCTGTCTGAGTAAACCCAGAGTAAATATGTGCGCAGACTAATCTCTGTGTGGGAGGAGCTTCAACACCTGTGTTAGCATGTGGGAGGAGCTTCAAAGCCTGTGTTAGCATGTGGGAGGAGCTTCAAAGCCTGTGTTAGCATGTGGGAGGAGCTTCAAAGCCTGTGTTAGCATGTGGGAGGAGCTTCAACGCCTGTGTTAGCATGTGGGAGGAGCTTCAACGCCTGTGTTAGCATGTGGGAGGAGCTTCAAAGCCTGTGTTAGCATGTGAGAGGAGCTTCAAAGCCTGTGTTAGCATGTGGGAGGAGCTTCAAAGCCTGTGTTACCATAAGGGAGGAGCTTCAAAGCTGGAAGGGGCTTCAGAGCCTGTGCATGTGGGAGGGGATGTGCAGGTTAGCTCGCTGACACACCTTGGAGCTCTGGGATTGGCTCCTTGAGCACGGCGACAGAGGGATCAGAGTGCGCACTACACAGGAAGTCCATGACGTCACTGGAACGCAGCAGTTCTATTCCTGAGCCGTCCTCGTGGACAACAAAGAACCTGGAAACACAGCAATCACCAATCAAGCCCAGAAACAGAGCTAATTTACACCAAATGCAGTAACACACTTTTTCACCAACTCTTGTCACACATCTACACCAAGCTCCACACAACCCTTACCTGGGTGAGTGTTCTTTATATTTCACAGATGGGAACTTCAACAGCCTTGCCCTTTCTGAGTCTCCTTCCTCTTCCTCCTCTTCCTCATACTCGTCCTCACACTCTTCCTCCTCCCTCTCTTCCTCTAAGCAATCTTCACGGCTGGAGACGACAGCTGAGGTTTCTCCATCCACCATCACCTGCATGCAAACGCATTAAATCATTCATTCATTCACTAATCAGTTTCTTCATATTTTACCTGCCTCCTTGGCCATCATTGCTCTTTAAATGATCAGTTTCCTCATTAGCTTACACTGCACTAACCCCCCTAACCAGCACTCAACCAGTCAGTTTCACTGTGCAGAGACTAAGATCAGGCTTTCTGACGATAAACACAGGTGTGCAGGTATTTCACTCCTCTCTCTGTTATTCATTAGTATTAGTTAGCTGGGTGTTTGTATGTAAGAATATTACACAGGTAGATGTGCTCACCTGGAAAAGGGTCCCTTCAGGGTCCGTGAGTTCACAGATGATGTTGTTTGTGTGTCTCATGGTGTAGCTGCCTGGCTGCAGTTCTGGTGTTTGGCCAGCAGGGGTGTGAGTGGAGCTGTGGGCTGGGTGGGAGGTGTAGGACACCGTGCCATCCTCATTGATACAGAGCAGCCCCCCCGCTGAGGGAAACACCTGCAACACAAAGGTACACCTTTGTACTGACCACACCTACTGACCACACCTGCATACCGACTATACATACTGACCACACCTGCCTACTGACCATACCTGCATACTGACCATACCTACGGACCACACCTCTACTGACTGCACCTGCTTACAGACCACACCTGCCTACTGACCACATCTGCATACTGACCATACCTACGGACCACACCTCTACTGACTGCACCTGCTTACAGACCACACCTGCCTACTGACCATACCTACTGACCACACCTGCCTACTGACCATACCTACTGACCACACCACACTGCTGCTCTGACCACTGCCCCACACTGCTGCTCTGATCACTGCTCCCCACTGCTCCACACTGCTGCTCTAACCACTGCTCCACACTGCTGCTCTAACCACTGCTCCACACTGCTGCTCTAACCACTGCTCCACACTGCTGCTCTGACCACTGCTCCACACTGCTGCTCTGACCACTGCTCCACACTGCTGCTCTGACCACTGCTCCACACTGCTGCTCTAACCACTGCTCCACACTGCTGTTCTGACCACTGCTCCACACTGCTGCTCTGACCACTGCTCCACACTGCTGCTCTGACCACTGCTCCTCTAACCACTGCTCCACACTGCTGCTCTGACTGCTGCTCCACACTGCTGCTCTAACCACTGCTCCACACTGCTGCTCTGACCACTGCTCCTCTAACCACTGCTCCACACTGCTGCTCTAACCACTGCTCCACACTGCTGCTCTGACTGCTGCTCCACACTGCTGCTCGAACCACTGCTCCACACTGCTGCTCTGACCGCTGCTCCACACTGCTGCTCTGACCACTGCTCCACACTGCTGCTCTGACTGCTGCTCCACACTGCTGCTCTAACCACTGCTCCACACTGCTGCTCTGACCACTGCTCCACACTGCTGCTCTGACTGCTGCTCCACACTGCTGCTCTAACCACTGCTCCACACTGCTGCTCTGACTGCTGCTCCACACTGCTGCTCTGACCGCTGCTCCACACTGCTGCTCTAACCACTGCTCCACACTGCTGCTCTGACTGCTGCTCCACACTGCTGCTCGAACCACTGCTCCACACTGCTGCTCTAACCACTGCTCAACACGGCTGCTCTAACCACTGCTCCACACTGCTGCTCTGACCACTGCTCCACACTGCTGCTCTAACCACTGCTCCACACTGCTGCTCTGACCGCTGCTCCACACTGCTGCTCTGACCACTGCTCCACACTGCTGCTCTAACCACTGCTCCACACTGCTGCTCTGACTGCTGCTCCACACTGCTGCTCGAACCACTGCTCCACACTGCTGCTCTGACCGCTGCTCCACACTGCTGCTCTAACCACTGCTCCACACTGCTGCTCGAACCACTGCTCCACACTGCTGCTCTGACCGCTGCTCCACACTGCTGCTCTAACCACTGCTCCACACTGCTGCTCTAACCACTGCTCCACACTGCTGCTCTAACCACTGCTCCACACTGCTGCTCTGACTGCTGCTCCACACTGCTGCTCGAACCACTGCTCCACACTGCTGCTCTGACCGCTGCTCCACACTGCTGCTCTAACCACTGCTCCACACTGCTGCTCTGACTGCTGCTCCACACTGCTGCTCTGACACCTGCAGCTCACCTGGTAAGATCCGTTGGGATGAGCGTTGATGACCGTTTCCTCTCCAAATTCAGCTGAGCAGGTTCCCTCTTCACAGTTCATCACTACGGTAACAAACCCCTCGCATTCCACCCTCACCAGCTTCTGCTTCCTGGTCACGGTGACAACTTCCTCTCCTGTTTCCAGAGAGTTTATCAATAAAATCATTACTGTTTATCAATAGGCAATGTTAATCAATTAAATATTTTCTGTTCATCAATAAAGTCCCTACCTATCAATAGAATTGTTACTTCTTGTCAATTAAATCAATACTGCTTGTCAATATCTACTGTTTATCAACAATGTTTGTAAGTGTGTGGGCAAAAACAAAGTATTGTAGTCCTACCTGTCTCCAGGTGATCAGTATGTAGTACCTGTGTGATCTTACCTGGCTGCAGGTGATCAGTATGTAGTACCTGTGTGATCTTACCTGGCTGCAGGTGATCTGATGACAGGGGGACCTCTGCCTCCCGGTAAAAGGTGGTGATTCTGGTGCGGTCAGAGTGCTCCACGGTGAGATTCCCCCCCTCCTCCAGCACAGTGAGCACCATGTCCTCCCTGGTCAACATTACCTGTCACAGGTGAGAAACAGGTATTTTTATTCTGAATGATTCAATAAATCTTAAGCCTCCATTCAGTAGAAGGCCTGTATTCCACTAGTGTCACACCCAGAGTTATGCAGTCCTCTGGCCTGTAGGTGGCAGTACTCACTGTTCCAGTCATGGGGTCAGTGGCTTTGCAGGCCATGAGGGGCGGGGCTTGGACGACTCTGTTTCCTGTGGTAGCCACACGGAGCCCAGAGGGTGCGGTGGTGAACCAGGTGCGGTCATGTGACTGAGTAGCTCCGCCCTGCTCAGCCCCGCCTTGGTCAGCCCTGCGGTCTGAGTCACTGAGTTCCGCCCCCTCCATCTTCACTGTTGCCATGGCAGCCGCGCTCGGCTTGTTGCTCAGCTTCCCTGCAGGACCAATGAGCTGAGTGTGCACTTCATATTCATAATGACTCCGCCCACATCACAGCAAGGACAGAGACATACACCTGCTGCCTTCCTGAGAGATATGGAACACAACTGAACAAAGTTAAGAGTTTAGCGCACACTATTTAAGTGAGGGTGTTTTAGTGAAGTACAGACTTGCACACTCAGGGTTCCAAAACACTCCTCTAAGTCTCCATAGAGCAGTGGTCCCCAACACTGATCCTGGAGATCTACCGTCCTGTAGGTTTTAACTCCAACCCCATCGAAGCACACCTCATTCAACAGCTAGAAATCTCGTTGAGCCGCTAATTAGTAGAATCAGGTGTGGCAAATTAGGGTTGGAGTGAAACCCAACAGGACAGTAGATCTCCAGAAACAGGGCTGGGGACCACTGCCATAGAGGTACCCTATCTACACTCTCAGAAGAAAGGGTTCTAAAAGGCTCCTCTGTGTCTCCATAGAGGAACCCTATATAGTTTTAGTGTACTTTGTCTGGAAAAATGGTTCATTTGGGAGCTTTTACAATCCTCACACCTACTGTAGCGGGTTCCACATTTAAAAAAAACGGTTCTGAAAGGGTTGTTTGGCTTGTCTTCATAGGGGAACCCTTTTTTGTTCAAAGAGTGGTTTGGATCTCTGTGGAATCCTGACCCTGGCTTGTTTGAGGCCCTTTGCTGAACTGTGAACGACTGCATGCCGGGCCCCTGATTTAACCGTTATTTAATTAAACTCCTGCTAAGTCTAGCAGTGTGTAGTTAGCCTAAGTTTAGTTAGGCTCCTAAGGGATAGGTTTCTTTAAAAAAATATTTTAGTATCTCAAAAGTGCCAGAGTGCCTGGTTGTTTCACAGAACACTGTCCTGGTCCATGGATTTTTTTGGTTAGCCCTGTGTTTAAGCAGTATAATAAATATATTTCTACACAGTGTAATGCTTAGCAGTGTAAAGGTTTCCGTTTGATTCGTTTTCCACAATGTGCAGTTTGATCTTCATTAACCTACTAACCCTGAGTAAGCAGGAGAGGTGAGCTCTGAACACAGCCTCATGCCTTCCTGATTCAGCAATACTGTTCCTCTCTGTCTCTCATTAGCTCTTCTTTAGACTCAGTCTCTGGCCTTACTCACTATATCTCCTGATTCAGCAATACTGTTCCTCTCTGTCTCTCATTAGCTCTTCTTTAGACTCAGTCTCTGGCCTTACTCACTATATCTCCTGATTCAGCAATACTGTTCCTCTCTGTCTCTCATTAGCTCTTCTTTAGACTCAGTCTCTGGCCTTACTCACTATATCTCCTGATTCAGCAATACTGTTCCTCTCTGTCTCTCATTAGCTCTTCTTTAGACTCAGTCTCTGGCCTTACTCACTATATCTCCTGATTCAGCAATACTGTTCCTCTCTGTCTCTCATTAGCTCTTCTTTAGACTCAGTCTCTGGCCTTACTCACTATATCTCCTGATTCAGCAATACTGTTCCTCTCTGTCTCTCATTAGCTCTTCTTTAGACTCAGTCTCTGGCCTTACTCACTATATCTCCTGATTCAGCAATACTGTTCCTCTCTGTCTCTCATTAGCTCTTCTTTAGACTCAGTCTCTGGCCTTACTCACTATATCTCCTGATTCAGCAATACTGTTCCTCTCTGTCTCTCATTAGCTCTTCTTTAGACTCAGTCTCTGGCCTTACTCACTATATCTCCTGATTCAGCAATACTGTTCCTCTCTGTCTCTCATTAGCTCTTCTTTAGACTCAGTCTCTGGCCTTACTCACTATATCTCCTGATTAAGCAATACTGTTCCTCTCTGTCTCTCATTAGCTCTTCTTTAGACTCAGTATCTGGCCTTACTCACTATATCTGCAATGTAAACATATGCTTATGTGCCCAAGCGTGCAGTCACATGAGCTAATCAGAGCATAATAACACAATGGGTGTGTGTCAGTGTCTCTGGACTGCAGCCTACCCTTCTTCTCTGCTGGCTCTTTGATTTCTGACCTCTGACCCTTCACTTCCTCCTCCTGTGCAGGGGGGTCAGGGGGGGGCTTAGACACAGGTCTGGAATCAGGGCTGTTACTGACCGCACCATCCGCAAACAGTACCTGTGGAGGGGAGGGGAGGAGTTACTGACCGCACCATCCACAAACAGTACCTGTGGAGGAGAGGGGAGGAGTTACTGACCGCACCATCCACAAACAGTACCTGTGGAGGGGAGGGGAGGAGTTACTGACCGCACCATCCACAAACAGTACCTGTGGAGGGGGGGGGGAGTTACTGACTGCACCATCCACAAACAGTACCTGTGGAGGGGAGGGGAGGAGTTACTGACTGCACCATCCACAAACAGTACCTGTGGAGGAGAGGGGAGGAGTTACTGACTGCACCATCCACAAACAGTACCTGTGGAGGGGAGGGGAGGAGTTACTGACCGCACCATCCACAAACAGTACCTGTGGAGGGGAGGGGAGGAGTTACTGACCGCACCATCCGCAAACAGTACCTGTGGAGGGGAGGGGAGGAGTTACTGACCGCACCATCCACAAACAGTACCTGTGGAGGGGAGAGGGGGGGTTACTGACCGCACCATCCACAAACAGTACCTGTGGAGGAGAGGGGAGGAGTTACTGACTGCACCATCCACAAACAGTACCTGTGGAGGAGAGGGGAGGAGTTACTGACTGCACCATCCACAAACAGTACCTGTGGAGGGGGGGGGGAGTTACTGACTGCACCATCCACAAACAGTACCTGTGGAGGGGAGGGGAGGAGTTACTGACTGCACCATCCACAAACAGTACCTGTGGAGGAGAGGGGAGGAGTTACTGACTGCACCATCCACAAACAGTACCTGTGGAGGGGAGAGAGGGGGAGTTACTGACTGCACCATCCACAAACAGTACCTGTGGAGGAGAGGGGAGGAGTTACTGACTGCACCATCCACAAACAGTACCTGTGGAGGAGAGGGGAGGAGTTACTGACTGCACCATCCACAAACAGTACCTGTGGAGGGGAGAGGGGAGGAGTTACTGACTGCACCATCCACAAACAGTACCTGTGGAGGGGGGGGGAGGAGTTACTGACCGCACCATCCACAAACAGTACCTGTGGAGGGGAGGGGAGGAGTTACTGACTGCACCATCCACAAACAGTACCTGTGGAGGGGGGGGAGTTACTGACTGCACCATCCACAAACAGTACCTGTGGAGGAGAGGGGAGGAGTTACTGACTGCACCATCCACAAACAGTACCTGTGGAGGAGAGGGGAGGAGTTACTGACTGCACCATCCACAAACAGTACCTGTGGAGGGGGGGTTACTACGAGAGACTTGTACTGTATACTATATGTTTACTATATGATGGTTATATTTCCAGATGTTAGTAGAGTATTTCCTCAGTAGGTATGGGTGGAATATATAGTGGATGGAGTGGTATATATTAGGTGGAGTGGTATATATTAGGTGTGATTGGTATTTTTAAGCCCACACACTTTGCTTGTTGCTTGTTTGTTTGTTTGTTTGTTGATAGTACATGTCTTCGCTTTTTTATCTATCGTATGCTAAATTTTCTTAGTACCGGTACTGTCTGTCCATGCATCTCATGTCTGTTATGTATTTTATTGCCTGTGTTTATTTTAAACTGCCTGTCTGGGGACTACAGATAGAAACTAGCCTTTCTGGCTAACTCTGGCACATTTACACTTACAGCGATGTTATTACTGTGCATTGTTCCTGTCAAATAAACAAATAAACTAAACTAAATGGTACAGCAGTAGTGGTGTATATTACCTCAGTGGAGCCGTCCCTGTGGATGGTGTATTAGATGTGATTGGTATAGGGGTTGTGAATGGTACAGTAGTGGTGTATATTACCTCAGTGGAGCCATCCCTGTGGATGGTGTATTAGATGTGATTGGTATAGGGGTCGTGAATGGTACAGTAGAGGTATAGCAGTAGTGGTGTATATTACCTCAGTGGAGCCGTCCCTGTGGATGGTGTATTAGATGTGATTGGTATAGGAGTCGTGAATGGTACAGTAGTGGTGTATATTACCTCAGTGGAGCCGTCCCTGTGGATGGTGTATTAGGTGTGATTGGTATAGGGGTCGTGAATGGTACAGTAGTGGTGTATATTTACTCAGTGGAGCCATCCCTGTGGATGGTGTATTAGATGTGATTGGTATAGGGGTCGTGAATGGTACAGTAGTGGTATAGTAGTAGTGGTGTATATTACCTCAGTGGAGCCGTCCCTGTGGATGGTGTATTAGATGTGATTGGTATAGGGGTTGTGAATGGTACAGTAGTGGTGTATATTACCTCAGTGGAGCCATCCCTGTGGATGGTGTATTAGGTGTGATTGGTATAGGGGTCGTGAATGGTACAGTAGTGGTATAGTAGTAGTGGTGTATATTACCTCAGTGGAGCCGTCCCTGTGGATGGTGTATTAGATGTGATTGGTATAGGAGTCGTGAATGGTACAGTAGTGGTGCATATTACCTCAGTGGAGCCGTCCCTGTGGATGGTGTATTAGATGTGATTGGTATAGGGGTCGTGAATGGTACAGTAGTGGTATAGTAGTAGTGGTGTATATTACCTCAGTGGAGCTGTCCCTGTGGATGGTGTATTAGATGTGATTGGTATAGGGAGCGTGAATGGTACAGTAGTGGTGTATATTACCTCAGTGAAGCCGTCCCTGTGGATGGTGTATTAGGTGTGATTGGTATAGGGGTCGTGAATGGTACAGTAGTGGTGTATATTACCTCAGTGGAGCCGTCCCTGTGGATGGTGTATTAGATGTGATTGGTATAGGAGTCGTGAATGGTACAGTAGAGGTATAGCAGTAGTGGTGTATATTACCTCAGTGGAGCCGTCCTTCATGTATTTGATGACGGTGCCTTGGCTAGTTATGAGCCTGGAGCACTCCAGCGAGAGAGGAAGCTCCGCCCCCCTGGCCCTGCCCTGCCCAGGAGAAAGAGGATGCTCCGCCCCCCTGGCCCTGCCCCGCCCCAGAGCTGGAAAACTCTGCCGCACCATCACACCCTGGGTCTCTGCATTCTCATCTGCAACCAGGAGCCAATGTTCACACAGCACTCTCAGAACGCTGCAGTAACGTTAAATCAGCAATGTTGTAACAAGCAATACAATCCACAGCATAGTTGTGCTAAAGACACCATAACGTCAGTGGGAGATTTTTAAGATGGGGTTCCATTACCTGACAGGTGCTCAGGAGAGAACAGTGAGAAGTCCTGAGATTCCGGGCGTGGTCATACAGGTGTATCAGCGTGACTCACCTGGTACTCGGGCACTGAGGAACTGGACCAGCAGGCCGTGGGGGGTGCAGGTATTTAGGCACTGGAGAGGGGGCTGGTCTGGGGGTGCTGCACAGCTCTCAGGTACCACCAGCTTCTCTTTACCCTCCTCCACCCCCCAAAAAACACACACAAGCAGAGCTCTGTACTATACATATCAGCCAAGCACGTGCTTTACCTGTGTGGAGTGTGGGGTCACATGTGCTTTACCTGTGTGGAGTGTGGGGTCACATGTGCTTTACCTGTGTGGAATGTGGGGTCACATGTGCTTTACCTGTGTGGAATGTGGGGTCACATGTGCTTTACCTGTGTGGAATGTGGGGTCACATGTGCTTTACCTGTGTGGAGTGTGGGGTCACATGTGCTTTACCTGTGTGCAGGGTGGGGTCTCTTCTCTCTCAGGCAGGACAGGGGCAGGGGGTGTGGTGTGCCCCTTGGCGCGGGACCCTTTGGAAGAGTGGGCTTTGCGGCGTTTGCCAGAGGGGGAGCGGGAGGTGGAGCTGGAGGGGGGTGGGGAGGGGGTGGGGGGAGGGTGGATGTCCAACACAGAGGCCAGAGTGGAGTCCTTCACTCCTGTATGAGAAACGGCAGCTTCAGTTCCCATCACACACAAAAACACCTTGGAAATGCAGGTATGCAGGTATGCAGGTATGCAGGGCATTACAGATGCCAGCAGTTGGCCAGCATGTGCATATCAGTAAATAGTAAATTTTTACAAAATTAAGTTACGATGTGAGAGGTACAGTTACGGATGTGAGAGGTATGTGATGCGAGAGATGAGATGTTTGTTTTATGTTAGGATGTGAAGTTGGTTTGGAATGTGATAATTAAGATTGGGAGGTGGTTAGGGATATGATATTTGGATGTGAAGGCCATCTGGGATGTGATATTGGGATGTGACAGCAGTTAGACATGTGATATTTGAATGTGACATTAGGGATGTGACCTGCAGTCTCTCCTGTGGGACCGTGGTGACTGTAGGAGAGGCGGATCCCGTTTTCCAGCAGAGCCGAGAAGGAGCCAAATTTACTCACATTCGTCTTACTCTGCTCCCCTCCTGAGAAAAGACAAAACAGCTAAATAAACACACGCTTTCAAACTCCTAACTATACATCCATCACAACATATACAGGAAAAAACATTCTGCATTTAATGATTAAATCCTAACATTAATCCATCAAAACACATTAAGACTTAAATAAACAGAAACATGAGAATGTTTTTACAGAGGAATGCCGGGTTATTTCTTAAACTTCTATCTCGATTTTATATGAGTCTTGAAGCTTACCGCACTAGAGCTGTGCCTCCCAGTTCCCTTGTTTCCAGCCAAACGTTTCCGGAATTGACTGAAAATGCTTCGGAAACTTTTGACTGCAATATTACATACGATTTTCATCGCTAAATTATACATCGCCGAACTCGGAAGAACCTGAAGATAATGAGGATGGCATCCTTTTAATCATATCAGACTTATATCTATCAACGAATCTGATCAATTTCAAACCTTCCATACAGTATAGACATGCAGCTGGAATTAACCACCACTAATATAGAGCAGCGTGTCTGGAAACAAGCTGGAAACAAGGGAACCGGGGGCACAGTTCTAGTGCAGTAAGCTTCAAGACTCACATTAAAACATATAAAATAGAAGTTTAAGAAATAACCCGGCGTTCCCCTTTAATCTGTAAATCTGAGGAGGAGCTCATGGCAGCAGCTGCTTGTTTAAGATGAATTAGCCAATGAGAGAACAGAAACACCTTCGCGCACAGCGATGATGTCATCCTCCTTCACCCCGTCCTCTCTCCTGGGCTCGGTGATGTGGGTGAAGAACTGATGCTTGTCTTTCATCACGCACACCTTCACCATTATAGAGCCTGAAAACCCCACACAGGGCGGTGAGCAATCTGAGCTGACCTTCACCATTACAGAGCCTGAAAACCCCACACAGGGCGGTTAGCAATCTGAGCTGACCTTCACCATTATAGAGCCTGAAAACCCCACACAGGGCGGTTAGCAATCTGAGCTGACCTTCACCATTATAGAGCCTGAAAACCCCACACAGGGCGGGTAACAATCTGAGCTGACCTTCACCATTATAGAGCCTGAAAACCCCACACAGGGCGGGTAACAATCTGAGCTGACCTTCACCATTATAGAGCCTGAAAACCCCACACAGGGCGGGTAACAATCTGAGCTGACCTTCACCATTATAGAGCCTGAAAACCCCACACAGGGCGGTTAGCAATCTGAGCTGACCTTCACCATTATAGAGCCTGAAAACCCCACACAGGGCGGTTAGCAATCTGAGCTGACCTTCACCATTATAGAGCCTGAAAACCCCACACAGGGCGGTTAGCAATCTGAGCTGACCTTCACCATTACAGAGCCTGAAAACCCCACACACGGCGGTTAGCAATCTGAGCTGACCTTCACCATTACAGAGCCTGAAAACCCCACACAGGGCGGTTAGCAATCTGAGCTGACCTTCACCATTACAGAGCCTGAAAACCCCACACACGGCGGTTAGCAATCTGAGCTGACCTTCACCATTACAGAGCCTGAAAACCCCACACAGGGCGGTTAGCAATCTGAGCTGACCTTCACCATTATAGAGCCTGAAAACCCCACACAGGGCGGTTAGCAATCTGAGCTGACCTTCACCATTATAGAGCCTGAAAACCCCACACAGGGCGGTTAGCAATCTGAGCTGACCTTCACCATTACAGAGCCTGAAAACCCCACACAGGGCGGTTAGCAATCTGAGCTGACCTTCACCATTACAGAGCCTGAAAACCCCACACACGGCGGTTAGCAATCTGAGCTGACCTTCACCATTACAGAGCCTGAAAACCCCACACAGGGCGGTTAACAATCTGAGCTGAGGGTGTTCTAATCAGGATCACTGGGTCATTCTGACAAATCCCTGATCACCTTCAATTAAAGATGTTACTAACCACGATCATAAGAACAAGTTAATTCTTAATATTGATTCAAACAGACTTTTTTTTATCAGCCGTTAAAGCAGAATCTCAAATAATATATTTTACCCGTGTACACTGAGCACAGTTAGCATAGCAGCTGTACAACACAAAGTGTTATTTTACATATGATTTACTTTACTTTTACTACAAACTTACAGTATGCACACACTGGACAATGTGTGTGCGTGTGTGTGTGTGTGTGTCTGCATGAGAGAGAGAGAGTGTGTGCGTGCGTGCGTGTGTGTGTGTGCGTGTGTATGTGTACCCTGGATAAACTGTGTGTGTGCCTGTGTGTGTCTGTGCGTGCGTGTGTACCCTGGATAAACTGCGTGCGTGTGTGCGTGCGTGCCCTGGATAAACTGCGTGTGTGTGTGCGTGCGTGTGTGTGCGTGCCCTGGATAAACTGCGTGTGTGCGTGCGTGCGTGCATGCGTACCCTGGATAAACTGCGTGCGCTCCACTCGGATGTGGCCTCCGTCTGAGGGGAACAGAGACTGTTCAGAGCCGCACGCCTGGATCAGCTCTCCCTGCATGCAGTAACCTGTGAAACCCTGCAGGTGGAGAACAGCAGGGGCCAGTTATGTTATGGGAATGTTACTGCGATGTTGTCAGAATGTTGCCATTGTGTGGTAATGCTATGTGTTCAATGTCTTACACTGGGCTCATCCACAGGCAGCTGTGGTTCAGACCTCCAACTCAGAGGGGGCGCTGCAGGCTCAGGGCTGTTCAGTACTTCCTCCTTTTTCCTCCTGGTGGCAGAGGGGGTTTTCTTGCTGGCCCTGGAGGATGGGGAGCGCTCCTTTGATCCTCCTTTCCTCTCCTTCTCTTTCTTGGATTTCTTCACAAGATCCTCTTCTTTCTGTCGATCCTGCTCCATTTTCCAGGCCTTGTGTAAAAACACAACCACAACCATAACAACACTACTGTTACAACCATAACAACACTACCGTTACAACCATAACAACACTACCATTACAACCATAACAACACTACCATTACAACCATAACAACACGACAGCTACAACCATAACGACACAACCGCTACAACCATAACGACACGACCGTTACAACCATAACAACACTACCATTACAACCATAACAACACGACAGCTACAACCATAATGACACAACCGCTACAACCATAACAACACTACCGTTACAACCATAACGGCACGACGGCTACAACCATAACGACACAACCGCTACAACCATCACGACAGGACCGCTACAACCATAACGACATGACAGCTACAACTATAACAACACGACCGCTACAACCATAACAACACTACCGTTACAACCATAACATCACAACCACTACAACCATAACGACACTACCGTTACAACCATAATGACACTACCGTTACAACCATAATGACACGACCGCTACAACCATAACGACACGACCGTTACAACCATAACAACAAAACCGCGACAACCATTACGACACAACCGCTACAACCGTAACGACAGGACCGGTACAACCATAACGACATGACAGCTACAACCATAAGGACACGACCGCTACAACCATAATGACACTACCGTTACAACCATAATGACACGACAGCTACAACCATAATGACACTACCGTTACAACCATAATGACACGACAGCTACAACCATAATGACACAACCGCTACAACCATAACGACACGACAGCTACAACCATAACGACACGACAGCTACAACCATAACGACACGACAGCTACAACCATAACGACACGACAGCTACAACCATAACAACACGACAGCTACAACCATAACAACACGACAGCTACAACCATAACGACACGACAGCTACAACCATAACAACACTACCGTTACAACCATAATGACACAACCGCTACAAACATAACAACACGACCGTTACAACCATAATGACACAACCGCTACAACCATAACGACACTACCGTTACAACCATAACGACACGACAGCTACAACCATAACGACACGACAGCTACAACCATAACGACACGACAGCTACAACCATAACGACACGACAGCTACAACCATAACGACACGACAGCTACAACCATAATGACACGACCGCTACAACCATAACGACACGACAGCTACAACCATAACAACACTACCGTTACAACCATAATGACACAACCGCTACAACCATAACAACACGACCGTTACAACCATAACGACACGACCGTTACAACCATAACGACACTACCGTTACAACCATAATGACACGACAGCTCCAACTATAATGACACGACAGCTACAACCATAATGACACGACAGCTACAACTATAATGACATGACAGCTACAACTATAATGACATGACCACTTCAACCATTACGACACGACAGCTACAACCATGTTCAAAACCACCACAATATCAACAAGAATGACAGAAAACTCAAAATGTAATCATGAAAATTTGTGTTTTGCCCCTACTTGCCCCTAATTGAGACGTCAACCCCCCTGAAGGAAGTAAAAACTATAGGTTTGGGGGGGGGGGTCTAAAATCTTTACATGAAATATTCAAATCTGGTTCCCCAGCCCAGTCTGAAGTAAAATTGTACTACAATTTCGAACACCCCTACGGTGGGTCATACCATTTCTTCTCACTCACTCATTACATCACCACATTAAATTGTTAAGAAAGGACGTACCATAGGGTACGTACCATAAGTGTATTGCCTGTATTGTTTGAGTGTGGAGTATCTTTACCTTTAGAGAGTCCTGTCGTATGTGCAACTCGAGGGCTGGTGGCTCCTCTGGGCACGGAGACTTCACAGGTGAGGCTGCAGTTGAGAGAGAGAGGAAAAGAGGGAGAGAGAGAGGGGGAGAGAGAAGGAGGAAGGGAGGGAGGGGGGAATGAGAGAGGGAGAGAGAGGGAGGGAGAGAGGGAGAGAGAGAGGGAGGAAGAGAGGGAGAGAGAGAGAGAGAGAGAGTGAGAGAGAGAGAGGGAGTGAGAGGGAGAGAGATAGAGGGAGAGAGATAGAGAGAGAGATGGCAGGTGAAGAGGGTACATAGAGCGCAGTGGGATGGGGTGCGTAGAGCGCAGTGGGATGGGGTGCGTAGAGCGCAGTGGGATGGGGTGCGTAGAACGTAGTGGGATGGGGTGCGTAGAGCGCAGTGGGATGGGGTGCGTAGAACGTAGTGGGATGGGGTGCGTAGAGCACAGTGGGATGGGGTGCGTAGAGCGCAGTGGGATGGGGTGCGTAGAACGTAGTGGGATGGGGTGCGTAGAACGTAGTGGGATGGGGTGCGTAGAGCACAGTGGGATGGGGTGCGTAGAGCGTAGTGGGATGGGGTGTAGCTCAATGGGATAGGGATTTGCAGGGCAGTGGGATGGGGTGTAGCTCAATGGGATAGGGATTTGCAGGGCATTGGGGAGAGGGGGTGTAGAGCGCAGTGGGATGGGGTGCGTTGGGGAGAGGGGGTGTAATGACTGCTCTCTCACCGATGCTCCTTTTGGGGGAGCCCCTGCTCCTCTTCCTGGAGACCGCAGAGTGTTCGGAGGGGGTGGGAGCGTTCAGGCGTTCTGCCTCTCTCTCTTCCTGCAGAGCCAGCCTCCTCTCCTCCTCCTGATTGGTCCAGTCTGAGATGGACTCCGCTACATGCGCCAGGTACTTTCTGTGTGGGTAAAACACAGACAGCGTTCAACCGTTTAAGAAAGAAAACCAACATCTTCCTCTGGGGCTGTGACTGCGATGTACTCCCCATAGCAGTGTGTGTTTGCCATCTAGTGGTGACATGAGTAACTGCATGAGTAAGTGAGTAATTGAAAAGGAGAATCAGTGAGTGAATGTGCGTGAGCAAATGAGTGAAGAGCACTCCCATGTTTACCGACCAATCAGACAAGAACATGGTGATAATTGTGTGTATTACATCACCATTGATCAAGCAGGTGAATCGTATCTATGGCAACTGCACCTGAAGCCCACATCGGTGTGGAGGGCCATATCCCAGAGTTCCCTGCTCTGGCGCTGGGGGCTCATGGGATTGTGGCATACCACAAACACAGCTTTATCCTGGACACCGTGAAGCATGTCGATTGAGCTGTAGTTCTCACAGGCGTCCTGGAGGACCTGAATATTAAACACACACATTAGGGTCTCTGATTAATCCTGTTATCACTCAGCCCCGCTGCAGGTAGGTCAGTACAACGGCAGTGTCCTACCTGGGAATCGAACCTGCAACCTTTCGGTGACAAGTCCAGTTCCTTAACCATTATACTACACTGCTGCCTTATCCCCCATAGACAGAAGGGAACTATGACATCATCAAAGAGGAGGAGCAACCCTTTCTACCTGTCCCGCATCCCTACCTGTCTTGACATCACAATCCATAAATCTCACCTTCAGTTCTGATGAATATTCATAAACACCTCTCCCACATCTTCAGTACTAATTAATATTCATAAACACCCCTCCCACATCTTCAGTACTAATTAATATTCATAAACACCTCTCCCACACCTTCAGTACTAATGAATATCTATAAACACCCCTCCCACACCTTCAGTACTAATTAATATTCATAAACACCTCTCCCACACCTTCAGTACTAATGAATATCTATAAACACCTCTCCCACACCTTCAGTACTAATTAATATCTATAAACACCCCTCCCACATCTTCAGTACTAATTAATATTCATAAACACCTCTCCCACACCTTCAGTACTAATGAATATCTATAAACACCCCTCCCACACCTTCAGTACTAATGAATATCTATAAACACCCCTCCCACACCTTCAGTACTAATTAATATTCATAAACACCCCTCCCACACCTTCAGTACTAATGAATATCTATAAACACCCCTCCCACATCTTCAGTACTAATTAATATTCATAAACACCCCTCCCACACCTTCAGTACTAATGAATATCTATAAACACCCCTCCCACATCTTCAGTACTAATTAATATTCATAAACACCCCTCCCACACCTTCAGTACTAATTAATATTCATAAACACCCCTCCCACACCTTCAGTACTAATTAATATCTATAAACACCCCTCCCACATCTTCAGTACTAATTAATATTCATAAACACCCCTCCCACACCTTCAGTACTAATTAATATTCATAAACACCCCTCCCACACCTTCAGTACTAATGAATATCTATAAACACCCCTCCCACATCTTCAGTACTAATTAATATTCATAAACACCCCTCCCACATCTTCAGTACTAATAAATATTCATAAACACCCCTCCCACACCTTCAGTACAAATTAATATTCATAAACACCCCTCCCACACTTTCAGTACTAATTAATATTCATAAACACCCCTCCCACATCTTCAGTACTAATACATATTGATAAACACCCCTCCCACACCTTCAGTACTAATTAATATTCATAAACACCCCTCCCACACCTTCAGTACTAATTAATATTAATGTTAATTAGAAAGTGTTAGAACGTAATTACCTGTGGGAAAACATTGGGATTGTGGCTCTCTGCAAAGTTCCAGTCTCTCAGGGATCGAACCCATTTCCCCCTGATATCTGTAATATCCACTCTGCTGGCCTCAGACTGTGAGACACACAAGCACTGGAATCAGCACACGCAACACATATGACAACCAACATGCCTGTGCATGTCACCTCAGTCAGTAATAACAACTATACATACGTGTAAAAAGCTCCATTTCATATGAATAGGAACTGGTCACACACCTACTGTCATTATGAAATAACAGAATTAATGCAATACTACCACAGGAATCACTTTTTGAGATATTATTATTATTATACCAATTTTGATTGGTTGTTGTTAGTGTTAATAATTGTTGTGCTTTATAGTTACAGTCATGGTTTGTAGCCTTGTAGCTGTAGTTATGGTTTATGGTTATGGAGTTATAGTGATTGTGCTCAGTGTAAAAGAGGTGAAGAGTTACCTTGTTTAACTCTGATCCTGTTTGGTCATTTTTACTTTCCTCTTCTAAAGACAGCAAGACAAGCAGCTGTTAGAATACCCAGCATCTCTAACACACAAATACTGAGAGAGATAAGACCTAGAGAATAAGTATGCATACATTATCCAATGATCTGCATCGATCTGTGATACCATATGACTGATATTAACTAATCAAATCTACAATGCTCCCGAAAATGATGTGACTGGTTCGGGTCAGACAGTCATTGTGTCATATTACATTAGACTATTTTGGATTGATAGATTTAAATAATATTGCATCCATTTAGCAAACAAGCATATTCACAGCATGCTTTCAATAGGTTTATCAGAGCTGCGTCAACAGAGCATAGCTCCACCTCTATTGGCAAGTGTTGTGAAACCTGATTGGTGGACGCACCTCTATTTGCATGTTCATCTGTGTTCTGATTGGCCCGCATGCGTATTTGCTGTACGAAGGAGGCGGGGTCATCCCAGGGAATTACGGGTGGAGCCTGTTGCTCCACACCCATTTCCAGGTCCCTCCCCTCTACCTGGCGCAGGTGCATGCTCTCAAACACAAACTTCCGGAACGCCCACTCCACCTCAGCCCAGCTCAGAGTCTCTGCGGGGACACAAGCACACCTCGAAAAACGCTATCATGCGTATATTTGGTGTGCAGTAGCGGTTGGTGGTATATTTGGTGGTGTGCAGTTGCGGTTGGTGGTATATTTGGTGGTGTGCAGTAGCGGTTGGTGGTATATTTGGCAGTGTGCAGTAGGGGGTTGGTGGTATATTTGGCAGTGTGCAGTCGCGGTTGGTGGTATATTTGGCGGTGTGCAGTTGCGGTTGGTGGTATATTTGGTGGTGTGCAGTAGCGGTTGGTGGTATATTTGGCGGTGTGCAGTAGCGGTTGGTGGTATATTTGGTGGTGTGCAGTTGCGGTTGGTGGTATATTTGGTGGTGTGCAGTAGCGGTTGGTGGTATATTTGGTGGTGTGCAGTAGCGGTTGGTGGTATATTTGGTGGTGTGCAGTAGCGGTTGGTGGTATATTTGGTGGTGTGCAGTTGCGGTTGGTGGTATATTTGGCAGTGTGCAGTAGGGGGTTGGTGGTATATTTGGCAGTGTGCAGTCGCGGTTGGTGGTATATTTGGCGGTGTGCAGTTGCGGTTGGTGGTATATTTGGTGGTGTGCAGTAGCGGTTGGTGGTATATTTGGCGGTGTGCAGTAGCGGTTGGTGGTATATTTGGCGGTGTGCAGTAGCGGTTGGTGGTATATTTGGCGGTGTGCAGTCGCGGTTGGTGGTATATTTGGCGGTGTGCAGTAGCGGTTGGTGGTATATTTGGCGGTGTGCAGTTGCGGTTGGTGGTATATTTGGCGGTGTGCAGTTGCGGTTGGTGGTATATTTGGCGGTGTGCAGTAGCGGTTGGTGGTATATTTGGCGGTGTGCAGTAGCGGTTGGTGGTATATTTGGTGGTGTGCAGTAGCGGTTGGTGGTATATTTGGCGGTGTGCAGTTGCGGTTGGTGGTATATTTGGTGGTGTGCAGTAGCGGTTGGTGGTATATTTGGCGGTGTGCAGTAGCGGTTGGTGGTATATTTGGCGGTGTGCAGTAGCGGTTGGTGGTATATTTGGCGGTGTGCAGTAGCGGTTGGTGGTATATTTGGCGGTGTGCAGTCGCGGTTGGTGGTATATTTGGCGGTGTGCAGTAGCGGTTGGTGGTATATTTGGCGGTGTGCAGTTGCGGTTGGTGGTATATTTGGCGGTGTGCAGTTGCGGTTGGTGGTATATTTGGCGGTGTGCAGTTGCGGTTGGTGGTATATTTGGTGGTGTGCAGTAGCGGTTGGTGGTATATTTGGCGGTGTGCAGTAGCGGTTGGTGGTATATTTGGCCGTGTGCAGTCGCGGTTGGTGGTATATTTGGCGGTGTGCAGTAGCGGTTGGTGGTATATTTGGTGGTGTGCAGTAGCGGTTGGTGGTATATTTGGCGGTGTGCAGTAGGGGGTTGGTGGTATATTTGGCAGTGTGCAGTAGCGGTTGGTGGCGTTGGCTCACCGTCAGTGCAGAAGTGCAGCAGTTCCTGCGCTCTGGCCAGGCGCCGCCGGTCCTCGCTCTCCGGCTGAGCGCAACGCAGCGACCTCCACAACGGCCCGCTACGCAACATCTCCACTTCCACCTGCACAGGGTCCAACCCACAATGCACCTGCAAGCACAGAGTCAATCCCACAATGCACCTGCAAGCATAGATTAAATCCCACAATGCACCTGCAAGCACAGAGTCAATCCCACAATGCACCTGCAAGCATAGATTCAATCCCACAATGCACCTGCAAGCATAGAGTCAATCCCACAATGCACCTGCAAGCACAGAGTCAATCCCACAATGCACCTGCAAGCACCGAGTCAATCCCACAATGCACCAGCACAAGTAACACACAAAGCAGGTAAACCACCACACTGCTCGCACTACACTGCAAACACAGGTAGCATCATGATAGGATCTAACCCACAGTGTATGTTACACAATCCAACTAACAGAGAGAGAGAGACAGAGCAGAGAATGAGAGGACAATGAAGCTGAGAGGAGAGAGGGTGAGGAGAGAAAGAGGGGGAAAGGTAGAGGAGAGGAGAAAGAGAGAGAAAGGTGGGGTACAGTTCACTCACAGATAGCTTCTGTAGTCTCCTGCTCCTCTCGTCATGGCTGTTGAACAGCAGGGGGTACTGGGGCTCTTTCTCCTGCTGCCCAAACTCCTCCTGCACCCCGAAATCAACCAACAGCTTCTGCCAGAGGCCACACAAACACACAACAACACATAAAACAAACACAATGACATATAATGCAAACACAATAACACCTAATGCAAACGCAATAACACAAATTGGTTAGATGAGTGCATTGTGAGTTTTGGTAACAGGCTGTTCTGGGATCAGCAGCGTGGTGCATCACCTCCTTCTCTTCCTCTGATAGGCCCAGGCTGAGCGCGGCTGAGATCATGTGATCAGCTAGGCTCGGGTCCAGCCCATGTATGCAGGGTTTGGGTCTCGCTGCCGATGGAGGGGGAATCTGCTCCTGCGTCGCCACCACCTGGACAGGAGGATTAACAGCAGCATCATAACACCAGGGTGCAGTGATTGGGACTGTGTTACTGTGCAGTATGCAGTGTGCAGTGTGCAGTGTGCAGCATGTAGTGAGCAGTGTCCAGTGATCGGGAGTATGCAGTGTGTAGTGTGTCAGTGTGTCACTGTGCAGTGTGCAGTATGTCTTTGTACAGTGTGTAGTTACAGTAGTAGGGCAGGACAGTACCTGCTCTCTCAGGCAGTGCAGGATTAGGGGTACAGACACAGTTTCGGGGGGGAAGAGGTCCAACAGGTCCCTGTAGTACCGCATGTCACACTCCAAGGTAACAACAGGGGGCACCACTGAGAGATGAAGCAGGATATTTGTTGAGTTAAAAACCATGTATTGTTTAAGGAGACGGGTGTGTTATTGGCTGATCTGGGATCACTACCTGCAGCAGGCTCATCTGGGACAGGCCTTCTTTTGGACAATGGAGTCTGAGGATCTGCTCTCACGCTGGCCTGTGGGAAACACATCCAGGACCGTGTATAAGGGGGGAGACACTGCCCCCACACACACACACAGCAGGATGGGGGAGAGGAAAAGAAAAATAGAAAGAGAAAAGGAGGGGGAAAGAGAAAGAGGCCGTTTCTGAATCAGCGCATTTGCCTACTATTGAGTATGCCAGTTGAGTATACTTTTTTTTCTTTTTTTTAAAGCTGTAAGTACACGACAATTCAAAAAATTGAGTGTTCTTAATATCCCCGGATGATATACTTATTTTCGGGTTTTCTCTGATAATAGTATGGAGGGTATTTTTTGCATACTGCATGTCACTAAACATTATTCAGTAAGCAGTATACAGTATGCTAGTACACAGTAAACAGGATGCAGTAGACAGGGTCCTGATTCGGACACAGCCGAATAGTTATGAAGAAAGGGAGGGAGAGAAAAAAAGAGTGAGGGAGAGAGAGAGAGAGAAAGGGAGGGTCCCACCTGGCTCTCCTGGCGGCTTGGCGCGTTGCCCCTGGTAACGGCTGGGACCTGGATGAGCCTGAGGCGGCTGAGATAATGCAGGTGCTGCTTCCTCCAATCCAGACAGTCATAGATGAGACAGGCCACGCCCCCAAACACACGCATCCCAAAGGCCAGCTGGAGGAAGAACAGCATGGGGTCATCCCTCAAACCAATCAGAAACCTTTCACTCCTTAAACCACCAATCAGAAACCTTTCACTCCTTAGACCTCCAATCACAAACCTTTCACTCCTTAAACCACCAATCACAAACCTTTCACTCCTTAAACCACCAATCACAAACCTTTCACTCTTTAAACCACCAATCACAAACCTTTCACTCTTTAAACCACCAATCAGACAACATCTCGCACTCTTTAAACCACCAATCAGTCAACATGAATGTAATCCTAGTCCTGCAGAGTAGTGGATTTTTAAAGATACTGTATTGCCCTTTTTTCCCATAATGATAAATCTCACCATGGCCTGGGTGTTAATAAAGCTGGAAGCAGACTCAACATGGCCTGGGTGTTAATAAAGCTGGAAGCAGACTCACCATGGCCTGGGTGTTGATAAAGCTGGAAGAGGACTCACCATGGCCTGGGTGTTAATAAAGCTGGAAGAGGACTCACCATGGCCTGGGTGTTAATAAAGCTGGAAGAGGACTCACCATGGCCTGGGTGTTGATAAAGCTGGAAGAGGACTCACCATGGCCTGGGTGTTAATAAAGCTGGAAGAGGACTCACCATGGCCTGGGTGTTGATAAAGCTGGAAGCGGACTCACCATGGCCTGGGTGTTGATAAAGCTGGAAGAGGACTCACCATGGCCTGGGTATTAATAAAGCTGGAAGAGGACTCACCATGGCCTGGGTGTTAATAAAGCTGGAAGAGGACTCACCATGGCCTGGGTGATAATAAAGCTGGAAGAGGACTCACCATGGCCTGGGTGTTAATAAAGCTGGAAGAGGACTCACCATGGCCTGGGTGTTAATAAAGCTGGAAGAGGACTCACCATGGCCTGGGTGTTGATAAAGCTGGAAGTGGACTCACCATGGCCTGGGTGTTGATAAAGCTGGAAGAGGACTCACCATGGCCTGGGTGTTAATAAAGCTGGAAGAGGACTCACCATGGCCTGGGTGTTAATAAAGCTGGAAGAGGACTCACCATGGCCTGGGTGTTAATAAAGCTGGAAGAGGACTCACCATGGCCTGGGTGTTGATAAAGCTGGAAGAGGACTCACCATGGCCTGGGTGTTAATAAAGCTGGAAGAGGACTCACCATGGCCTGGGTGTTAATAAAGCTGGAAGAGGACTCACCATGGCCTGGGTGATAATAAAGCTGGAAGAGGACTCACCATGGCCTGGGTGTTAATAAAGCTGGAAGAGGACTCACCATGGCCGGGGCGTTGATAAAGCTGGAAGAGGACTCACCATGGCCTGGGTGTTAATAAAGCTGGAAGAGGACTCACCATGGCTGGGGCGTTGATAAAGCTGGAAGAGGACTCACCATGGCCTGGGTGTTAATAAAGCTGGAAGAGGACTCACCAGGGCCTGGGTGATAATAAAGCTGGAAGAGGACTCACCATGGCCTGGGTGTTAATAAAGCTGGAAGAGGACTCACCATGGCCTGGGTGTTAATAAAGCTGGAAGAGGACTCACCATGGCCTGGGTGATAATAAAGCTGGAAGAGGACTCACCATGGCCTGGGTGTTAATAAAGCTGGAAGAGGACTCACCATGGCCTGGGTGTTAATAAAGCTGGAAGAGGACTCACCATGGCCTGGGTGATAATAAAGCTGGAAGAGGACTCACCATGGCCTGGGTGTTAATAAAGCTGATAGCAGACTCACCATGGCCTGGGTGATAATAAAGCTGGAAGAGGACTCACCATGGCCTGGGTGTTAATAAAGCTGGAAGAGGACTCACCATGGCCTGGGTGTTAATAAAGCTGGAAGAGGACTCACCATGGCCTGGGTGTTAATAAAGCTGGAAGAGGACTCACCATGGCCTGGGTGATAATAAAGCTGGAAGAGGACTCACCATGGCCTGGGTGTTAATAAAGCTGGAAGCAGACTCACTATGGCCTGGGTGATAATAAAGCTGGAAGAAGACTCACCATGGCCTGGGTGTTAATAAAGCTGGAAGCAGACTCACTATGGCCTGGGTGATAATAAAGCTGGAAGAGGACTCACCATGGCCTGGGTGTTAATAAAGCTGGAAGAGGACTCACCATGGCCTGGGTGTTAATAAAGCTGGAAGAGGACTCACCATGGCCTGGGTGTTAATAAAGCTGATAGCAGACTCACCATGGCCTGGGTGATAATAAAGCTGGAAGAGGACTCACCATGGCCTGGGTGTTAATAAAGCTGGAAGAGGACTCACCATGGCCTGGGTGTTAATAAAGCTGGAAGAGGACTCACCATGGCCTGGGTGTTAATAAAGCTGGTAGCAGACTCACTATGGCCTGGGTGATAATAAAGCTGGAAGAGGACTCACCATGGCCTGGGTGTTAATAAAGCTGGAAGCAGACTCACTATGGCCTGGGTGATAATAAAGCTGGAAGAGGACTCACCATGGCCTGGGTGTTAATAAAGCTGGAAGAGGACTCACCATGGCCTGGGTGTTAATAAAGCTGGAAGAGGACTCACCATGGCCTGGGTGTTAATAAAGCTGATAGCAGACTCACCATGGCCTGGGTGATAATAAAGCTGGAAGAGGACTCACCATGGCCTGGGTGTTAATAAAGCTGGAAGAGGACTCACCATGGCCTGGGTGTTAATAAAGCTGGAAGAGGACTCACCATGGCCTGGGTGTTAATAAAGCTGATAGCAGACTCACCATGGCCTGGGTGATAATAAAGCTGGAAGAGGACTCACCATGGCCTGGGTGTTAATAAAGCTGGAAGAGGACTCACCATGGCCTGGGTGTTAATAAAGCTGGAAGAGGACTCACCATGGCCTGGGTGTTAATAAAGCTGGAAGCAGACTCACCATGGCCTGGGTGTTAATAAAGCTGGAAGAGGACTCACCATGGCCTGGGTGTTAATAATGCTGGAAGCAGACTCACCATGGCCTGGGTGTTAATAAAGCTGGAAGAGGACTCACCATGGCCTGGGTGTTAATAAAGCTGTAAGAGGACTCACCATGGCCTGGGTGTTAATAAAGCTGGAAGCAGACTCACCATGGCCTGGGTGTTAATAAAGCTGGAAGAGGACTCACCATGGCCTGGGTGTTAATAAAGCTGGAAGAGGACTCACCATGGCCTGGGTGATAATAAAGCTGGAAGAGGACTCACCATGGCCTGGGTGTTAATAAAGCTGGAAGCAGACTCACCATGGCCTGGGTGTTAATAAAGCTGGAAGAGGACTCACCATGGCCTGGGTGATAATAAAGCTGGAAGCAGACTCACCATGGCCTGGGTGTTAATAAAGCTGGAAGAGGACTCACCATGGCCTGGGTGTTAATAAAGCTGGAAGAGGACTCACCATGGCCTGGGTGTTAATAAAGCTGGAAGAGGACTCACCATGGCCTGGGTGTTAATAAAGCTGGAAGAGGACTCACCATGGCCTGGGTGTTAATAAAGCTGGAAGAGGACTCACCATGGCCTGGGTGTTAATAAAGCTGATAGCAGACTCACCATGGCCTGGGTGATAATAAAGCTGGAAGAGGACTCACCGTGGCCTGGGTGATAATAAAGCTGGAAGCAGACTCACCATGGCCTGGGTGTTAATAAAGCTGGAAGAGGACTCACCATGGCCTGGGTGTTAATAAAGCTGGAAGAGGACTCACCATGGCCTGGTGTTAATAAAGCTGGAAGAGGACTCACCATGGCCTGGGTGTTAATAAAGCTGGAAGAGGACTCACCATGGCCTGGGTGTTAATAAAGCAAGCTGGATGAGGACTCACCATGGCCTGGGTGATAATAAAGCTGGAAGAGGACTCACCATGGCCTGGGTGTTAATAAAGCTGGAAGAGGACTCACCATGGCCTGGGTGATAATAAAGCTGGAAGAGGTGTTAATAAAGCTGGAAGAGGACTCACCATGGCCTGGGTGTTAATAAAGCTGGAAGAGGACTCACCATGGCCTGGGTGATAATAAAGCTGGAAGAGGACTCACCATGGCCTGGGTGTTAATAAAGCTGGAAGAGGACTCACCATGGCCTGGGTGTTAATAAAGCTGGAAGAGGACTCACCATGGCCTGGGTGTTAATAAAGCTGGAAGAGGACTCACCATGGCCTGGGTGTTAATAAAGCTGGAAGAGGACTCACCATGGCCTGGGTGTTAATAAAGCTGGAAGCGGACTCACCATGGCCTGGGCATTGATAAAGCTGGAAGCAGACTCACCATGGCCGGGGTGTTAATAAATCTGGAAGCGGACTCACCATGGCCTGGGTGTTAATAAAGCTGGAAGCGGACTCACCATGGCCTGGGTGTTAATAAAGCTGGAAGAGGACTCACCATGGCCTGGGTGTTAATAAAGCTGGAAGAGGACTCACCATGGCCTGGGTGTTAATAAAGCTGGAAGAGGACTCACCATGGCCTGGGTGTTAATAAAGCTGGAAGCAGACTCACCATGGCCTGGGTGTTAATAAAGCTGGAAGAGGACTCACCATGGCCTGGGTGATAATAAAGCTGGAAGAGGACTCAACATGGCCTGGGTGATAATAAAGCTGGAAGCGGACTCACCATGGCCTGGGTGTTGATAAAGCTGGAAGCGGACTCACCATGGCCGGGGCGTTGATAAAGCTGGAAGCGGACTCACCATGGCCTGGGTGATAATAAAGCTGGAAGCGGACTCACCGTGGCCTGGGTGATGATAAAGCTGGAAGAGGACTCACCATGGCCGGGGCGTTGATAAAGCTGGAAGAGGACTCACCATGGCCGGGGCGTTGATAAAGCTGGAAGAGGACTCACCATGGCCGGGGCGTTGATAAAGCTGGAAGAGGACTCACCATGGCCTGGGTGTTAATAAAGCTGGAAGAGGACTCACCATGGCCTGGGTGTTAATAAAGCTGGAAGAGGACTCACCATGGCCTGGGTGTTAATAAAGCTGATAGCAGACTCACCATGGCCTGGGTGATAATAAAGCTGGAAGAGGACTCACCATGGCCTGGGTGTTAATAAAGCTGGAAGAGGACTCACCATGGCCTGGGTGTTAATAAAGCTGGAAGAGGACTCACCATGGCCTGGGTGTTAATAAAGCTGATAGCAGACTCACCATGGCCTGGGTGATAATAAAGCTGGAAGAGGACTCACCATGGCCTGGGTGTTAATAAAGCTGGAAGAGGACTCACCATGGCCTGGGTGTTAATAAAGCTGGAAGAGGACTCACCATGGCCTGGGTGTTAATAAAGCTGGAAGCAGACTCACCATGGCCTGGGTGTTAATAAAGCTGGAAGAGGACTCACCATGGCCTGGGTGTTAATAATGCTGGAAGCAGACTCACCATGGCCTGGGTGTTAATAAAGCTGGAAGAGGACTCACCATGGCCTGGGTGTTAATAAAGCTGTAAGAGGACTCACCATGGCCTGGGTGTTAATAAAGCTGGAAGCAGACTCACCATGGCCTGGGTGTTAATAAAGCTGGAAGAGGACTCACCATGGCCTGGGTGTTAATAAAGCTGGAAGAGGACTCACCATGGCCTGGGTGATAATAAAGCTGGAAGAGGACTCACCATGGCCTGGGTGTTAATAAAGCTGGAAGCAGACTCACCATGGCCTGGGTGTTAATAAAGCTGGAAGAGGACTCACCATGGCCTGGGTGATAATAAAGCTGGAAGCAGACTCACCATGGCCTGGGTGTTAATAAAGCTGGAAGAGGACTCACCATGGCCTGGGTGTTAATAAAGCTGGAAGAGGACTCACCATGGCCTGGGTGTTAATAAAGCTGGAAGAGGACTCACCATGGCCTGGGTGTTAATAAAGCTGGAAGAGGACTCACCATGGCCTGGGTGTTAATAAAGCTGGAAGAGGACTCACCATGGCCTGGGTGTTAATAAAGCTGATAGCAGACTCACCATGGCCTGGGTGATAATAAAGCTGGAAGAGGACTCACCGTGGCCTGGGTGATAATAAAGCTGGAAGCAGACTCACCATGGCCTGGGTGTTAATAAAGCTGGAAGAGGACTCACCATGGCCTGGGTGTTAATAAAGCTGGAAGAGGACTCACCATGGCCTGGGTGTTAATAAAGCTGGAAGAGGACTCACCATGGCCTGGGTGATAATAAAGCTGGAAGAGGACTCACCATGGCCTGGGTGTTAATAAAGCTGGAAGAGGACTCACCATGGCCTGGGTGATAATAAAGCTGGAAGAGGACTCACCATGGCCTGGGTGTTAATAAAGCTGGAAGAGGACTCACCATGGCCTGGGTGTTAATAAAGCTGGAAGAGGACTCACCATGGCCTGGGTGTTAATAAAGCTGGAAGAGGACTCACCATGGCCTGGGTGTTAATAAAGCTGGAAGAGGACTCACCATGGCCTGGGTGATAATAAAGCTGGAAGAGGACTCACCATGGCCTGGGTGTTAATAAAGCTGGAAGAGGACTCACCATGGCCTGGGTGATAATAAAGCTGGAAGAGGACTCACCATGGCCTGGGTGTTAATAAAGCTGGAAGAGGACTCACCATGGCCTGGGTGTTAATAAAGCTGGAAGAGGACTCACCATGGCCTGGGTGTTAATAAAGCTGGAAGAGGACTCACCATGGCCTGGGTGTTAATAAAGCTGGAAGAGGACTCACCATGGCCTGGGTGTTAATAAAGCTGGAAGAGGACTCACCATGGCCTGGGTGATAATAAAGCTGGAAGAGGACTCACCATGGCCTGGGTGTTAATAAAGCTGGAAGAGGACTCACCATGGCCTGGGTGTTAATAAAGCTGGAAGAGGACTCACCATGGCCTGGGTGTTAATAAAGCTGGAAGAGGACTCACCATGGCCTGGGTGTTAATAAAGCTGGAAGAGGACTCACCATGGCCTGGGTGTTAATAAAGCTGGAAGCGGACTCACCATGGCCTGGGCATTGATAAAGCTGGAAGCAGACTCACCATGGCCGGGGTGTTAATAAATCTGGAAGCGGACTCACCATGGCCTGGGTGTTAATAAAGCTGGAAGCGGACTCACCATGGCCTGGGTGTTAATAAAGCTGGAAGAGGACTCACCATGGCCTGGGTGTTAATAAAGCTGGAAGAGGACTCACCATGGCCTGGGTGTTAATAAAGCTGGAAGAGGACTCACCATGGCCTGGGTGTTAATAAAGCTGGAAGCAGACTCACCATGGCCTGGGTGTTAATAAAGCTGGAAGAGGACTCACCATGGCCTGGGTGATAATAAAGCTGGAAGAGGACTCAACATGGCCTGGGTGATAATAAAGCTGGAAGCGGACTCACCATGGCCTGGGTGTTGATAAAGCTGGAAGCGGACTCACCATGGCCGGGGCGTTGATAAAGCTGGAAGCGGACTCACCATGGCCTGGGTGATAATAAAGCTGGAAGCGGACTCACCGTGGCCTGGGTGATGATAAAGCTGGAAGAGGACTCACCATGGCCGGGGCGTTGATAAAGCTGGAAGAGGACTCACCATGGCCGGGGCGTTGATAAAGCTGGAAGAGGACTCACCGTGGCCGGGGCGTTGTCACTGTCGGGTTTTGGAAGCTCCTCTGACACGGTGTACTGCAGCCGGGACACGTCCCACAGCCTGGACCGGGGTGGGCCGCTACTCAACACTGGATCCAGATACTTCCAGAACCGGGCCAGGTGGGCCTGCACCCTCACACGCTCGCTCTCTTCAGCTCTCTCTGTGTGGGACCAGAACCAGCAGCTGGTACCTGATGTATCCACTCACACATTAAATGCTATTGCTGACCAGTGGTCCTGTTTAATGAGGCATTCTGATGTGTACACAGAAGCGATAATTCATTTTCATAATCACCACATAAATGTGGGTTGTGATTGTTTTTGGAAATAAGACTAGAAAATGCAAATTTGCTATGAATCAGTGGACATGCAACTCAAATGTGTGCATTGCAGTCAATCTTTCCTAAACTTAATACGCAGCTAAATGCTTTGGAGACTAGTCTTAATCCAAAGCTGTGTTCTAGAAAATTAAGGTACATTGAGATCACAGTCTGTATTTTTTACAGAACAGTCCTCCTGACCCAAAGGGGGCAGTGTTTATAATGGTGGGTCATATCAGAGCCCCTCCTGCTGTAAGCTGTTGGGAGGTTTGGGGCCTTGTAAAGCTCCTCATGGCTCCTCCTGTGCCTGCAGTTGCACTCTAAAGCCAATAGAGGGCAGTGCTGAGGTTACCTTGGTCCTGGAGCGTGAGGCTGCTCCCCAGTATAGGCTCATTTTGGGGCTCGTCTGGCCCGCTGCTGTTCTCCGGCTCATTTTGGATCCTCTCCGGGACACTGGCGCTCGCTGCCGACACCCTGATGATGTTTGAGATGCGGATCCCCAGAGCGTCCAGTACAGCCACCAGCTGAGGCTGGAGAAACCCCACAATCAGCACATAGAGCTGGGGGCCCCCAGCCGGCTCGTCATCTGCAGCAGAAACACACAGACAGGGCTGAGAGAGCATTACAGACACACTCACTTTCACTCACACACTCACACACTCACACACACACACACACACACACACACACACTCACTTACACAGAGACACACACACTCACTCTCACTCACTCACACACTCACACTCACTCACACTCACACACACGCCCACTCACACACTCACTCACACACACACTCACACACTCACTCACACACTCACACACTCACACACACACACACACACACACACTCACTTACACAGAGACACACACACTCTCACTCACTCACTCACACACTCACACACTCACACACACACTCACACACTCACACACTCACACACACACACACACACACTCACTTACACAGAGACACACACACTCTCACTCACTCACTCACTCACTCACACACTCACTCACTCACTCACACACTCACTCACTCACACACTTACACACTCACACACTCACACACCTACACACTCACACACTCACACACTCACACACACACACACACTCACTCACTCACTCACTCACTCACACACTCACACACACACACACACACACACACACACACACTTACACACACACACACACACTCTCACACTCACACACTCACTCACTCACACACACACACACACACACACACACACACACACACACACACACACACACACACACACACACTCACCTGTGCACTTGCTGATGTCCTCCCCCTCCCCTCTGCGCTTCAGTTTGGTGTCCTTGGCGGGGGCAGGGGGTTCGGGCGCTTTTTTCCCCTTCTCTCCTTTCCCAGCAGCCTTTGCGGCAGCCCCGCCCTTCTCCTTGGAGGGAGAGCCGGCCCTGGTCTTCCCCTTGGCCTTGTCCTCTGGACCCTGAGAAAAAAATGTGCCAGCCACAGAGCAGTGTCGACCAATCAAATGAACACTGCCTCAACCAATCACAGAGCTCTGTCCTAACCAATCACAAACAACTGTCTGAACCAACCAGAGAGCCTTGTTTCTGTCAATCACAGATAACTTCTAAACAAGCGCTCTTGATTAAATCCAGTGGATGTACAAGTTTACATATTATAGCTCGCTCTCTCTGTCTCGGTCTCCCTCTCTCACTTTCTGTCTCTGTCTGTCTCTGTCTGTCTCTGTCTGTCTCTGTCTGTCTCTGTCTGTCTCTGTCTGTCTCTGTCTGTCTCTGTCTGTCTCTGTCTGTCTCTGTCTGTCTCTCTCCCTCTCTCACTTTCGCTCCAAACGAAGTTTTTCTCACTCTGTTTATACTCTTTTCCTTTCCTCAGTGAGTGTGCAGCTAAGCACAGAAAAGAGATAAGTATCTTTAATTCTCTCATTAATCTGAAGATGTTTTCTATTGAGAAATAATGAAACGGCGAAAACCAACCCTTGCTCCTATTTGTTATTCAAGCTGACAAGAGGAAAAAAACAATTGAATTATATACGTATTTACAAGGTTGTAAAAATAGGTGACAGCTTTTCACTTTGCAATTTGTATATAATCACAAATATTGCGCTGAAAAAAATTTACGATTCTTTTTACACACTGCATTTTCACAAACACACACAAGCACAAACAGTTGTACTCCCAAGTGCACTGCTAACGAACTTTAACCCCAGAAGACTGTTGCTATTTGAAAGGAGGCTAACCCTCTGAGGACGTTGCCAGGATACGCTAACCCTCGGAGGACGTTGCCAGGATACGCTAACCCTCGGAGGACGTTACCAGGATACGCTAACTCTCGGAGGACGTTGCCAGGATACGCTAACCCTCGGAGGACGTTGCCAGGATACGCTAACCCTCGGAGGACGTTGCCAGGATACGCTAACCCTCGGAGGACGTTACCAGGATACGCTAACCCTCTGAGAATGTTGCCAGGATACGCTAACCTTCTGAGGATGTTACCAGGATACGCTAACCCTCTGAGGACGTTGCCAGGATACGCTAACCCTCTGAGGACGTTGCCAGGATACGCTAACCATCTGAAGGATGTTGCCAGGATACGCTAACCATCTGAAGGATGTTTCCTGAATACACCTTCCAGTGGTAATTACAAGCTTCCCCAACATTATGGAATTCACCGCTATGAGCCCTCACCCTCTGCTCCATCGTCCTCCTCTGCAAGTCGTTGCCCTTAGCGACTAGGAGCTGGAACTTCACCACTTTACCCAAGAGATAAGAAGGGAGTTCCTCCCCCGCGTCCAGGACGGCCTTCGCAGACTCCATGACCTTCCAAGACACGGTAGGACTCAATGTGTGATGGGTCCAGAGACCGTTCTCAATCTTTAACATTCATTCATTTACTGTCAAAGACATTTAACAACAAAAATGTAGCAGTTTTAAACGAAACAACTGAAAAATGTTTAAATTAATTTTTACACTGGGGAACATTATCCGTGCTGTTTACCTTACATGAGCAGCACATACATGTTGTGTGTAACCCCCCGCCCCCCGCCCATTCCGGCTCCACATGCTGGCTGAATGTCCATTTTCTCACTTCGTTGATGAAACTAACATGCCATAAAGACTAAGAGTGTGTGAAACAGGCCGAGTCCCCAGGCTGGCGGGGCTGCTCTGTTTTATGCTCACTGCTTTTATGACTTGTCGGTGATGCATTTAATTGCCCCTCTTACACCTGGACAGCCTATTAGGGACCCGTTTAATTCCTCTGCTCTGCATCACCCCCCCCCCCCAAAGAACTCTCTGAAAGTCATTTTACATTCTTATCCGTGTCATTTATCAAGCTAATATTACACTGCACATAAGGACCCAAACAAATTAAGTGTGAATGAAACACGTTTGACCTGCTATTTTGTTTTGGGTTCCAAACCAATTTGTATTTTGCTGCATATGCGTTTGTTTTGAATGTAAGAACAACACAGGGTTTCTACTTTATCTCACTTTGTCACAAACTGCCATGTTCTGTCACTGACTGAGTTCCATATACAACAGCACACAAAATACGTCATGAGAGCAACTCCTGCGTGGCCTGTGCTTGAACTGAAGAGCTGAGGTCAGCAGGAGAGTGTGTTTTGTAAGTGTTTCGTGAGAAACTGGTGTTGATTTTAACTGCTACATGTGGCCTCATGGCAGAGAGATCAGAGAGAGAAAAGGTTAAAGATTTTACTTCAGAAAAAACAGGGACGTCCTTGGGCTTCTTGTTTTTTGGGTTTCCCAGCTCATGGATCTGTGAATGAGCAGATGTGTTATTTACAAAAAGGTGCCATTCTCTAAACTACATTACTACAGAATAATTATCAATTTCCGTTTTGATTATTGATATACAGCATTATGTTTTTTGTTCCGTGGGATACGGTAGTGGCGCATGAAGGTTCAGATCGAATTTTCAGATCGAAGAACTTTGCTACGTCATGCTTGTTAAGAGATTGTGCGCAGTACCTTTTCAAGCGTGGCGTCCCACGTAATCACGGTGAACAATTTGCGCGCGGGCAACTGCACAGCCAGAACGAGGGCTTTGACGCTGTCCTCATCCTCCAACCTCGCGCCCACCACAAGAGAAATGTCCGCCTTCCAAGACTCCTGTACGGACATAGGGCGGGAGTGCAGTACCTCAACGAACAAAATGGACTGTTGAAATTTTAACTTTTTTTAAAAAAAGAAGGCCCATTTTAACGATAAGAATATAGTCCAGGGAAATACAAGGATTCCGAAGTTCCGAACTGTGTTTAAAGCAAATATGTATCATTGCCAGGCCGTCCTTGTAAATAAGAATTTGTTCTTAAGTGACCTGCCTGGTTAAATAAAGGTTAAATTAATAAATAAAAAAACCATTAGCTACATCACAATCATTTGACAGAGGCTTTTATCCAAAGGCAAGCGACATACAATAAGCGCATACAGACGGTCATTGAAGCAACTACAGAACAAATTAGACAAAGCACATCCTTCCCATAACGTAGCAGCTATCCATAGTAATGAAGTATCAGTCGGCCTGGTTCCGCGATAAAAAAGAATAACATTACAGAAAACCAAATAAACTGTAAACTATAAATATTTTCGTCATCAGCCGTCCATGTACTATATTAACACGGCGCAAGGTGTCAGTATAGCTACCTCACCAAAATATGTTTGAGTCTTCACTTGCCTTAAAAAAGTAACAACCTATACAGAAGTGTATCCGTGCATTTTTTTTTAATGCGTGTTATATATCATTGCCATGTCTAAACAAATAGTGAATATTTGGTCACTATTTTGACTAGTAACCTTGGATTGCAACGTAGTAGCCTAAACGCAAGAACAATATAGAGAACATTTACACGCTAAAAACAAGAGGCGGCAGTTACAGTAATCTTTTGACCAAGTGGCAGGCTATACATTGTTACCTCCTCGAATGGTGCTGCAACGAGGCCACTTTCCCAAGTTTTATTCCCACTGGCCGCGGCGGGTCCTGGCACAGTTCCGCTTTTTACTCTTTTTGGTGGCATTTCCCACTCGTGTTAGCGAACTCGGTGACTAGATTATTCTATCTGCGCACCATGCATGATTAACATGTACAAACGACTGGAAATGATGTAGCGTTTTATGTTGTACTAAACCAGCGCCGATAATTCAGGAGCTAATCTCATTGCTGGCCTTCTGCGTGTCTGTGTGCTTTATTGACGCTTTGTCGGTTACCCTTAGCAACCACAGGCGAGAAGGAGAAACACTGGAGCTTGAGGGGCGAACGCGAGCGCGCACGTCTGTCGAGACTCGAGACAGAACGCATGAGAGACAGCTGCTGAATAGCTGCTCTTTTCAAATGGAAAGGTGTCAGTGGGCTGCTATATAATTTTTTGTGCTATCAAATATTTGCGCGTATGTGTGTAGAACCCGAGGTCTTTCATACGATAAGGTGTCTGCTGTTATTTAGCGCCACGGATATAGACATACAGCTGAGAGCGACGAGCGCAACAAGCTAATCCAAACCCTCCAAACATTATGCACCGTCGCGAGAATGGAGAGGTCCCCTACATCTCCAATGTGCGGCGAGAGTGCGGTGTTCCCAAAGCTGCGCAGAGCTATAAGTCCGCTACAGTTAAAGCTTTGTTTGTTACCGAGGGACACAGATGTAAGGACGATATTCCGGCCACGGTCACGGTACCCACTTCCCCCCCCCTGCTCAGCCGGTCAAAAGTGGGCATTATGTTTTTATAACCAACATTGGACAGAGTGAGATCAGGGCACAGCAGAGCTATGTAAGGCTTCCTTTGGCCGCGTATTAAATCTCTCTTCTCCAGCAGACCCATGGCTAACTTCCCCCTGTTTTAAGAGCCTGCTACAGGATCAGCACACTCTATATTACAGGCTATAAACGGGCCTTAAAACCTTTCTTATAGGGCCAGTGGGTCTGTTTAGGTTTTCCCTGTTTATATTGGAAGTACAATAACACCACTGCAGAAAGCTGGTCACTGACCAGTACTGCATAACCTGTAAAGGAATGTATTTTAGGACTGGGATGTTTCTGTTCCCCAAACTAACATGGATGGCTTAAGCAGCTGTTAGTCTCTTGGGTCCTGTTACATTAACTTGCACTGATGGATTGACTAATAGGGCCTAACTGTGAAACAGCAGAGAGAGAGAGAGAGAGCGGAGGGGGGGGGGGGGGGGTCTGGGTCTAGTACTGTTATCTGTTGATGGAGGCTATGCATTTTCTGTCAGTAGGTCCTCGGGGGGTGGAGCCATGGTTAGTGTGGGTGGGGCACAAGAGAGGGCCACACGTCTGTCAGGAAACAGGGAGAATTAACGGAGGTTAGAATAACAGCAGGGAGCCCCCTGTCTCTCACTAAGGATCAGTCTCTTAGGGACCAATCACAGTGTGTGAAACAGATGCATGGAGGCTCAAATTAGCAGTGGTGTCATCATTTATCAACAAGTGAAGCACAGTCAGAAAGAAATACAGATCAAATATCTATTTAATCCAGAGGCTAACATGATAAAATCAACAACAAACGGCTGGTTTGGGCAGATGGATTACCCACGTGTGGACAATAATGAGCAGAAATGGATTTGGAATGCCCAGTTTGAGGGTCTCACACCAGAGTCCCTCAGGGTTCAGTTCTGGGCCCACTCTTATTTTCTGTTTATATAAAGGTTTTGGAACAGGATGTCCCAAACACAGCCTTCCATTTTTATGCAAATGACACTGTTATTTATATTAGTACATTTTCTCTCAATAAGGCATTTGAGTATCTGCAAAATGCTTTCAGTAGAGTGCAGGCTCAGCTTTGTCAACTGCAGTTTGTCCTGAATGTTAATCTCAGTGGGACTAACCTGGTTAAATAACCTGGTTAAATAAAGGTTGATAATAAAATTATAAAATCAATTCCATCGCAGTAATACAGTGCAATACAGTGTAATATAGTGTATTAGAGTAGGGGTGTCCAATCTTATCCAAAAAGGGCCGGTGTGGGTGCAGGTTTTTGTTTTAGCACAGCACTATGTCACCTAAGATTCTACTTATAAAGGTATTGATTGAATACCATGATTAGTTAATTAGTTGAATCAGGTGTCATAGTGCTAGGCTAAAACAAAAACCAGCACCCACACCGGCTCTTTTCGGATAAGATTGGACACCCCTGTCTGACAGGATCATATTTAATCATGTAAAATGAGCAATGCATGTCATATTTACACAGATAATTTAGTGAAACAGAATTTAACATTTCTTATAAAACTCCCTCCAGCACTTCTCTTCATTGGCTGCACTCTGTGCCTCCAGACAATCATTATTAATGTCCCTGTTACACCATTCATAAATACACACATTTATGAAACATGAGCAGCAGTTATTGCAGTACCTGTTTAATGTTTTTAGCGAGTGAAAATGGCAGCACACGGGTCCTCCTTGCGTGTACTTAGCATGTAGGAAACATGCAGATGGTCTTGACTCCGGAGGCCGAGCTCTAAATCACAGAAAAGAGCGGAGAGGGAAAACACTTCCTGACCACCAAGCAAAGAGGAGAAAACTGTTCAGCTTGAAATATTCTCTCTCCGGTTTCTCAGGGCCCTGGTACATATATCACTGCTTTCCCCCATTTCAGAACGGGTCACTGCAGCCTTACACAGTGTCTGCCAGAGCTACTGTATCTTCTCCATCTTATCATTTCTATTAGAACCTCGAGACAATTTTAATCTACGCTCAATTTACTGCACAGGTCCCAGAGAGAGAGAGAGTTCTGGGTAGTTTAAGCTGCTTAAATGTCTTTACCGCCATCTTCAATCTCATCAAACTTCTCTTAAACACCCTTATGAAGACTTCCTCCCAGGTTCTTTCCTATTGGCCGGATGAGTTTGTCCCGTCTGTCCTTCACATACGAGCGTATCGCCATGCTGGGTCCCTTCACATACGAGCGTATCGCCATGCTGGGTCCCTTCACATACGAGCGTATCGCCATGCTGGGTCCCTTCACATACGAGCGTATCGCCATGCTGGGTCCATTCATATATGAGCGTATCGCCATGCTGGGTCCCTTCACATACGAGCGTATCGCCATGCTGGGTCCATTCACATATGAGCGTATCGCCATGCTGGGTCCCTTCACATACGAGCGTATCGCCATGCTGGGGCCCTTCACATACGAGCGTATCGCCATGCTGGGTCCCTTCACATACGAGCGTATCGCCATGCTGGGTCCCTTCACATACGAGCGTATCGCCATGCTGGGTCCCTTCACATACGAGCGTATCGCCATGCTGGGTCCCTTCACATACGAGCGTATCGCCATGCTGGGTCCCTTCACATACGAGCGTATCGCCATGCTGGGTCCATTCACATATGAGCGTATCGCCATGCTGGGTCCCTTCACATACGAGCGTATCGCCATGCTGGGTCCCTTCACATACGAGCGTATCGCCATGCTGGGGCCCTTCACATACGAGCGTATCGCCATGCTGGGTCCATTCACATATGAGCGTATCGCCATGCTGGGTCCCTTCACATACGAGCGTATCGCCATGCTGGGTCCATTCACATATGAGCGTATCGCCATGCTGGGTCCCTTCACATACGAGCGTATTGCCATGCTAGGGCCCTTCACATACAAGCGTATCGCCATGCTGGGTCCCTTCACATACGAGCGTATCGCCAAGCTGGGTCCCTTCACATATGAGCGTATCGCCATGCTGGGTCCCTTCACATACGAGCGTATCGCCATGCTGGGTCCCTTCACATACGAGCGTATCGCCATGCTGGGTCCCTTCACATATGAGCGTATCGCCATGCTGGGTCCCTTCACATATGAGCGTATCGCCATGCTGGATCCCTTCACATACAAACGTATCGCCATGCTGGGTCCCTTCACATACGAGCGTATCGCCATGCTGGGTCCCTTCACATACGAGCGTATCGCCATGCTGGGTCCCTTCACATACGAGCGTATCGCCATGCTGGGTCCCTTGGCTGCCCTGCCATTCCAGATAACAGAACCCCACAATTCCGCCACCCACCGCGATCGGCTTCAACAGCACCTGCTACTCTCTCCGCTACTCTTCAATTTTTAACACACAGAGGCCGAGCAAAATACACACCCAGCACCTGCTACTCTCTTCGCTATACTGCACTGCACATGGTCATTTTTCAAACTCTGTGTTCCTGCTCTTAGCTCTCCCAGACAGTCTGTGACCCCTAACTCCTAACCTCTGACCTCTGAGTTTGTGTCTCGCTCGCCCCTGGTCTTAGCCAGTCCAGCTGCGACCAGCCTTTGTTTTTTTGCCATGTCTTGTGTATGCAGCACGAACCTGGACATACACACACACACACACACCCCAACTCTCTGACACATGAAATAGACGTGCCAGAGGAGGGCTCAGTGGGGACCAGTGAGGGGTACACGGTCCTCATAAATCACAGCTTTAACACAGCATAGCTTTAACAGAACACAGGCGTGAGTGTGTGAGTGCGCATTTGTGTGCGTGTGCGCGTGCGTGCGTGCATGTACAGTACCATACCTGATCTGACTTGTATAACAGACTGTAACTAAAGATGTAAAAGGCAATAGAGGAGACTAACACAAGCATTCATATTTCACATAACATCACTTATCTAACATCGCTTACACAGAGCGACTCACAGCTGGATACTTACTGATGTAGTGCAGTTTGAGTACACTACTCCAGAGCCCAGAACATGATGGGAAACTGGGTTATAGACCCAGACTTTAACCCCTGAACCACAAACTTAAACAGGTACAGAGAAAAGAGAACGAACAGTAAGAGAGAGAGAGAGAGAGAGAGACAAAAAACATGCGTGAGAGAGAGAGAGAAGAAAAGAGAGACAGAGGGAAAGAAAGAGAAGCTTCTGATTGTGTTAAGCCCTCGGTGTGATTCATGGCCCTGAGCTCCTTTCCACAGACGTGGAAATTCGTAAATTTGGGGAATTATTTAGGGAGTCTCTGAGCACGCAGGGGGTCTGAGGTCTCTGCCATTAAAAAGAAAAACTGAAGCTCATGCCTCAATGTTTTCCATTTACCTGGAAGCAGAACCACTAGCAGCCTTTTTCCCCGGCGAGTCATACGTCTTCTTCAGTCTCTGGATGAGATAATTACAGGAGACATCTCATTAGTGACCTGCTGTGAGGTTTCACAGGTCACGCCCCCCTTCTCATCCCCTCAGACTGAACAGCCAATCATCTCGCTCTCTCTTCATCACCTGGCCATCAGCGGTGATCTCCAGCACCTCACTGAAAATATGGGCCTCAATCGGCCTCAATCCAGAACGGAACCACAGCACTTCCTTCCTGGGGTACCTGGGGATTCCATCGCCATTCCACCCCAGCAGAACCAGCAGTCCTACATTATATATTACATTATATACTACATTATATTACATGACTTTACATTCCTCAACTACATAATCACCATTACATAATATCATATTCTACAATAACATAATCACCATTACATAATATCATATTCTACAATAACATAATCACCATTACATATAATATTCTACAATAACATAATCACCATTACATAATATCATATTCTACAATAACAATCACCATTACAGACCGAATCCCAACGACAGAATCACATTTAATAGCATTCTACAAATGATTCCAATCAATTCCCATTAATTAATTAATTCATTCATTCATTCATTTAATGTAATACCCATACAGTAGATGTCAGTTTGGCATCAACATTGGACAGATAAAAACTCATCTGCACAGTTCTGTTGTGGAAATCATTCATGTGTCACAGGAAGTGTATCTTCTCTGAACGCTGATGTCACAGGAAGTGTATCGTCTCTGAACGCTGATGTCACAGGAAGTGTACCGTCTGAACGCTGAATGATTTATTGTAATGTAGTTTAAAGACTGAAAGTGATAGAGATTTGGATATAAATGCTTTTTTTTTCTCAAGTGGGGTGTACCATATGGCTCCAGTTTTTTGTGCATTGAGGCAAAACTGTTTACAGTTAAAGAGTCATTTTGTGACGGCCTTGCAGTGCTAATATGTTTCCAATGTGTGGCCTTGAGCCACAGTGGAACTGAACTGCAGGGGTATGCTAAAGATATTATAGCACTGTACTGCTAAACAAGAGGATAGAGAAAAGAGAGAGAGAGAAGGGGAGAGAGAGAGAGAGAAGAAGACACAAATCTACTGAGGAAAATTGAGATTGATTAAGATTAAATGACGCATGCAAGAGGGGGTGGGAGGTGAAATCAGATCTGCTCAGAGCATCATGCTAATCCTCCAGGTAACCATTTAAAATTATTACCTGGCCCCTTTACCCCTGTAAATCTTGTCTGTCTCTGACTCTCCTATTTCCAGTACCCCAGACTCTCCCCAGTACACCAAGCTCTCCTATCTACCCAAAACTCTCCCCAATACCCCAAACTCTCCCCTGTACCCAAAACTCTCCCCAGTGCCCCAAACTCTCCCCAGCTCCCCAAACTCCAGCTCCCCAAACGCCACCTCCCTAAACCCCACCTCTCTAAACCCCACCTCCCTAAACTCCAGCTCCCTAAACTCCAGCTCCCTAAACCCCAACTCCCTAAACCCCACCTCCCTAAACCCCACCTCTCTAAACCCCACCTCCCTAAACTCCAGCTCCCTAAACTCCAGCTCCCTAAACGCCAGCTCCCTAAACCCCACCTCCCTAAACCCCACCTCCATAAACCCCACCTCCATAAACCCCACCTCTCTAAACCCCAACTCCCCAAACTCCAGCCTCATTTGTGTCGAATTTAATGACCCTTGGAAAGATGGGCTCAAATCAGCCAATGTAAGCAAATGGAGCTGAGCTCAGTATCAATAAGCGCTGAGCTCAGTATCAATAAGCGCTCAGCTCAGTATCAATAAGCGCTGAGCTCAGTATCAATAAGCGCTGAGCTCAGTAGCCAGGAGCAAGAAGATTAACCTTCATATTCGCAGCACATAATTCAGAATAAACAGAGTGAAACAATCACTGTCTTTCCTGCAGTACTGTGTGTGGCCTGTAGGGTGTAAAATAGCCACTGGCTCTCCTGTAGTACTGTGTGTGGCCTGTAGGGTGGGATATAGTCACTGGCTCTTCTGTAGTACTGTGTGTGGCCTGTAGGGTGTGATATAGTCGCTGGGCTCTCCTGTAGTACTGTGTGTGCCCTGTAGGGTGTGATATAGTCACTGGCTCTTCTGCAGTACTGTGTGTGGCCTGTAGGGTGTGATATAGTCACTGGCTCTTCTGCAGTACTGTGTGTGGCCTGTAGGGTGTGATATAGTCACTGGCTCTTCTGCAGTACTGTGTGTGGCCTGTAGGGTGTGATATAGTCACTGGCTCTCCTGTAGTACTTTTTAAAAAAACTGCAATGAAGAAACAGCTGCGACGTAAACTGAGGAGCGTTGGGGTTTGATGTGCTGCTGTTTGGCAGGAAACAGTTTAAGAAATACAGTGACGAAATCCTGTTATGTTTCCAAAGTCCGACTCTGACGTATGAGAACATGACTTATGAAATATAACAGGAATAATCCTCCCTTGCTCCCTGGAGCGGTCCAGGGTGACACAGACCTCCGCCCACAGCGCTCACATAACATTAGGAGAACGTAATGCAGAGTCTAAATGAGCTCCAGGACACGAGGAATAATATTGTGAGAAGATAAAACCCTGGGGCTTAATGAGCTCTGACACAAGCTGCCCCACATGTTTTAACACCTTCTCCAGATGGAGTACTCCGGAGAGCAGGGGGGCAACGGGACAATACGCTGGGGGTGAAAACATGGTAACAGGGTAAAGGTCAAATTCAGTTCCCTGGACTACCCACTCAGCGCTGTATGCAAAGTTACAAGTTAATATCAGTTCTGTGAAGTGCTACCTTTTGCTATCTTTAGCTACATTTAGCTTCCTTTAGCCACATTTAACTCTCTCTCAAAACCGGCCTTCAATGGTCATTTTTACAGTTTTTTTTTTTAACCCCAAAGCTGGCCAATTAGACAGATGTGTGACAGAGGATGTCATGCTGCGTGTGTGTGTGTGTGAATGCGCGTGTGTGTGTGTGTGTGAATGCCTGCGTGCGTGCGTGTGAGTGAGTTCCCTGACCGTGTCTGAGTACGGGTTGTACATTTGATGGATAAAAACTGTAATATTGCTCACAGATGACATTGATAATTGCTAATTACATGAAGTTCTGAGAATTATTATTTTTTTTAATTAGAAAATGAGAAAAAACAGGAAGGCCACACTGTGAAAGATTTCATCTCTGATGTACACCACCACCACAGAGAGGCGTGGAAAGCAAGATATCACTGCGAGACACAATAAAAGCTTGAGTTACTCTGTTACAGATATAGCCCCAGAACAGACTTACGCAACATAAATCCATCTGGAGCATTAATGTACGGAATGCCAGAGGCTCCAATTCCCAGACAGGTGAAGCGGGAAGAGCAGTTGGAGATGGGAGTGGCGTTCCCTGCCGCGCGTGACCGATGTGATCTCAATCACCAATCAGAGCACTATGACAATGATATCTTAATCACTAAACGGAGCAGTGATATCAAGTAATTAGATCTCTATCAACAATCTGAGCATGGATATCGAGTAACTAGATGATAATCACCATTCTGAGCAGTGATGTCATTAACCTGGTCCATGCTTAGCTCTGTATAGTGTAAAATCTAATTTTGGAAAATACCTTAAATGCTTTTCTGACCTCTAAGGTCACCGATTGAAGTTACGATGGAGCCGTGTCTCTGTGTTCAATGAATAACGCTCTCACCCATGGAGACAGATGTTTCCAGTCAGGGGCATAGTTTAAAAAAATATATACATGAACCACGTTTTTGAGGTACGCAGTAATCGCCCTGAAATTCCACTAATCCACGTAATGGCAAATAGGTAATAGGTGTGAATAACTGCCCCAAAGGTCATGTTTGAATAAAACCGCATGAAATTTAAGCATGATTTTCACGTCATAAGGCCATTTGTGAAACTCCACTGAGTGTTGGGCATCGGTGACAGACGCCTTGCATGTTTAACATATGTTACTTTCCCAATAAATCTTCAGAAACTCAATACTGTATGTATCCCTGAGTTTAGCCTAGCATTGGGAAATATTAAAATGTAATTTCAGGCTTTCTGCTCTGACACGAGAGAAGGTTGGGTTAGGGTTAGGGAGAAGGTTGGGTTAGGGTTAGGGTTAGGGTTAGGGAGAAGGTTGGGTTAGGGTTAGGGTTAGGGTTAGGGAGAAGGTTGGGGAGGATGTTTTGGCAGTTGTCAGCATGGCCTAAATAACAACTTCGGCTTTCATCAACCTGTCAGGAATGTGCTAACGCTCTGGATAAGAGGGTCTGCTAACGCTCTGGATAAGAGCCTCTGCTAACGCTCTGGATAAGAGCCTCTGCTAACGCTCTGGATAAGAGCCTCTGCTCACGCTCTGGATAAGAGCCTCTGCTCACGCTCTGGATAAGAGCCTCTGCTAACGCTCTGGATAAGAGCCTCTGCTAACGCTCTGGATAAGAGCCTCTGCTAACGCTCTGGATAAGAGCCTCTGCTAACGCTCTGGATAAGAGCCTCTGCTCACGCTCTGGATAAGAGCCTGTGCTAACGCTCTGGATAAGAGCCTCTGCTCACGCTCTGGATAAGAGCCTCTGCTCACGCTCTGGATAAGAGCCTCTGCTCACGCTCTGGATAAGAGCCTCTGCTAACGCTCTGGATAAGAGCCTCTGCTAACGCTCTGGATAAGAGCCTCTGCTAACGCTCTGGATAAGAGGGTCTGCTAACGCTCTGGATAAGAGCCTCTGCTAACGCTCTGGATAAGAGCCTCTGCTAACGCTCTGGATAAGAGCCTCTGCTAACGCTCTGGATAAGAGCCTGTGCTAACGCTCTGGATAAGAGCCTCTGCTAACGCTCTGGATAAGAGCCTCTGCTAACGCTCTGGATAAGAGCCTCTGCTAACGCTCTGGATAAGAGGGTCTGCTAACGCTCTGGATAAGAGCCTCTGCTAACGCTCTGGATAAGAGCCTCTGCTAACGCTCTGGATAAGAGGGTCTGCTAACGCTCTGGATAAGAGCCTCTGCTAACGCTCTGGATAAGAGGCTCTGCTAACGCTCTGGATAAGAGGCTCTGCTAACGCTCTGGATAAGAGCCTCTGCTAACACTCTGGATAAGAGCCTCTGCTAACACTCTGGATAAGAGCCTCTGCTAACGCTCTGGGTAAGAGCCTGTGCTAACGCTCTGGATAAGAGGCTCTGCTAACGCTCTGGATAAGAGCCTCTGCTAACACTCTGGATAAGAGCCTCTGCTAACGCTCTGGATAAGAGCCTCTGCTAACGCTCTGGATAAGAGGGTCTGCTAACGCTCTGGATAAGAGCCTCTGCTAACGCTCTGGGTAAGAGCCTGTGCTAACGCTCTGGATAAGAGCCTGTGCTAACGCTCTGGATAAGAGCCTCTGCTAACGCTCTGGATAAGAGCCTCTGCTAACGCTCTGGATAAGAGCCTCTGCTAACGCTCTGGATAAGAGGGTCTGCTAACGCTCTGGATAAGAGGGTCTGCTAACGCTCTGGATAAGAGGGTCTGCTAACGCTCTGGATAAGAGCCTCTGCTAACGCTCTGGATAAGAGCCTCTGCTAACGCTCTGGATAAGAGGGTCTGCTAACGCTCTGGATAAGAGCCTCTGCTAACGCTCTGGATAAGAGCCTCTGCTAACGCTCTGGATAAGAGCCTGTGCTAACGCTCTGGATAAGAGCCTGTGCTAACGCTCTGGATAAGAGCCTGTGCTAACGCTCTGGATAAGAGCCTGTGCTAACGCTCTGGATAAGAGCCTGTGCTAACGCTCTGGATAAGAGCCTCTGCTAACGCTCTGGATAAGAGCCTGTGCTAACGCTCTGGATAAGAGCCTCTGCTAACGCTCTGGATAAGAGCCTCTGCTAACGCTCTGGATAAGAGCCTCTGCTAACGCTCTGGATAAGAGCCTCTGCTAACGCTCTGGATAAGAGCCTCTGCTAACGCTCTGGATAAGAGCCTGTGCTAACGCTCTGGATAAGAGCCTGTGCTAACGCTCTGGATAAGAGCCTGTGCTAACGCTCTGGATAAGAGCCTCTGCTAACGCTCTGGATAAGAGCCTCTGCTAACGCTCTGGATAAGAGCCTCTGCTAACGCTCTGGATAAGAGCCTCTGCTAACGCTCTGGATAAGAGCCTCTGCTAACGCTCTGGATAAGAGCCTCTGCTAACGCTCTGGATAAGAGGGTCTGCTAACGCTCTGGATAAGAGCCTCTGCTAACGCTCTGGATAAGAGCCTCTGCTAACGCTCTGGATAAGAGCCTCTGCTAACGCTCTGGATAAGAGCCTCTGCTAATGCTCTGGATAAGAGCCTGTGCTAACGCTCTGGATAAGAGCCTGTGCTAACGCTCTGGATAAGAGCCTCTGCTAATGCTCTGGATAAGAGCCTGTGCTAACGCTCTGGATAAGAGGCTCTGCTAACGCTCTGGATAAGAGCCTGTGCTAACGCTCTGGATAAGAGCCTGTGCTAACGCTCTGGATAAGAGCCTGTGCTAACGCTCTGGATAAGAGCCTGTGCTAACGCTCTGGATAAGAGGCTCTGCTAACGCTCTGGATAAGAGCCTCTGCTAACGCTCTGGATAAGAGCCTCTGCTAACGCTCTGGATAAGAGCCTCTGCTAACGCTCTGGATAAGAGGGTCTGCTAACGCTCTGGATAAGAGCCTCTGCTAACGCTCTGGATAAGAGCCTCTGCTCACGCTCTGGATAAGAGGGTCTGCTAACGCTCTGGATAAGAGCCTGTGCTAACGCTCTGGATAAGAGCCTCTGCTAACGCTCTGGATAAGAGCCTCTGCTCACGCTCTGGATAAGAGGGTCTGCTAACGCTCTGGATAAGAGGGTCTGCTAACGCTCTGGATAAGAGCCTCTGCTAACGCTCTGGATGCGTCTGCTAGTCAAAGTTCAAAGGTCAGGTTCATCGCTCAGGACTGAGGGCATGTAAACGTAGGGTTCTTCAGTGCACTGGCTGCAGGGTGAATGCGATCGCTGCGCGATGCCGCCCGTTGATTTACGACGAGCGTCAACGTTTCCATTTGGTTTGGTGCGAGACCAAGTCTACAGAAAATAAATACACAAACAAAATGGTGCTCTTGTAAACAAAAAATAAATCCTGACAGTGCTGTACACACGGAATCTGGATCAGTTTCAGGCTCCAAAGTACACAGCCTGACAAAGGCCTAGTGTAGTTGCCACCACAAGCTCAAACATGCTGCCTTCCGCTTCATATTCTTCAGGGTGCACAGCCAAGGAAAGCCAAACACACTGTGCCCTTATTTTCTGTTCAAAGATATAATCCCAGAGCATTTCAGGATTAGAACACAACGTCTGGCAAAAAAGAAAAAAAGACACGCGCACATGCGCTCACACACGCTCACACCTGTTGTTCTGATCCAGTATTGGCTCCATATAGTTACTGCACCTGCTTCAGGGTGAGAGGAGGTCAAAGGCTGAATCCCGCTGGTTTTGTTGCATAGCAACTTGCACAGACAGACCTCCCTGTGGAGGTTACAGAGGGTCACATGGGATTGCATCAGCAGAGTCCGACAGACAGGTGGTCCCGCCGGAATGCAGAATACCGCTGGAATCAGAGAGGACCGCTTCTTATTCGGTCAGCATGAAGCCCACCATACGGCTTCCATCGGCTCTGTAACGGAGGACTACCATTCATTACACTTCTACAGGGGGCAGGAACACAACCTACAAACACTTCTTAAGCAGCTGGTTCAGCAGACCAAAGACGCCCAATACGACCATAAGACCCACTGGTGCACACAGATCAGACTCCCAATACGACCATAAGACCCACTGGTGCACACAGATCAGACTCCCAATACGACCATAAGACCCACTGGTGCACACAGATCAGACTCCCAATACGACCATAAGACCCACTGGTGCACACAGATCAGACTCCCAATATGACCATAAAACCCACTGGTGCACACAGACCAGACTCCCAATACGACCATCAGACTCCCAATACGACCATAAGACCCACTGGTGCACATAGATCAGACTCCCAATACGACCATAAGACCCACTGGTGCAGCATGAGTTGACCAATTGAAGCCTCCTCTACCTGAGGAGTTCTGAAGGGCTGTAGACCACAGCTGTCTCCAGAACATTCCGTATTGCAGGGAGCATAACTTAATTAAAACCTGCTTTGTTAGCAGAATGAGACGCCTAGCAGCCCCCCACAGTACCAGACAAGCCCTTAAGCCAGCGGCATATCCCACAGCAACAAAGCTGATTTACCTGTTACAGGTGTGGCGTCTGAACAGACGGCAGTGTTTATTTAGAGAGATTATTCTCTTAAGCCCTGTCTGATCCCTCCGTAAACCTCCTTTACACAAGAAACCAGGAGCACAGAGCTTATGTAGTCTATGCAAATGTGTGCGTGTACGTGTGCGTGTGCGTGTGCGTGTCCTGGTAGCAGAATCAGGTCAGAGAGGAGCGGCACCGCTGCAGTAAGCGGTGCTTTTCCATTCTATGGTTTTATGACGTTACAATGACAGAGCGCCTGGGCGTGAAACACGCCACGTATTCGCAGCAACAAAGCTAACCGAGGGATAAAGAACTACGCAAAACATACCAAGAAATTAAATATAAGATGATAATGAGCAGAACATCAGATTTACATCATCAGTGTATAGGTTTGTTGTGTGGTTCTGTGTTTATTGTGAATCGTGACTTCATAGTTGGAGATGAACTTACAGAGGGAGAGTGAAGAAGCTCTAGTGCCCTGGTGTTCAAATCACGGTCCTCGAGGTCCGAGACATGCTGGTTTTCCATCCTCCCTTTACCTGGGAGTCAGGTGTGAAGACAGTCTGGCCAATCACTAGCACTAATTGTTCAGTTAATTGCCTGGGAGAAAGAAAACCAGGGCCAGACTTCGATTCGAGGTCCAGATTTGAATATCCACGTGGTTTTTAACAAATTAAACCAATAAACACAAGAGGGCACGAGTTAACCAGAAATCTGAATCCATTCTCTTAAACACATACACACACGTACGCACACACATATACACACACGTACGCTCTTTCTCCCTCCCATTAGTTTACAGTGGCTTTCTAAATTAGCACAGGACACGTATAACAAATGTACACTCTCCCTCTCTCTCTCTCTCTCTCTCCATCTCTCACACACAAACAAGCAAATAGTTAGTGTGAAATGTTTGTTGCAGAAAAAGAAATTGATTTCTGATTGCTTCATAAAACAGTGTATCCAGGCTAATGTGATATCTAAAATTGGAGAAGATGAGGTGTGTTGATGACCCTGACACGCGTGTTCCAGTCCACATGGTGTCAGAACTGCTTTATGAAATTAATTGCATGTAAACAAACATGTGCTCTTCGTTAGAGAGGGTTCGAGTGTGGGATTCTACTGCAGTGCAGTCATGCTCAATATTCTCATCAATTAACTGCGGGGGAAAAAAAACACTTCAAGAAGGAAAACAAACCATAATCTCTCACACAAACACACACACAGATTCTAGCTGATACACATAAAAACACACTTGCATGCACACATACTGCACACATACTGCACGCACACACGCGCACGCACACACACACACACACACACACACACACACACACACACACACACACACACACACACACACACACACGTATCTCTCTATTGGGGACAATGTGTTCTCCCTCCATTACTTTTAAATCTGTGGAGCTGTCAATCAGGCAGCATTGGTCAAAACCAGAACTGATCACACATAATTACTGGAAACAATATCTCTATAAAGGGGCTCTGCCAAATTATTACATCAAGAACTGTTCTCTGGTGAAAGCAGTGTAGCTGATACACGCTGGGAATCCAGGTGTTTCCAATAGGTCATTATTTCTACCAGCCATTTTCCCCTGAGAGAGGCTGAGATGAAGTTCACCACAGAAACCCGCTGTCATGGTAACTTATTTATGAAAAATGCCAATTTTGGATTGGGGGTGGGGTGTGGGGGTTTGTGCAATGAGACGCTGATTGGGCAGGTTAAATCACAGTAGTTTTGATTATTAATGGAAAACCATGCAGATATAAAAAGGATAAGTGCTCTTCCACCATAATAAACACAGATTGATTTGCACGGAAAATTTAAATGACCCAAAACAGCACATTTAGATCATTAGTCACAAAGGAAAGTCGTTCACTCTTTATAACAGAGAGGGTATGTCTCACAGCAGTATCTGGCAATCAGTCAAGACTTCTACATTTTACTGTCAATCAGCCATTTTAGAGTCTACATTTTACTGTCAATCAGCCATTTTAGATTGTGAATTTAGAATAACCAAAACCAGCCATTTCTGCAAAAAAAAAAAATAATCCACATTAAAGGAATTAAAATGTTTATTAAGATTGTCGTGCTTGGCACCTATACAGCTTTTAATAGTGAATTTTATTAATCCGTTATTATATCATTATACTCATACCTCACTGGTTCTTTGGCATTATTGATAGGCACATAAATATGGTCATATCTACACACACAAAGAAAACATACTTTAATTTAACCTTTTCATGTTTTGCATTTGCAAGAATCTCAAAGCTTAACATTTCGGTTTTGCTCAGCAGCGTGTCCTGTTGCGTAGTGAAGTCTAACTGGGTGTGACGAAGGCCCGTTTGTGGAAGACTGATCAGCGTATCGACACTGCTGCGTTCTTATAGTCTATAATTTTAGAGTCACAGACTGTGGACTTTCCCTACAGCCTGCAGGCGGTTCCAGTCCCACTGTAGTCTACACCAATCGCAGTCATTTCACACAGATAGAGGGGTCCTTCCATTTCAAACAGGCATTACCTCAGCCACCTGCGCAATCGTGAAATTGTACCACAGGCTTATGTGGCAGAATCTGGCAGGTCGTGGTCCCCTCTGGCTTTGCCAGATTCAGTATTACACCAAACAGACTCAGGAACACGTCCCCTGGGATACGTGGGGTCCAGGTGAACGGGGAGATCAGCGGAGTTCGACAGTGAGTGCACACTCCCAGCACACCCAGTGTCCAATGAGAAAAAAATCATCTTTAAAAAAAAAAATCATCTTAAAAAAAAAAAATTCATCTTAAAAAAAAAAAAAATCTTACAAATAAATAAAAAAAAACCTCTTTTGGGTTTGTTGTTCCATGTCGTTGTACCCTGTATGTCCATTTCCCCTTCATTTTATTAGAGATTTATTCAGGAGGGAGGGGGAGACAGAGAGACAGGAAGAGAGAGAGAGAGAGAGAAAGAGAGACAGAGAGAGAGAGAGGCAGAAAGAGAGAGAGAGAGAGGGAAAAAATGTGCAAAAAATGAGAAATGTGCAATCCTATTAGGAGAAGGACCAACAGCCCCAATTGCGGCACAATATATTTTAGCCTGTCATAACCTGAGGGACACTGAGTGACCATCCACTCATACAGGAGAGACTCTTGATACTGTTGATTGAATGTTTATTTATCTTTAACATTGTTATTGTTATTGTGTTGTTCTTATTTATATTATTATTTTACTGTACATATACATTTTAAGTATGCTTTGGCAATATATACATCTGTATTTCCTGCCAATAAAGCAATTTGAATTTGACAGACAGAAAGAGACAGAGAGAGAAAGAGAGAGACAGAAAGAGACAGAGAGAGAAAGAGAGAAAGAGAAAGACAGACAGAGAGAGAGAGAGACAGAGAGAGAGAGAGAGAGAGACAGAGAGAGAGAGAGAGACACAGGGAGAGAGAGAAAGAGACAGAAAGAGACAGAGAGAGAGACACAGAGAGAGACAGAGAGAGAGAGCGAAAGAGAGAGAGAGAGAGAGAGAGAGAGACAGAGAGAGTGTAGGAGAAGAGGGGGGTTCTGCACTCACACCATGTGCATGGGTATGTGGGATGCTGCTCCATACTGCCGCCCATCGCAGCTCATTGCCCCCTGCTGGCTGCCTCCGGTGCTGCCGCTGATCCCGTGCATGGGCGTGTCCATCCCGTGGGGCGGATACTGGCGCTCAGCATAGCCTGCGGCATGACACGGCAGTTGGGACGGAGCCTGGCTGGCAGAGAGTCGGGCGGAGCCGGGGAAAGCGTAACCGTACAGGCCGTAGGGGTTGTGCAGGGAGAATCCTCCATACGATGCCTGATGCTGCACCTGATGACCACTGTCCACCATGTGACCCGCAGGGGAGGAGTCATGGGCGGAGCCACTGGGGTTAGCACCGCCCCCTGCCTGCATCACGTACTGCAGCTGCGAGGTGGGGAAGGACCCGAGCTGCCCGCCGTAGGCGTCCACTTTACTGCCGGTGCTGCAGGAGCCCTGCATCGCCGTGGCAACCAGGGAGGAGGTCCTCTGGGGCGGGGCGGAGCCGCCCATCTGCCGTCGGCCGTAGGCCACATCGGCCAACCCGCCGTAGCCTGGCAGGGCGTGGCTGGGGGAGTGACAGGGGGCGGGACCAGGGGCGGGGCTACGGGCACAGGGAGAGTACTCCGATAGGCCCATGCCACACAGCGGGCTCTCCCTGCAGCTGCTGCCAAAACCGCCAGCGGTCAGGTGGAAATTTGGCGGGGAGCAGGAGGGGGAGAGAAGGTGGGCGGGGCCAGAGGGGGACGGCGTTCCTGCGCTCGAGGCGGTGGGGGAGGAGCCTGTGCTCCCGCCTGCAACAGACAACAAATATATCAGTGAATCAATCACTCTCATTTATGAATTTAATCATTATCAATCACAGTATTAATTCAGTAAACGGATCACACAGACCTCTGGACAATCTCCTGTCTGTCAGCAGAAGGACAGAAATAATTTTTTTATATTTTATTTTATATTTTAGGAATGACTTACTGCTTAAGTGAAAAAAAGTGAATTGGGACATAATTTCTGGGAGATTTAATGCGTATGTTTCAGTGCTTGGAAAGGAAACCTTTGCTTTTCTCACGTAAGCCGGGGGGTTCACATTCTAATGTGGAGGTCTGGGTTCCTGCAAGACAGTGCAAATTATACTGATGGTCTCCAGGCAACAGGCCTGTTACAGCATAAAGATCTCCAGGCAACAGGCCTGTTACAGCATAAAAAAATCCCCTGGAACAAGTTGCTTGTCTGTCGTTCTGCTCCAGATGAAAGGGCAAAATTATTCTGCTCCATATCCAAATGGAACAGACGTGTGGTTTTATACGCACACCCCCTACTGACAAACAGTCATTCAGAGTCTAACAGGCCCTTTAAGGTAGAAATGATCTATAAATCAGTCTTTCAGAGACTAACATGCCCTTTAAGGTAGTGATTATCTATAAATCAGTCATTCAGAGACTAACAGGACCTTTAAGGTGGAGATGATCTATAAATCAGTCATTCAGAGTCTAACAGGCCCTTTAAGGTGGAGATGATCTATAAATCAGTCATTCAGAGTCTAACAGGCCCTTTAAGGTGGAGATGATCTATAAATCAGTCATTCAGAGTCTAACAGGCCCTTTAAGGTGGAGATGATCTATAAATCAGTCATTCAGAGACTAACAGGCCCTTTAAGGTGGATATGATCTATAAATCAGTCATTCAGAGTCTAACAGGCCCTTGAAGGTGGAGATGATCTATAAATCAGTCTTTCAGAGACTAACAGGCCCTTTAAGGTGGAGATGATTTATAAATCAGTCATTCAGAGACTAACAGGCCCTTTAAGGTGGAGATGATCTATAAATCAGTCATTCAGAGTCTAACAGGCCCTTTAAGGTGGAGATGATCTATAAATCAGTCATTCAGAGTCTAACAGGCCCTTTAAAGTGGAGATGATCTAGAAATCAGTCATTCAGAGACTAACAGGCCCTTTAAGGTGGAGATGATCTATAAATCAGTCATTCAGAGACTAACAGGCCCTTTAAAGTGGAGATGATCTATAAATCAGTCATTCAGAGTCTAACAGGCCCTTTAAGGTGGAGATGATCTATAAATCAGTCATTCAGAGACTAACAGGCCCTTTAAGGTGGAGATGATTTATAAATCAGTCATACAGAGACTAACAGGCCCTTTAAGGTGGAGATGATCTATAAATCAGTCATTCAGAGTCTAACAGGCCCTTTAAGGTGGAGATGATCTATAAATCAGTCATTCAGAGACTAACAGGCCCTTTAAGGTGGATATGATCTATAAATCAGTCATTCAGAGTCTAACAGGCCCTTTAAGGTGGAGATGATCTATAAATCAGTCATTCAGAGTCTAACAGGCCCTTTAAGGTGGAGATGATCTATAAATCAGTCATTCAGAGTCTAACAGGCCCTTTAAGGTGGAGATGATCTATAAATCAGTCATTCAGAGTCTAACAGGCCCTTTAAGGTGGAGATGATCTATAAATCAGTCATTCAGAGTCTAACAGGCCCTTTAAGGTGGAGATTATCTATAAATCAGTCATTCAGAGTCTAACAGGCCCTTTAAAGTGGAGATGATCTATAAATCAGTCATTCAGAGTCTAACAGGCCCTTGAAGGTGGAGATGATCTATAAATCAGTCTTTCAGAGACTAACAGGCCCTTTAAGGTGGAGATGATTTATAAATCAGTCATTCAGAGACTAACAGGCCCTTTAAGGTGGAGATGATCTATAAATCAGTCATTCAGAGTCTAACAGGCCCTTTAAGGTGGAGATGATCTATAAATCAGTCATTCAGAGTCTAACAGGCCCTTTAAAGTGGAGATGATCTATAAATCAGTCATTCAGAGACTAACAGGCCCTTTAAGGTGGAGATGATCTATAAATCAGTCATTCAGAGACTAACAGGCCCTTTAAGGTGGATATGATCTATAAATCAGTCATTCAGAGTCTAACAGGCCCTTTAAGGTGGAGATGATCTATAAATCAGTCATTCAGAGTCTAACAGGCCCTTTAAGGTGGAGATGATCTATAAATCAGTCATTCAGAGTCTAACAGGCCCTTTAAGGTGGAGATGATCTATAAATCAGTCATTCAGAGTCTAACAGGCCCTTTAAGGTGGAGATGATCTATAAATCAGTCATTCAGAGTCTAACAGGCCCTTTAAGGTGGAGATTATCTATAAATCAGTCATTCAGAGTCTAACAGGCCCTTTAAAGTGGAGATGATCTATAAATCAGTCATTCAGAGTCTAACAGGCCCTTGAAGGTGGAGATGATCTATAAATCAGTCATTCAGAGTCTAACAGGCCCTTTAAGGTGGAGATGATCTATAAATCAGTCATTCAGAGTCTAACAGGCCCTTTAAAGTGGAGATGATCTATAAATCAGTCATTCAGAGACTAACAGGCCCTTTAAGGTGGAGATGATCTATAAATCAGTCATTCAGAGACTAACAGGCCCTTTAAAGTGGAGATGATCTATAAATCAGTCATTCAGAGTCTAACAGGCCCTTTAAGGTGGAGATGATCTATAAATCAGTCATTCAGAGACTAACAGGCCCTTTAAGGTGGAGATGATTTATAAATCAGTCATACAGAGACTAACAGGCCCTTTAAGGTGGAGATGATCTATAAATCAGTCATTCAGAGTCTAACAGGCCCTTTAAGGTGGAGATGATCTATAAATCAGTCATTCAGAGACTAACAGGCCCTTTAAGGTGGATATGATCTATAAATCAGTCATTCAGAGTCTAACAGGCCCTTTAAGGTGGAGATGATCTATAAATCAGTCATTCAGAGTCTAACAGGCCCTTTAAGGTGGAGATGATCTATAAATCAGTCATTCAGAGTCTAACAGGCCCTTTAAGGTGGAGATGATCTATAAATCAGTCATTCAGAGTCTAACAGGCCCTTTAAGGTGGAGATTATCTATAAATCAGTCATTCAGAGTCTAACAGGCCCTTTAAAGTGGAGATGATCTATAAATCAGTCATTCAGAGTCTAACAGGCCCTTTAAAGTGGAGATGATCTCTAAATCGCTCAGATCTCAGTATCTTCCTCAGCAGAGATCAGAACACAGACTCACTTATTTATAATCACCTTCATATGCACACAGGCCCTCAGAACCCAGCATGTCCACTTTCTGAGAGTCTAAGGCTGTGACCGAATACGATCCAAACACTTTTTTGAGGGTGCATATTTGAGTCCACTTTGCCAAAAAGCTTTTGAGTGGGCGACTTTTCTCACAAATGTGGGCAGTTAAAATACCAGGATGAAACCCTTATTTCCGGGGTTTTGTTGAGGGTATTCAGGAGCACACTCATCCACAGAACTGTGCATTTATCTGACAATTTTGGGAAGTAACCCGGAAGTAAAACGTACAAGAGAGCGTGCATATCTATGGTACAAGAGCGGGTCATATTACAAACTACTCTTTTTATTTTTGTTAATTCTATCTTCATTCATAATCTACACTTTGTAACAATCGTCATATGTCATATGTTAACTGATTGATATTCTCAATAACAATTAAAAAAATATGATGAACGGCTTCATCACTGGAAAGTTTTACACACTGCTTGCAAAGTGAGGGCACAGGGCACGTAGTAGACAGGGGTCTGAGTGGACAGGGAACAGGAAACGGGTCGTATTCAGTCTTAGCCGGTGAGTGCACCAGGCACTGGAGATCAATCACTTGCCCGTTTGTCAATCACTTGCCCGTTTTTGGTGGCCCTTACGCCCTGGACCCACCAGACACGCAAGCGCACAGACGCTTATTGCTTTTTCGGAGCGCATTCTGTGAACGACAGAGACGCGCTATACAAACAAACAATCTACATTCTGGATTTGTGAGCTTCGCTAAATAATGGTTAAGTAAATACTGCTATTACATATGTCTTACTGCTTAAAAGCTAAATTTAACAAGACAATGCCTCCTTTATAAATTTCACTTTTATTTATTTGGGACAGTAATCAACATGTTCTAAACATTTAGTTATAGCAGAATTAGCAGCTATTCTATAGTACCTTAAATCGATACAGTGATATCAGTATAATAAAACAGAAGTAAGCATAGTCTTAATTAATTGAACAAATATGTATCCTATAATAAAGAAAAAGCATTATAAAAACGGGAATAACTGGTTATATGTAAAATGTATGACTTGATATAACTTCATTCATCCCACAATGGTCATTGTCTCTGTTCCCTTTTTCATTAGAGCCTATATTAAAATATAATATGTATTAAAATAATTAATAACAATAGTAAAACTATTAGTAGGTTGAAAAACATTAATATGTGGTGATATGATGCAGATATTGTGCATATACAATGTATTTCTATGAGATTGCGCATGCGGACGCCCAGAAAATTCCGCCCAGCGCGGAAAAATCCGCTCCACGTCCGCGAGTCGTCTGCCTGCCAGCCGTGCGCGCGCAGCCGGTGAGAACCGCGTTAACATGGGAGCGGAAGTGAAGCGCAGCAGTGCGCGTGTGCGTGTGCGTGTGCGTGAGCGTGAGCGTGAGCGTGAGCGTGCGCGTGCGCGTGCGCGTGCGCGTGAGCGTGAGCGTCTGGTGGGTTCCGGGCGTTAGGCAGGCTGTGAATCTGCAGCACAAGCCAGTATCATACAAAATAAACTGTAAAAACACAACAGCGGGGAAATTACTTCCTGCTCCGTAGTGTCACACTCACGCTGCGATGGTATTGGGCGACAAGGGCTGGCAAATTTACCCCTAATTGCGGTGTGACAGACATGGAGGGCAGACTAGCCAATAACTCCATAGCTGCTCACCTTGATGCTTCTGCATGCAGGTAAAGTCCTCAAACGTAAGCGTCCGAACCGGAGGCCTCCAGAAAGCATAGCTGTCCATTATCGCCTCCAAACCCGTCCTGAGAGAGAGAGAAAGAGAAAGAGAGAGAAAAAAAAGAAAGAGAGATCTTTATTGCTTCCATAAAAAATAGAAAATGAACATGCATTCCCATTTTCAAATAACAGTTCTCTCTCTTGTCATGAAGGCCACAGTCCTGTTTCAACATTTTTGACTTATTTTCAAATGCAAGAACAACTATATATTTTCAACTGTTTCACATGAAGGAAGCTTTTCAATGAGCAACTTCGATCATGTGCAGAAAAAATATGATATATCAATACTATAGCGATACTATAACATCTCTGCATTTGAATGGATCTCTATGGGAATTGGGGGGTGGGACTAGATTTAGCTGCAAATTACGCTGGTACAGTATGGAATACATGGTTGATAAAATGGCTGTAAGTCAGCAAGGGTCTGAGGTATCAAAGGAGCCACAAACCATCACTCTGCTGCCAGATATGCAGGAGATATGGATGGATCACGAAGGGTTGTTCCTCCTGACAAATGTTCCGATTTAACTCTACCTAAGTTATCTATTGAAGTTATTCATCCATATCTGCTGTATTTCTGGCAGCAGAGTGATGGTTTAAGGCTCGTTTGATACGTCAGACCCTTGATGACTTAGAGCCATTTAGCCAACCATGTATTCCATACTGTTCCAGTGTAATTTACAGCGAAATCTAGTCCCACCCCCCAATTCCCATAGAGATGCATTCAAATGCAGAAGTTATAGTATCGCTTGTAAGAGTACCAGAAAATAAGATATCAAGAGTATTTTGATATTGTTGGGTCACAGACATCAGGGGGGGCTATGTACAAAAGGTTCTATAATTTCTAAACGGTTCATCCGATATGGATGAAAATACCCCCAAATTAAAGCCGACAGTCTGCACTTCAACCTCAGCCTGCAATTCAACCAATTGTATCCTTTCAAACTCAAAGTGCTAGAGTACAGAACCAAAATAACAACGAGATGACTGATAATTTTGCAGCGGTCTCTTGATTTTTTCCAGAGCTGTATATATATGTAGTCTTTTCAGCTGTTGCTTTTGCGCAGTGAAATTTTAATGATAATTCATAAATCAGCTGCTCTATTGTTGGGAAAGTGAATAAAAGTCTCAAATATCTGCACTATAACGGGGTCCAGATGCGAACACTCATGTGCCGTGGGTCCCATTTCACTGTTTCCACGGTTACATGATAATTCAGCTGTGTCAGCCGAAGGGTCCGCTAAGGCACCAATACAACCCAAAACACTGATCTCAGAGCAGTCTAACCCACTGATCTCAGAGCAGTCTAACCCACTGATCTCAGAACAGCCCAAATCATCCCAAAATAGCCTCAGCTGCAATTTTTTTTTTTTTTGCAGTTTTCTTTTCCAGGTTTACGTTATTGAGACATTACATTTCACCATAAAACACAAACCAACTTGGCATACAAAAGATAGACTACATCTACAACTCACCTGAGCAGCAGGAGTTTGTATTTACGGCTTACAGTGTTCAAAAACAAGTTTTAATGAACATGGAACAACGATGTGAATTTCAAATGAGCTCCTGTTGTCATGAAAATAAATTAAGATGTTTTTACATTTACCCACTGAAATATTGGCACCAACCATGAGAACATTTCTGTGATTTTTCTGCTGGGGCCCCTGAGAGGTAGGAAGCTGGGGGCCCCTGAGAGGTAGGAAGCTGGGGGCCCCTTAGAGGTAGGAAGCTGGGGGCCCCTGAGAGGTAGGAAGCCGGGGCCCCTGAGAGGTAGGAAGCCGGGGCCCCTGAGAGGTAGGAAGCCGGGGCCCCTGAGAGGTAGGAAGCCGGGGCCCCTGAGAGGTAGAAAGCCGGGGCCCCTGAGAGACGGAAAGCTGAGGCCCCTGAGAGACGGAAAGCTGGGCCCCCTGAGAGACGGAAAGCTGAGGCCCCTGAGAGACGGAAAGCTGGGCCCCCTGAGAGACGGAAAGCTGAGTCCCTGAGAGGTAGAAAGCTGGGGCCCCTGAGAAACGGGAAGCTGGGGCCCCTGAGAAACGGGAAGCTGGGGCCCCTGAGAAACGGGAAGCTGGGGCCCCTGAGAGGTAACGGGAAGCTGGGGCCCCTGAGAAACGGGAAGCTGGGGCCCCTGAGAGGTAGAAAGCTGGGGCCCCTGAGAAACGGGAAGCTGGGGCCCCTGAGAGGTAGAAAGCTGGGGCCCCTGAGAAACGGGAAGCTGGGGCCCCTGAGAGGTAGGAAGCTAGGGCCTCTGAGAGACGGGAAGCTGGGGCCCCTGGGGCAGCTGGAATCCCACCTGTTCCTTCCGGAGTCTCGGAAACCTTTGGCAAATGGGTTTCTGTCGATTTTTAGCCGCGTAATCTGTAAGTAGGAACATTAATTAATGAAGCACAAACAGAGATATAAAAACACAACAAATACATTTAAAAACAAGGCATCACGCTTTTTTTGTATATTATGGTCAGTGCTGATTGGTGTTCCAGTCCAGTCTGTTCTCTGTGAGCCGTCTGATTAGACAGTGCTGTTCTGTGAGCTCTCTGATTGGACGGTGCAGAGACACACACAGACCTGCTGGTTCTGGTAGGCGGTGACTGTGGTGAAGACGGTCTCAGGGAAGCTGAATGATCGGACTCCCTCTCCGGTTGGAAGCGGTTTAGTGGCTGAGAGCTGGATGCTGGAGTCCTTCCTGATCACATGAACACGCGGCCGATACTTATGCATGGAGTGCAGGATGATCTGAGACCAGAAAACACACGTGAGTGAGTGTGAGTGTGTGTGTGTGTGTGTGTGTGTGTGTGTGTGTGTGTGAGAGTGAGTGAGTGTGTGTGTGTGTGTGTGTGTGCAGGGGATGTGTATCTAGGTGCGTGTGTGTGCGTGTATAGAGTGTGTGTGTGTAGGGGCTGTGTATCCCGGTGTGTGTGTGCAGGGGATGTGTATCTAGGTGCGTGTGTGTGCGTGGTGTGTGTGTGCAGGGGATGTGTATCTAGGTTTGTGCGTGTATAGTGTGTGTGTGTGTGTGTGTGTGTGTGTGTATTCATTCTACACACACTAGCACACAGTGTTGCTGCCCTCCCACTCACATGTCCCTGGTCTTCCAGATCGTTGTTGGTGAGCTTCAGCTTGTCAAAACTGACCACCTGCCTGGTCCAGGTATGCCCAGAGGCCAGCGAGTCGGGGTGCAGGTACACACGTGGGGGTACGGGGGAGTCCGCATTACCCGCCACCATCCATTTAGAGCTGTGATACACATACCTGGAGAGGAACCCCAAAAACACAGGGGTGTACCTCTCAAAAATTAAAACACGACCCACCCAAATAAATAAATAAATAAATAAACACCAAACCCACACAAACACATCTCCTATGTTTAGGATTTCAACAGGTAAAAACATCCTGAATCACAGCCCTACGGAACCAGGGATTGGAGCTTGAATATGTAACCATAGCAACACAAAGTCTCAATGCATACACCAGGATGCCAGGAATGAGTAGTGTGTGTAAAGTTAATATCTGAGTAAAGAGAAGCTCCTGACCGTAGCTAAGGCTGCGAGCCATAGGAGGGGCCTGCTATTAAGGTCACTAGCCATAGGAGGGGCTCGAGGCTCTGGTCACTAGCCATAGGAGGGGCTCGAGGCTCTGGTCACTAGCCATAGGAGGGGCTCGAGGCTCTGGTCACTAGCCATAGGTGGGGCTCGAGGCTCTGGTCACTAGCCATAGGTGGGGCTCGAGGCTCTGGTCACTAGCCATAGGTGGGGCTCGAGGCTCTGGTCGCTGGCCTCAGGAGAAGCTGCTGCTTAGGGCAGAAAAAGAGTCCCGCTGCGACAGCTGGTTGTCTTTAGTTCTGGCTGCGGATTTCAGGGGGAACGTGCTCTGCCTCGCGCAAGATTTCTCCTCAAGAGAGAAAAGCACAGAGACCTCTCATTCGGGGGTCTGGTTAGAGCTCGCCATCATTAAATAACCCGCCCTCCTGTCACGCCCTGCCCCCCACACACACACAGAGCACGGCAGACCTCCTGTAATCCCCCGTTGGTGAGGTTTAGGGTTGCAGTCCATGTTGTAGGGTTGTAAGTGTTAAAGCACAGAGACGCATCAGTCTGGCACAGAGCTGCAGTTCTGATTATTCTCTAATAAATCTGCCGTCTGGCACCAGCACAGTCAATAAAGATGCAACCTTATGTGACACATGCTGGAGAAGATGAGATAGCTTCCCCCGCCACCCTGTACCTCTACACGCACCTACAGGGGTGCACACGCACACTCGCACTCGCACACGCACACGCACACTCACACATTGTGCATTGCAAAGCAGCGCTTTCATGTTTTAAAATAGCTTAGTGACATCTGGACAGAATCACCTTCCCCTTCTGCACCGTTGTGCCTTTGAATAGAGCCTGAACATCAACAAGCGTTACTATAGGCTGGCAGAAGAGCAGCCTGAACATCAACAAGCGTTACTATAGGCTGGCAGAAGAGCAGCCTGTACATCAACAAGTGTTACTATAGGCTGGCAGAAGAGCAGCCTGAACATCAACAAGCGTTACTATAGGCTGGCAGAAGAGCAGCCTGTACATCAACAAGCGTTACTATAGGCTGGCAGAAGAGCAGCCTGAACATCAACAAGCGTTACTATAGGCTGGCAGAAGAGCAGCCTGAACATCAACAAGCGTTACTATAGGCTGGCAGAAGAGCAGCCTGTACATCAACAAGCGTTACTATCGGCTGGCAGAAGAGCAGCCTGAACATCAACAAGCGTTACTATAGGCTGGCAGAAGAGCAGCCTGAACATCAACAAGCGTTACTATCGGCTGGCAGAAGAGCAGCCTGAACATCAACAAGCGTTACTATAGGCTGGCAGAAGAGCAGCCTGAACATCAACAAGCGTTACTATAGGCTGGCAGAAGAGCAGAAATACTGCTGGGAAATGAGCTGGATAAAGTAATGGATCATTTCACATCTTCTTAAGGCTGCTTTTCATTTTACACAAGGGCATAAGCTGAAACAAACTCAGACAACTCCATGTTTGATCAGTAAATAATTCCACATTTCCACAGAGACTCTAAAGAGGGTGAAATAAAAACACAGACATTCCACAGGATGCAAACCCAGTGCCTGCAATGGCTTGTGGGAAATTCCCTCAAGAATATTCTGCTTAATTTTACAAGCATATTTTAAAAGTCTTTTGTGACTTTGTGGTACTTTAAAGTATTTCTCAATAAAATTACACCCCCCCCCCCTCTCTCTCTCTCTCTCAGTAAATTCCTTGAGCATCATTATCTATAAAATCCAATACTCTTGACATAAAAGTCCATAAACTTCTTTCGCATCTCATTTAAACCGACCGATCATTTAAACGGATCCTCCAATCAGACTTATTGTAGCCACAGCAGAGTGGTCCTGGTCTCCTTGGCAACCTGTTAGCACACAGCAGGCTGCTCACAGACAGGACCCCAGACAGACCAGTACTGAAATTATCCTTCAACCCCCAAACAAGATACACGGCAGAGAACGTCCGCCTTCTACCACCTCTACAGTTATAGCCCTTTCACCCCAAAGCAACGACCCGGGTTTGCCTTTGGTGTGAAGCGGTCAACCCAGGATATCCGTCCCGGGTCGAACACGGCTCGGCTTCAGTGTGAAAGGGGCGACGCGTTTACTCTACACAGCATGGTTATCGGACCGATCCTCAACATTGTCTTTATCTTGTGCAGAAATTATGTTCCGAAACTTTTATATAAGTGATGGAAACTGTACATCTTATTGGTGTGGAGTATATACCTGTACATCTTATTGGTGTGGATTATATACCTGTATGGATTATATACCTGTATATCTTATTGGTGTGGATTATATACCTGTATATTTTACTGGTGTGGATTATATACCTGTATATTTTACTGGTGTGGATTATATACCTGTATATTTTATTGGTGTGGATTATATACCTGTATATTTTACTGGTGTGGATTATATACCTGTATATTTTACTGGTGTGGATCATATACCTGTATCTCTTGTTGTCCACAGGTACAATGTCCATGGCGATGTAGTACTGCTGCTGAGGATCCAGACCAACGATCCTCACTCTCATTGCAGGAAACATCCTCCTGAGAGAGAGAGCAAGAGAGAGACAGTGAGCAGCGTGCTTTAGCCTGAGAGACAGTGAGCAGCGTGCCATAGCCTGAGAGACAGTGAGCAGCGTGCTTTAGCCTGAGAGACAGTGAGCAGCGTGCTTTAGCCTGAGAGACAGTGAGCAGCGTGCTTTAGCCTGAGAGACAGTGAGCAGCATGCTTTAGCCTGAGACAGTGAGCAGCGTGCTTTAGCCTGAGAGACAGTGAGCAGCGTGCTTTAGCCTGAGAGACAGTGAGCAGCGTGCTATTTAAAAAAAATGTTTCGACCCTCCATTATACTGAGGGTCGAAACACCCTTTTGTTTACATTATTATTGTGCAGTTTTGATGCAGTTTTGTCGTTTTATGTTAGCAATGGCTTTGGCAACACTATGCTGATGTGTGGTCGTGCCAATTTTAATTTGAGAGAGAGAGCGCGAGAGCGAGTATTTTGACACCATTACATTTATTTTATTCAATCATTGAACAACACCCCCGTTTTCACAGTAAAATATGATTTTGCGCCTATTTTCAGTGGTTTGTATTTTTATATCCTCGTGTTAAACAAGGCCCTACTAATTACACTAATTACACTAATGTGAAAGGTAGGACGCAGCTTTAGAAGTTAATATTTAAGTTTAGCTTATGAACATTTCGCTCCGCGCACAGCAAATATTCGTGAAATTAAAGAATGCTGTGTTTCCGAGAGACACTGCACGCTCAGTGCACGAGCTGACCAAGAATCATTCCCGTTCTCCTGACAATCTGGAATCAATACGTCCTTGGCAATTTCATAAATCCGAGACCACGTCGGGAACTATGTTAAATTGTTCATAATTCGGCCATATTAAAGCGTAAGGAAAAAAATACAGAAATAGATTTTAAATTAATGCCTAATTTTACACTTCAAAAAGCTTTCCTTTTCATTCATGCACGCAATTCAATTTTCTATTAAAAAAAAAAGCCCCCCCCCCCCCCTTTTTCAAAGGAAAGGGTTATGATGCGGAACATGGTGAAAGTAATTGCATTTAAAGGGCATGTCCAAAAGTAAATTAAATTTAAAAAGCAATTTGAAAAAGACGCAATAATTTCCGGTTATTGCAAAGCCCTGGTACAATATTGTCATTAGTTGTGAAGTGTTCATATATTTCTTTTTTGTTTTAAGTCTTTTCAAAGATATTGTAAACAGTTCAGAAAACAGCACTGTGATATACAATCACTTCCTAGTATAGCACAACAACTACCAATAATAGGCCTAATATAGTTTGTTTGTTTAGTACGAGGCTATACAAAGCCTACAATTGAAACTTTTATAATAGCCTATTATATAAAATACACAGTTAAATACAAACTTTTTAAAAATGCAACAACTAGGCTACCTGTTGATCACAATTATGATTATTTTTTTAAAAACCTACAGAAATAGGAAATATTATATAACATAGTTTCGAAGTGACAATAATATATTATCTGAATAATTGTTCTTCCATTGTATTGTTAACAATTGCAATTAATTCCATTCGAAGTTAGAAAATTTCAACGAATACATGGTAAAATAGCTGCTATCAGTACTATTTTAACTGCATAACGGTTTCTCTTCATGTTTACACAAATGTTGTTACGACGAACAAAATACATAGCCCACTAATTTCAGAAAATACTTTTATATTTAAGGCATAACAGAAGTTAACAAGAAATGCAGTAGACTATGCTAATTTAATATAAAACTCAATATAAAAATTCTAAACGTCATGAAACCCATGCGTGTTTTTTTCATTGGTGGCGTTTCCACTCTTACTAGCTAGATGAGCCAATTGTTGAAATTTTTGCCTCTATAAATTATAAACAAATTATAACATGAGGCCGGCAACTATTAGCATTATAAACGCCGGCTCGAAATAGTGTGTGTGTGTGTGTGTGTGTGTGTAGGAGGGAGAGAGCTTTATAACAATCTATAAAATTGGATTAAAATACATTCAAGTATAAATATTACACTTGACTAGCCTACATTTTGTATAAATATTTGCCTATGTTTCAGGTTTTCTATTACACATAATTATAAAATGATGGCCTGTCAACTTTTTTCTAACTTTGACAAGTAAACGCAAGCGTAACACTTTCTTCACAAACTCAGTTTGGCGAGCTAGTTTGAGCAATTACTGAATTAGTCAAGCGTCAAATAGGACAAATGTTGGCTGAATCCCAGACGACGTGTTGATTAATTTAAAACAGCCCACTTTGGTTTATGTATTGTAGCCTATGTGTACAAATACAACCGTTTTAATAACCATAGGTCTACAGTGGTTACGACACGTAACATTCAGTTTTGTGATTCTCGTAGGCCTAGCCCTTTAATTACGTTTTAAATGGTTTATAGTTTACAGAAAACCATGACCTTGACGGTTTTTACCACATTTAAAAACAAAAGAATAGTCCACATAAAAACGGTCATACCAAGTTCAAAGCCGCAAAGAATGCTAAACTAATCTAGCAATCCTCTTTTTTTTAATCGAGATGATCATAAAATTATACATGCTCACGGAAATACCACGTGACCCCGGCGCAAGAAAGAGAACGGGAGAGGTCTTCCGAGGAAATGCGCGGGTTAAGTTATATACCCGGTTTGTAATATAACTACTGCCCCAAAGAGCAAGAAAACCAAAAACACATTTCAAACGCAACTAATTAGAAACAGCTCAGATTGGCACATTCTCACAGACGGGTAAACCCTCACGCGTCAGATCGGACCAGTGCTTACAGAGCAGGGCTCGCGCCTTCCACAGAACCCTCTTGCCCTCGTGCGCAGCACATTAGCAGCACTTAGCACAGCAGTAGGCTACACGTGCTCGTGAACAATATGAACGGTCTAATTATGTATACCTCTCTACTCAAGCATTGTTTATTAAAAGGTAATGTATTATGTTTGAATGTTACTTATTATCGATTCATAATTTCCATGAGTAGCAGACTTATCATAATTGATTTAAAGAACTGGGAATATTGACCAATTATTTAATTTGTTAATTACTTGCGGGTGGTTTGCATTGTTCGCACTGGAGAAAGAGGGAAGGAGGTCAGTCACCTGCCCGCTTTCGTGATGATCATCTCCGTGCCGATGTCATGGAAACGCTTCCAAAGGTCGGCGCACTGCAGCTCCACTCGGATATCCTCCATGGGAGAGGGGGTGCAGGTGGTGGGGCACAGGTCTGCCTGGTAGCCGAAGCAGCAGGGCGTCCCGTCCGCGAGGCCCTCTCCGTCCGAGCTCGGGCTCGGGCTCGCCTCTGAATCTGACAACAGCGGGCGCAAACAGGCTCACAACACGCCAGCACCCTTAAAATCCACCCTGACATAGTGTTCCGTTAATCTCAAAGTGTAATATTAGTCTCGATTAATCTGATAATGTGCAAGTCAATACTGCTTAACAGTAAACTTAAATTTAAGTTAAGTCAATTTAAAAAAAATATTCTACTGTGATCAAGTGCATTTAATCTTTGTTGGAAATTATATTAGCGTTGAATTAACATCGAACATACAGTGTGTATATAGGCCGGCTGCAACACTATGGTTTAAGGATGAGTTTATCTGCATAGCGGGCCCCGGGGACAGTTAAAATGGGGCGTACTGCCACAACGTTTTTCCCGCACCACTGTGGTTTAAGGTAAAGTCCATATAGGCCTACATGATTAATAATAATAATAATAAGACAGATGCTTATTAATATGTTCACATTAGTGCGTGATATGTTGTCCTTGTATTGTTAAATTTTGTAAAGAAGGCAATTGCAATAAACAACAAATATTAATCCCGGAAATGTTGTGCCAAAACGAGCCTCGGTCAGGACAGTAGTGACTAATAATAAATCTAGTTATTACTGTAATCTGTCAACTTTGACGGCCTGCAACATTTAACGGGCCAGGTGCGCGAATGTTCTCCAGACTCAACTTGCACTATAGACGGGAAATCTCAACTCAAGCTTTTATGACACAAATAAAGGCTCATTTTAGTCTGTGCATAAAATATACTGGGCCCCGTCGCTTCAGGCAGGGAATGCACATTAAAACAGATTAATAATTTTAGTTTAATTAAGGTCTGTGAATAGTTTGATTACTCAAACACAATACTAAGAAAAACTCTGCTCACGCTTTTAGGATACCAACTTGTTTACATTAATCAATTTATGAAAATATGTTGAATATTGTTTCACAGAGCAAATAAAAAATTGAAGATTAAAACATATACAGGTAGGTCATGTATTTCATTCAACCGCTTTGCCATTCATGTACAGTAATTATGTGGTATTTTTATTGTTTTTTAAACATGATTGTGGTGAATGTTTTGTCACAACCAGTGGTAAAGGTGAGACTCCATCACTTGCTCAAAGAGAATTCCGATCGCTGAAGTGGATTAAACAGGCTGTGTAAGCTTAGTGTATTACAAAGTGTGCATTTTCACTAACCTTTCACTAACTTTTTGGCCTACCCACATCTACTTTTCAGACCTACAGTTTGACAATTGTAAATGGTAAAAACAATATCTTGGTCTCATTGTAATCACAAAGACTTGCCGTACAACATGGGCCATGTTTTTTTACATGAATTAATTAAGAATTAATATAATCTAATCATCTCAAAACTACATTTAAAATTTTTGCTAAAATGTTCATATGTGTTATGCAGTCCAATGTATACACATGCCAACTGTGGGATCTCTTGTACTTTTTGGTTTACAGTACTATTACAAGGGGTGGGATTAAAACATTCTCCTGTCAGTAAGAACAAATATAAACCTCCCAAAAGTATGGTGAAGAGAAGTTGAAAGCAACCCATCAGACAATCAAAACTAAATTTGAGAACTTTTATAAATCTTTAAGAGTGAACTGGTCCGTTTCAGGATTTTGTGCCAAATTCTGCTCCTAATTATTTAATTGGCACAATCATATCTTGATCTGACACTTGCACAAGCACCAGCTACAGCCACAGTATGCAAGTATATCCTAAAGATTTTACTGCTCAAGTACAGGAGTGACCCACGGAGTTTATAGAGCCATCAGAAAATTTCATCTAAGGTAAGTGGTTGGAACAAAAACCAGGATCCCTTGCGGCCCTTGTAATAGTGTTATAAATCAAAAAGTCAACGGTCTGAAAGTAGACGCGAGTAGGCCAAAAATGGAGTGAATATGGACACTGTCCCTAATTTTCTTAACGTTGGTTTGTGTTTCTTTTTTCTCAAAGGTCTATACCAATGATCCCCAAACAACCTGCAGAGAACTCAGCTAAAAATACTCAGTTAAAAACCTCAGATTCATCACATACCTAACAAACCGTAAAAAATAATACTGCAGCCTTTACACTTCCCAAACCACCGTATTATCAACACCAAATAAGTCTAATTATTATTTTCTCATTCCAATCGAACACAATTCATAATTAAGATAATGGGGGGTGTACTTACTACACCGTTATGAATCCTACATTATGACCCTCAGATCCTGCACCCCTCCTCAGGTCTGTAGGGATTTAAAATGAACCCCTGAAGCATGATGTTTGGGCACTGCAGCACGCAGACATGGGAGATAACTGTCGACATGGTTACATTTTAATTTAATTTAATTAGATGCACTACAGTTATCATACAAAGTATGATTATAATAATCTCCTCAGGATGGCTGTAAAGGGCCAGCCTGTATAGATATGGCTTTGGCTGGATAGTTTCCATTATTCTAAATTTCAATATAGGACGGGTGAGAGAGAATAGCGGCACCAACCTGCAACTACATGCAATACTCATCTGTAAACAATTCTAAACACAAGTCTGAGGTAGAATAAATACACACACACAGAAAGAGAAAGAGAGATTCCATTTAAATTATATAATGCATCTTCTCTCTCCTTTCAGGGGGTGGCGTTCACCTGGCTGTAAGAAGCGCGCGCATGTGAAAGAAGCGCCACGAAAGCCACACCCAGCACCCCACATAATCTATTCAGGATTAATTTAAATCCGTCGAAACCGCCAGTTTCGACAGAATTAATCCAGTTTATTAGCTAGGGGCATGGGGAGGCGAATGCCGGCTAAACACTGTCTACACTCTGCACCCGACCTCTACATTGGTATTCGTCTCCGCGTGGAGAAAAATGTGTGAGATGTGCGTCAGCCTCACTCGATCTCAAATCACGTAGGGTTACATTTCCCCTGGCTCTGAGTTGATGGGTGAACAATGCACAGACGGATTTGTATTTTGTGTTTCACGGTGCTATGTAGTTCATTAACAATACTGAAATCCCAGGGACAGTGAGATGGCTAGCTCACTTCAAACTGATCGAGCAAGAGTTGGGAACTGACAATGGCTCCAGATTAGCGACCGCTAGCCGATCATCTGAATGGGTATCATATTCTATCCCTGTCGTTTACGGATTGACCTAATGTCCTTCTCTAGGGAATTGTTTTAACGTGCATAATTTAGCTGGGGTTTACCTGAGCAGTTCAGTCTTAGCTATCAAATATATCAGATATACGACGGCAGTGTCATAGGCTACCCGGGACTTTAACTTGTAACCCCCTGAGAGAATGTCCACTACCGCAAGGCCAACACAATACTGCCAGCCATTTTAAAATGTCCTCGGTGGATTAACGATTCCTGGATAAGAGACTAATTGGACATTTTAAAGACAAGATGAGCAGATGATGTTAAATAGCACCAGCACAGCACGTGCAGAAGGCGCAGTTATTTTCTTCCAGCGGTGAGTTGAGTTTTTGGGCTCAGTAATCAACAGCGTGTTAGCACACTTATAAATATCGATTTGAAATGTGAATTTTGATATTAGCACATATTTATCAGTATCTTAATATGTCTGACTCAGTAAGAAAACAACGCTAATGGTTAATGGAAAAGACAATAATATAAACAAGTAGGCAACGAATCCACACAAAACGCAATATATGCCTATTTGACAATACATTTTTTATTTTATTTTGAGACTATTTAAGGCATTTCAGATTTTTAATTACATGCGTAGAGTAGCTCATCATAAGAAACAATAGAAGAATATAAGGAGCCAAACAAGGCATCTTGATGGTACGAACCGTTTACCAAGGTTTGTATTAGCCTATAGCCTATACATCCTGTGCATTTTCTAATGCAATCTTTTTTCTTTTTTACTGAGAATAGTGCTTGATGGAAACCACATTTCAGCAAGAGCCGTGAAAATACGCAGGAGATGAAACAAAGATGTAGAGAATTTAGAGCAGGTGTTAAAGAGATGTTTCTGAATTTTCAACACGTCGCAAATCTGGTTAATTTCCGTAACGCTCTGGTATCAATAGAAATAGTATACAATTCATTTTATCCAGCATTTTAAGATTTTTATCAGCAGGTCCATGAGTGTATTTTCTATGTAAGAAAAAAATCACTTATCGGTTTAATTCAAAGTAGGCTACGACTTCGGCACCCCGCGGCTAAAAATGTAAAAGCCTGTTTCACGACGTTTACAGATTTGTTTGATAGGTGTAGGCCTCTGTGTGCGTAAGCTATATACGCTGTTTAAAGTCGCACACGATGGCCTAAATCTTCAAAAAAGATGCACAGAACCGGATCACAGACGAATTTTCAATCTGCACATATCCGCGCATTGAAGCTGCATGCGCGTGCAGTCACCACAGTTACTCTCCGAAGTTCACTTTCCGGCCGAGTCAAGCTCTTGGGCCTCAATCAACACACTAAATACAGGCCGCTGTCTGAGGGACGTGGATCGAAGGGAATGGTCGGCTGCTTCTCCCGTGTTGACATCTGAAGTCTCTGTACCGTGAAGAAAGGTAACACAACCCCCATGGTTTGAGAGAGATCTTTAATAGGCTACCAAGCTTCACGCGTTCCAGACGGCACGTTTCGGTGAACTTTCTTATAGATCTCTGCAAGCAGCCCACTTCGCATGCCTTATGATCTTAAATTATCCTGTCTTTTTTTGTGTACAAATTCACCTTTGGAAATTTAACGAACGTTGTGTATTGTAGTCTACAATTTACTACTGATTTTAAAACGAATAGCCTATTTATCCACAATGTTCTTAATTATAGGCTATTCGCCTTGAAACTATAGTAGACTTTTATCAGTATTGCGAGGCGTCATTTTTCGCTGTGGAAAAATAGGAATAAATACACGCATTCTAAAGATAAAGTGTAGGCCACCGCCACCGCCACCAGTAGAATAAGTATCCCTTGGAAGAAATTTTTTGGTGGACAAAGTGAAACGTGGTGAGATTGAGCGCTTTAGTAAACTGGCTCCATCCTTGCTTGCATGGTTTTTACATTAGTAGGCGATTTTCTTTGGTCGATAATGAGTTGGCTAATTTTCCAGTCCGTTAAACTGAATTATCTGCGAGGGGAAACGGCTACCGTTTCTTCTGTTCCTGTAGGTCTATATCTGTCATGCGTAATAGCCTAAGGTCATTATTTTTTCAAGAATTTACAAACAAGAAATTCATGCTAAACCGATTAGATTAGCATACATGTTCGAACTTTCTGCACATGGCTACTGGTAGTTTATTAGGCTACCTAATAATCTCCACACACAAAATAAAAACTGGACAGTAGGCCTACATGAATGTAATGTAATGTACATTTCATTGTATAAAATATTGATAAGTGGAAAAAAAAATTGTGCTTGCACGGATGATGCGTAGTTAAATTACACGTAATATTCTCGTTTAGAATAACCTTTCCCAATATTCGGTCGTCAGCTTGTTGGTTTAAAACAAAAGTAGGACAACCCAATAGGAGCTGGTTTAAATTTGAATGAAAGCTGTTGCCAAGTAGATCTACATATGCATTACAGGGCGGAGAAATCAGAAACACGTTTCAAAGACGAAGTAAAGAAATAGTAACTATTAGTCATTTGGAATTTAAGCGAATTTTAAATAGTAGCTATTATTTTTAAGGGGACAGACTATCTGGCCTACACATTGCGTATCTCTACAAACCTGGAATGTATTCTACTTCTACAGAATATTAGGCTACCTTCACTATCTAGCAACAACAGTCAAAATGCAAAATCTATTTATTATTAGAAGATGTATTCATTTATTCTCCATCATTCATACTATATTGCTTGATTATATTTTATATATTTAGGTCCCTCACTCAGTTCTCGGAGGCGATAACCATTCGTATGGGCCTTGATATGTTCGGTTAGACCAGGGGTAGGCAACCCTGGTCCTAGAGAGCCGCAGGGTCTGCTGGTTTTTGTTTTCACCTTAAACACAGCAACTAATTAGACCAAAGAAACCAGGTGAGGTGAGTTAACTGTGTAATCAACTGCTCTAATTGACCAATTAAGTGGTGAGTAACAACAAAAACCAGCAGACCCTGCGGCTCTCTAGGACCAGGGTTGCCTACCCCTGGGTTAGACAAACGTCACACCTGCACAGTAAAATGTTCAGTGTTAGTTAAACAATACCATAGATTGTCATACGAGTCCAATAGGGACCAAATTTACACTACTCCAAGGGTTAATTTAACACTGAACATATTACTGCGTATAGGCTACTCAGGGGTGTCAAACTCCGGTCCTGAGGGTAGCAGTGTCTGCTGGTTTTTGGTGTGTTTCAGCACAAGTGATTAATTTAAGTCACTGATTGGCTAAGAAGTCCAAACACCTTGTTCTCAAAGCTTTAACTGGGTGCTAATTAAAAGGAAACCACACCCCTGGGCTACATTATCCGAAACATTTGCTTTCATTGAGATAAAGAACCACGATGAAATGGCATTTAAATATTAGCCTACTGGAAGACAAAAAAAAAAAAACGTCTGCGATCAAATCGAACTGAAACCGTGCACGTGCACACGAACAGCTGCTGAGCATGAAAACAAAGTGTCTCTCCGCGCGGTTCACATTTGTGCCAGGCCTGGTTTAACCATAGTAGCTTATTTTCAATTTTCATAACAGGCAGCAACGACTGATTAAAGATGATGGTTAATTAGGCTACAGAACCACACTGGAACACATATGTATGGAAAAAAAATTGTAATATGATAACATCGTTACTAAGTTAGGAATACAAATAATATGAAGTAGCTAGTCCAGGGGTAGGCAACCCTGGTCCTAGAGAGCCGCAGGGTCTGCTGGTTTTTGTTGTTACTCACCACTTAATTGGTCAATTAGAGCAGTTGATTACACAGTTAACTCACCTCACCTGGTTTCTTTGGTCTAATTAGTTGCTGTGTTTAAGGTGAAAACAAAAACCAGCAGACCCTGCGGCTCTCTAGGACCAGGGTTGCCTACCCCTGAGCTAGTCTATAGTTATAAATGTATTCGAACAGTCGAAAAACGAAGCTATTGGGCTACTTGAATATAGGCTATCATTATTTATTCTTTGGCCTATTAAATGTTGTTTTCTATAGCCCATGCATTATATAGGTCAACACGTCGAAAGTCGAATAAAGAATGTTTACTCTGAATTAGCCTAAAGATTATTCGGGGAATATTGTTTTTACTCAACTATCCTCACGTGACATAGCCTAATCCATGTTTACAACGTCTCGTGGAATTATTTTTTGACCAACAAATATGTGATGGATAAATAATATCGATGAAATCAGAAGCTTTCTATTAATAGCCTATGGTCTCAATTTTACACTAACCTTGATCAATGGCCGGGCAGTGCGGGATTTCCTCCTCGGCTCCTAAATGTCCGTTGGTGGCGAGGCTTTCCATGGACAATTCCAACCGTTTCTCCTCACAGCCGCGGAGTTTCCTCTTTTTGTTTGCACCGATTAGAGCTTCTACCGAAAAGGCGTGCGCTCGCGAGCTCAAAGCGGCGGCGGATCGCCTCCCTTCACTCATTTCTTACGAGGGAAATCCAAAACAACGAGTGGATAAAAACTCAGTCCACAAAGTGCATTGATCAAAAATGCGCCCGCCAGACAACATTCTCCAGACGTAATACAAAAACTACGACTATCAAAAGCTGTCCACATAAGAATTATCTGATGGAGGAGGTTCCATGTTTTTGAGGCTTACTGCCAGCTGGACACGCAGAAAACTTTGTTTTGACGGAAGACCTGCATGAATTCACTGTGGTCAGTCTGCCTCTTTCCTTCTCCTTATTCCCACCCCTTTCTCTCTTTCTCTCTCTCTCTCTCTCTCTCTCTCTCTCTCATTAATACGCGCACTTCTGGAGATACAACTTCTGGAATCTTTTGGAGGTCAATCCCTCATCTCCTGTCAAATCCTTACACCCAATAGGAAGCGTGGAACGAAAAATAACCTAAACATATCGTTCAATGACTATTTCGCGCAGTTTAATCTAAAGCTGCAGTTTTCTTTTGCCTACTCAATCGAAGTACTGTACAAGTGTTCACCTCCTCACGTCAAAAATCAATCACTGATGGTGAACTTAACGAGAGGATCACGTAGGCACAACCAAATATGTGTTTTATATTGGCCATTCAAGTTCTATATTATCTCTATATTGTTAAATATTCAGAAATAGTTCGACCCAACGCGCATAGTTTAGTGAATAACGCGAGTAGTCTAATTTGTATTCGTTGCGAGGGTAAAATGCACGAAAATATATATATTTTTATATTCAATATTTGATTTATACTTATGCCTTCTGAAGAGTATAAATTACTAACGTGTGGGGATTTACCTCTAGTTCTGTTGAATTTGACATTCTTATTTTAATTTTAATTAGTAAGTAACCGAATGATGGAACTGTTGATTCGTGAAGCAATGCGCTATTGACAAATAGCAAAGCCAGAGAAGCTAAAAAGCCTTCAGAACAAGGTGTTCTTAGCGCGTGGGCTATACTATACGCTCCTTTAATAAATGTTACTGAAGGAGTGCATATAAATATGAGTTTCATTTTGGTGAAAAGGTTGAAAATGTATTTTACATGCCCAACAACGTAACGTTGTAGCGTCGCCTAAATAAATGCACGCAGAGGTTTATAAAAAAAATAAAAAGTAGGCTAGGTTATTGCAGGCCTACAAGTTTTCGATTACGTTCGAATATAAAGCAAACATTAGCATTTGATTAATTTAGTGCGCACTTCTCAAATTCAGTATCATTCATGAGCAGAGTGTAATTTTATATATGAACAAAATACGAATATTAATTACAGCATAAAATGTACCCACAAGGGACAGGCTAATGATCGAGACAAGGTTGCTATTATTACAACGGGCAATATGGACAGACAGGACAGAACAAAAAATAAATAAATAATTATAAAAAACCCATAACACCTAGTGCAACTAAATGGTAGAGTTTGGTATTAAATTTAAATGACCAAGTCGTAAAACGTTTTACTATTTCCACGAAATAGAAAATCTGATAAATTGTCTGATAAATTAATATTTATTTTGTTACGGGGCTACTTTTACAAAAAACTGCGCGCGTGTGTGTGTATATAAGAAGAGATTTTATTACTAAGTGAAAGCATATGGAAGTTTAGCTTCGTCTGCATTTATCCATTATAAAACAACCATTTGGGAAGACATGGCATCGTGTTCCTCTTTTTAGTTGTATAGGGTCGACACTGTAAAACCGAAATACAAATCTTACTAAATTAATTGAGTATTTAAAAAAAAAAAAAAAATTAACAAAAAGATTAGAGTTTAAATGAAGATAAAGACCAGTGAATGCTTTGACAAAAAAATAATAAAAATAGGTAGCCCTCAAACCATTTGAGTACACCAATATCTTTGGGTTTTACAGTGCGCGTGATGTAAGGAAATGCAAAATGCGCGAAGTAGTTACATTACAGCGTTCAACAACTAGGTGGTGTTTGTTTTCTTTACAAAACATATTTCCGTTTATAATGAATCAAATAAAAAAATAAAAATAAACTTCAACTGGTACTCTACGGCAAGAAAAGCCCAGAATTAACGTGTCGGTTTTATGAGAAACGAGGAGGGTCAGAGAGAAAAACTAACATTAGGAAGCAAGGCACATCATGGAGATTCACTCTCTCCCTCTCAGATTCTTTAACCCTTTTCCAAAAACTCTAAAATGACATATTTGGATATTCAGATATCACTTCCTCTCCTGTCGCTAGTGGGACGTATGCTAACGCTGCGCTGGTGAAGCACGGCCTGAGTGAAGTCACGATTTTGATGCGTCTTTACAACACATTTTCCCCTCTTCTCAATGACCCTGGGACCATGAGAGGTAGACCCCTGCCCTGTGGGGTGCTGCATTTAGACTCCGGCCCACCAGCGGAAGAGCCCGTCTGGAGTATATATTTCAGCCTACGTTTTTGGAAACGTGGACAATGTATTCTCGCGATCAGAAAAAGGGGCGATAAAAATAAAGCGCTTCTCTGTGGTTGCAGCATCTTAAGCTCCGTGTTCTTTACAAACCTACATTTGTACTGAAACAGGCCTTTCATCCATGCAGTTGGAAGTATTTTTTTTATTTAAATTTTTACCATAATCATTCTCAACGAGGCAGTAGAAATGTTAACACTCCTTTCACTAAATACTTCCACCTAGAACATGTCGCTCATAAAATCCTTTTTCAGGGAATTTTTTTATTTATGACCACTATGTTAATTCGTGGTATTATGTAGTAGGCCTGAGTTGTACACCAATCTCCAAAACACGAGCATTTCCCCCTAAACAATTAATCAGACCACAGGGCAAAGTGTCAATAAAACCACCCAACTGAACAAAACTGTCTTTAAGAAAGCAACGACAGGGCCAAGCTATCTTACCAAACTGTGAAGTTTCATAGGCAGGCTACTATACATTGAAAAAAAATTGGTATCCAAGTTTTTAATTCTTAAAATTGAATTGTAAGTAATCCCACATAACTGTGATGACCAGTAAACAAATCGGAACAATTGAGGACCGTGAGACCAGCCAGTGAAAAACAATAAGAAGTTACACTTCCAGTAATTGCATGCTAATTGGCAGGCTTGACTTGAGCAGATTGTTGGCTTACATTATTTATCTCGTCTCTATTAAGACCAGCCTTAATAGCTTTATTACAGAGATCAATGATTTCTGACACATTGAGTGGCTATCTCCCACACCATCTCAGGGTCCCTACATGCTCATTTAGCCTATGGTGCATATAGTGGGGTTTGATCCACTCTTTATTACTTCATTGTCAACATCATACACCATTTTTGTTCTGCCTTTTAACTGTTCAATGTTTTAGCACTAAGTAATGTAGATCATGTAGGCTAATGAACACATTGTTCTTTAACTCCTCAGAGAGGGATATTGAGTCTGAGCTTCATATCTGTGGGTAAGACTCCAATATAAGCCGTATCAGAAAACTATCCATACGGCGTTCTTCTTTGCTTTTTTTATTGTAAATTGTTCAGTAAATATCTTACACATGGCTGCGCTCAGCCGTTGACGGAAAATTCCTTTCCCCGACTCCGTACCTCGCGCCAGCCGAACTAACGGCATTCAGAGGTAAGCGTCTCTACGGAGGTCCTGGAGAAATTAACACAAAAATTAACAAAAAAAACAGCATGTAAAAACAACCATTTTAAAATGGGTTCAACTTAGTTTCTACAACAGGACTAAAAGTAATCGATAGCAATTACAAAATTGCATAGGCTATATGTTCAACACTGGCACAATGGAATAAACTTCAAACAATTTTGTGATATGCAGAGAATTTCCATAATATGGCGATTGTGAGGCCAATACGGATAGTGATATCTGGCTGGTCATACGGGCCGAGTGATATCTGGCTGGTCATACGGGCCGAGTGATATCTGGCTGGTCATACGGGCCGAGTGATATCTGGCTGGTCATACGGGCCGAGTGATATCTGGCTGGTCATACGGGCCGAGTGATATCTGGCTGGTCATACGGGCCGAGTGATATCTGGCTGGTCATACGGGCCGAGTGATATCTGGCTGGTCATACGGGCCGAGTGATATCTGGCTGGTCATACGGGCCGAGTGATATCTGGCTGGTCATACGGGCCGAGTGATATCTGGCTGGTCATACGGGCCGAGTGATATCTGGCTGGTCATACGGGCCGAGTGATATCTGGCTGGTCATACGGGCCGAGTGATATCTGGCTGGTCATACGGGCCGAGTGATATCTGGCTGGTCATACGGGCCGAGTGATATCTGGCTGGTCATACGGGCCGAGTGATATCTGGCTGGTCATACGGGCCGAGTGATATCTGGCTGGTCATACGGGCCGAGTGATATCTGGCTGGTCATACGGGCCGAGTGATATCTGGCTGGTCATACGGGCCGAGTGATATCTGGCTGGTCATACGGGCCGATGCCGATACCCACCCTGTTTTCACACTGATTGAAAAGGAGAGCACAGACATCAAATTTTGAAGGAAAATTTTAACACATTTTATTTGTATAACAAATTATTTAAACTTCCTTAATTAAGCAGATTGTGGGTCAACTGAATCTGGATAGTTTTGTATGTGAATTTGATACATTTTGGGAAAAAAACAAAAAAGGTACAGGGGACTAGGATTAGACATAAAAACAAATTACTAATTTTCTTACAGATTTAGACTTTCTATTTCCAAACGTTTACTTGGGGTAAATGCATCAAGAACCCCAGGTATATTTTTACACAGAATAAGCAGTTTATTTTTTCTTACAATAATACAAATCAATAAAATGGTATTTACATTTAGAAAATAAATATGCCTGGAATAAAGCATGCCTTGAAATATGCCTGTTCCCGTGGAGATTCAGCGCTCTGCGTAGAGGAATATGGACGCAAAAATGTTTAAATCCCTGACCTGCTCCAGTCGCCAGTATGTCTGGACGCACGTCATTCAAAAGAGAGTCTCATGGACACACGCACACAAATACACTCTATAAGGTCAATGTGCTGTGTTAATTTTTTCTCCATAAATGACACACAAACATGTCTATAATAAAGTCAAACTCCGAAACGCACGGAATATCAACACCCTGCTCATGGCACTGCAGCACCAGTGTGTGATTTTACCTTTCTACACAGAAGCAGCACACACACACACACACACACACACTCACACTCACACTCACACACACACTCACACACACACTCACACTCACACTCACACTCACACTCACTTGCGTAAGACAAGGCAGCAGCTATAGCTCTGGGACCACACAGGTAATCAGGAGGTTGCAGGTTTGAGTCTCAGGTGCACTGCTGCTCATGTGAAACCTGAGCAGATGTTCACAGGATTTCTTCAGTAGATATGCAGCTGTATAACTGGACAGCACGTACAACTACAAGTCTCTCGTTTAGAGCAGTCGGTTTACAAATATACAGAATTACAACTCCCCGCTGTTCTATGTTACACACACACACACACATTTATTCTCACACTCTTTACACACTCCAACTCACTCTTTACACACTCCAACTCACTCTTTCTGTCATTCATACACTTTTTACTCTCTCTCCATCTCTGACTTTCTTTCATTCTTTCACACTCTCTCTCATCATTATTACCCATTCTGTTGGTTCAAGAGAACCCGACCCGTCTCCGGACCTCAGCCAGCAGCGGTGCTGCGAGATCGCGGGCCTTCTGGGCGCCGCGGGTCAGAACGCTCTCCAGATACACGCTGTCCGCCCGGAGCCGTGCGATCTCCGCCCGGATCGGCACCACCTTGTGGATGACGGCGTCCGCTACAAGAAGTTTGTACTGTGCGGTCTCCAGGCCCTTTGCAGAACGCACGGTCTCCTCCACAGACCACCCGCACACAGCCGCGTGGATCGCCACCAGGTTGGACACGCCCGGTCGCCGCTCAGGGTCAAAGGTCACTTCTGAGGTGAAGTCCGTCACTGCTTTGCGGAACTTGAGGACGATGTCCTCCGGCGAGTCGGTGAGGCTGACTGTGGCCAGGCTCTGGGGGTCTGACTTGGACATTTTGGAGGAGGGGTCCCGGAGAGATTTAACCCTCCGAGACACACCTGAGAGGGTGGAGAAAAATGTGAAAATGTCCAGTCTGATTAAACCCTAACCCTAGCCCCCCCCCGCTCCTTTAATCACAGAGCGGCGTATCGTCATGGTGATAATTATGGGTGTGGTCTGACTCACTCAGCAGGGCTTGGGGTATGGGGAACAGCTCTCCGTACTGATTATTAAAGATCCGGGCCACGTCCTGGGCCAGCTCCAGGTGCTGCATCTGATCTTCCCCGACCGGGACGTGAGTAGACCTGCAGTACCAGAACCAGAACCACATTAGAACCAGAACCGTACCAGAACCCGCAGCCAAAGCAGTTTCACTGTGAATAAGAAGACTGGAGTAGAGATATAGAGACATAATAAAGTGCAGGTGAAGACTGGAGTAGAGATATAGAGACATAATAAAGTGCAGGTGAAGACTGGAGTAGAGATATAGAGACATAATAAAGTGCAGGTGAAGACTGGAGTAGAGATATAGAGACATAATAAAGTGCAGGTGAAGACTAGAGTAGAGATATAGAGACATAATAAAGTGCAGGTGAAGACTGGAGTAGAGATATAGAGACATAATAAAGTGCAGGTGAAGACTGGAGTAGAGATATAGAGACATAATAAAGTGCAGGTGAAGAGTAGAGTAGAGATATAGAGACATAATAAAGTGCAGGTGAAGACTGGAGTAGAGATATAGAGACATAATAAAGTGCAGGTGAAGACTGGAGTAGAGATATAGAGACATAATAAAGTGCAGGTGAAGACTAGAGTAGAGATATAGAGACATAATAAAGTGCAGGTGAAGACTGGAGTAGAGATATAGAGACATAATAAAGTGCAGGTGAAGACTGGAGTAGAGATATAGAGACATAATAAAGTGCAGGTGAACACTGGAGTAGAGATATAGAGACATAATAAAGTGCAGGTGAAGACTGGAGTAGAGATATAGAGACATAATAAAGTGCAGGTGAAGACCGGAGTAGAGATATAGAGACATAATAAAGTGCAGGTGAAGACTGGAGTAGAGATATAGAGACATAATAAAGTGCAGGTGAAGACCGGAGTAGAGATATAGAGACATAATAAAGTGCAGGTGAAGACTGGAGTAGAGATATAGAGACATAATAAAGTGCAGGTGAAGACCGGAGTAGAGATATAGAGACATAATAAAGTGCAGGTGAAGACTGGAGTAGAGATATAGAGACATAATAAAGTGCAGGTGAAGACTGGAGTAGAGATATAGAGACATAATAAAGTGCAGGTGAAGAGTAGAGTAGAGATATAGAGACATAATAAAGTGCAGGTGAAGAGTAGAGTAGAGAAATAGAGACATAATAAAGTGCAGGTGAACACTGGAGTAGAGATATAGAGACATAATAAAGTACAGGTGAAGACTAGAGTAGAGATATAGAGACATAATAAAGTGCAGGTGAAGACTAGAGTAGAGATATAGAGACATAATAAAGTGCAGGTGAAGACTAGAGTAGAGATATAGAGACATAATAAAGTGCAGGTGAAGACTAGAGTAGAGCTATAGAGACATAATAAAGCGCAGGTGAACACTGGGAGTAGAGATATAGAGACATAATAAAGTGCAGGTGAAGACTGGAGTAGAGATATAGAGACATAATAAAGTGCAGGTGAAGACTGGAGTAGAGATATAGAGACATAATAAAGTGCAGGTGAAGACTAGAGTAGAGATATAGAGACATAATAAAGTGCAGGTAAAGACTGGAGTAGAGATATAGAGACATAATAAAGTGCAGGTGAACACTGGGAGTAGAGATATAGAGACATAATAAAGTGCAGGTGAAGACTGGAGTAGAGATATAGAGACATAATAAAGTGCAGGTGAAGAGTAGAGTAGAGATATAGAGACATAATAAAGTGCAGGTGAACACTGGGAGTAGAGATATAGAGACATAATAAAGTGCAGGTGAAGAGTAGAGATATAGAGACATAATAAAGTGCAGGTGAAGACTAGAGTAGAGATATAGACACATAATAAAGTGCAGGTGAAGACTAGAGTAGAGATATAGAGACATAATAAAGTGCAGGTGAAGACTGGAGTAGAGATATAGAGACATAATAAAGCGCAGGTGAAGAGTAGAGTAGAGAGACATAATAAAGTGCAGGTGAAGACTAGAGTAGAGATATAGAGATATAATAAAGCGCGGGTGTAGAGTAGAGAGACATAATAAAGTGCAGGTGAACACTGGAGTAGAGATATAGAGACATAATAAAGCGCAGGTGTAGAGTAGAGAGACATAATAAAGTGCAGGTGAACACTGGAGTAGAGATATAGAGACATAATAAAGTGCAGGTGAAGAGTAGAGTAGAGAGACATAATAAAGTGCAGGTGAAGACTAGAGTAGAGATATAGAGATATAATAAAGCGCGGGTGAAGAGTAGAGTAGAGAGACATAATAAAGTGCAGGTGAACACTGGAGTAGAGATATAGAGACATAATAAAGCGCAGGTGAAGAGTAGAGTAGAGAGACATAATAAAGTGCAGGTGAACACTGGAGTAGAGATAGACATAATAAAGCGCAGGTGAAGAGTAGAGTAGAGAGACATAATAAAGTGCAGGTGAACACTAGAGTAGAGATATAATAAAGCGCAGGTGAAGAGTAGAGTAGAGATATAGAGATATAATAAAGCGCGGGTGAAGAGTAGAGTAGAGAGACATAATAAAGTGCAGGTGAACACTGGAGTAGAGATATATAGACATAATAAAGCGCAGGTGAAGAGTAGAGTAGAGAGACATAATAAAGTGCAGGTGAACACTGGAGTAGAGATAGACATAATAAAGCGCAGGTGAAGAGTAGAGTAGAGAGACATAATAAAGTGCAGGTGAACACTGGAGTAGAGATATAGAGACATAATAAAGTGCAGGTGAAGACTAGAGTAGAGATATAGAGATATAATAAAGCGCAGGTGAAGAGTAGAGTAGAGAGACATAATCAAGTGCAGGTGAACACTGGAGTAGAGATATAGAGACATAATAAAGCGCAGGTGAAGAGTAGAGTAGAGAGACATAATAAAGTGCAGGTGAACACTGGAGTAGAGATATAGAGACATAATAAAGTGCAGGTGAAGAGTATAGTAGAGATATAGAGATATAATAAAGTGCAGGTGAACACTGGAGTAGAGATATAGAGATATAATAAAGTGCAGGTGAACACTGGAGTAGAGATATAGAGACATAATAAAGTGCAGGTGAACACTGGAGTAGAGATATAGAGATATAATAAAGTGCAGGTGAACACTGGAGTAGAGATATAGAGACATAATAAAGTGCAGGTGAAGACTAGAGTAGAGATATAGAGACATAATAAAGTGCAGGTGAAGACTAGAGTAGAGCTATAGAGACATAATAAAGCGCAGGTGAAGACTAGAGTAGAGCTATAGAGACATAATAAAGCGCAGGTGAAGACTGGAGTAGAGATATAGAGACATAATAAAGTGCAGGTGAAGACTGGAGTAGAGATATAGAGACATAATAAAGTGCAGGTGAAGACTGGAGTAGAGATATAGAGACATAATAAAGTGCAGGTGAAGACTAGAGTAGAGATATAGAGACATAATAAAGCGCAGGTGAACACTGGGAGTAGAGATATAGAGACATAATAAAGTGCAGGTGAACACTGGGAGTAGAGATATAGAGACATAATAAAGTGCAGGTGAAGACTGGAGTAGAGATATAGAGACATAATAAAGTGCAGGTGAAGAGTAGAGTAGAGATATAGAGACATAATAAAGTGCAGGTGAACACTGGGAGTAGAGATATAGAGACATAATAAAGTGCAGGTGAAGCGTAGAGATATAGAGACATAATAAAGTGCAGGTGAAGACTAGAGTAGAGATATAGAGATATAATAAAGTGCAGGTGAACACTGGAGTAGAGATATAGAGACATAATAAAGTGCAGGTGAACACTGGAGTAGAGATATAGAGACATGATAAAGTGCAGGTGAAGAGTAGAGTAGAGAGACATAATAAAGCGCAGGTGAAGAGTAGAGTAGAGATATAGAGACATAATAAAGTGCAGGTGAACACTAGAGTAGAGATATAGAGACATAATAAAGCGCAGGTGAACACTGGAGTAGAGATATAGAGACATAATAAAGCGCAGGTGTAGTGACTGATCACAGTAAAATGCACTGTAAAGGTGCTGTGATCATATTAAATTACAGGTGCAGGTGTAGCGAGCGTCTCACCTGTATAACAGGATATCAGCGGCCTGGAGGACTGGATATGTGAACAATCCCACGCTGCCCCCTTTCTTGTCTTTACTTTTCATCTAATTAACATTAATTAGCATTTATTAGCATAATAAATTAGCATTTAATTTGCATTTATTAACACAATAAATTCATATTTTCATAATATTCCTATACTTAATGTTAAAAGTAGTGTCAAGTAGAAATGGAATGGAATGGTTTACCTTCCACTGTGGCAGGTGTCTGAGGCGAGGCAAGGTAGTGAGACAGCCCAGGATCCAGGAGAGCTCTGCGTGTTCCCATACCTACAGCGAGAGGAGCCAGGTCAGAGCACCTCCCTAAGCGTGTTCCCATACCTACAGCGAGAGGAGCCAGGTCAGAGCACCTCCCTAAGCGTGTTCCCATACCTACAGCGAGAGGAGCCAGGTCAGAGCACCTCCCTAAGCGTGTTCCCATACCTACAGCGAGAGGAGCCAGGTCAGAGCACCTCCCTAAGCGTGTTCCCATACCTACAGCGAGAGGAGCCAGGTCAGAGCACCTCCCTAAGCGTGTTCCCATACCTACAGCGAGAGGAGCCAGGTCAGAGCACCTCCCTAAGCGTGTTCCCATACCTACAGCGAGAGGAGCCAGGTCAGAGCACCTCCCTAAGCGTGTTCCCATACCTACAGCGAGAAGCACCAGATCAGAGCACCTCCCTAAGCGTGTTCCCATACCTACAGCGAGAGGAGCCAGATCAGAGCACCTCCCTAAGCGTGTTCCCATACCTACAGCGAGAGGAGCCAGATCAGAGCACCTCCCTAAGCGTGTTCCCATACCTACAGCGAGAAGCGTCCAGGTCAGAGCACCTCCCTAAGCGTGTTCCCATACCTACAGCGAGAAGCGCCAGGTCAGAGCACCTCCCTAAGCGTGTTCCCATACCTACAGCGAGAAGCGCCAGGTCAGAGCACCTCCCTAAGCGTGTTCCCATACCTACAGCGAGAGGAGCCAGATCAGAGCACCTCCCTAAGCGTGTTCCCATACCTACAGCGAGAGGAGCCAGATCAGAGCACCTCCCTAAGCGTGTTCCCATACCTACAGTGAGAAGCGTCCAGGTCAGAGCACCTCCCTAAGCGTGTTCCCATACCTACAGCGAGAGGAGCCAGATCAGAGCACCTCCCTAAGCGTGTTCCCATACCTACAGTGAGAAGCGTCCAGATCAGAGCACCTCCCTAAGCGTGTTCCCATACCTACAGCGAGAGGAGCCAGGTCAGAGCACCTCCCTAAGCATGTTCCCATACCTACAGCGAGAGGAGCCAGGTCAGAGCACCTCCCTAAGCATGTTCCCATACCTACAGCGAGAAGCGCCAGGTCAGAGCACCTCCCTAAGCGTGTTCCCATACCTACAGCGAGAAGCGCCAGGTCAGAGCACCTCCCTAAGCGTGTTCCCATACCTACAGCGAGAGGAGCCAGGTCAGAGCACCTCCCTAAGCGTGTTCCCATACCTACAGCGAGAAGCGTCCAGGTCAGAGCACCTCCCTAAGCGTGTTCCAATACCTACAGCGAGAGGAGCCAGGTCAGAGCACCTCCCTAAGCGTGTTCCCATACCTACAGCGAGAAGCACCAGATCAGAGCACCTCCCTAAGCGTGTTCCCATACCTACAGCGAGAAGCACCAGATCAGAGCACCTCCCTAAGCGTGTTCCCATACCTACAGCGAGAGGAGCCAGGTCAGAGCACCTCCCTAAGCGTGTTCCCATACCTACAGCGAGAGGAGCCAGGTCAGAGCACCTCCCTAAGCATGTTCCCATACCTACAGCGAGAAGCATCCAGGTCAGAGCACCTCCCTAAGCGTGTTCCCATACTACAGCGAGAAGCGTCCAGGTCAGAGCACCTCCCTAAGCGTGTTCCCATACCTACAGCGAGAGGAGCCAGGTCAGAGCACCTCCCTAAGCGTGTTCCCATACCTACAGCGAGAAGCGTCCAGGTCAGAGCACCTCCCTAAGCGTGTTCCCATACCTACAGCGAGAGGAGCCAGGTCAGAGCACCTCCCTAAGCATGTTCCCATACCTACAGCGAGAAGCGTCCAGGTCAGAGCACCTCCCTAAGCGTGTTCCCATACCTACAGCGGGAAGAGCCAGGTCAGAGCACCTCCCTAAGCGTGTTCCCATACCTACAGCGAGAAGCGTCCAGGTCAGAGCACCTCCCTAAGCGTGTTCCCATACCTACAGCGAGAAGCGTCCAGGTCAGAGCACCTCCCTAAGCGTGTTCCCATACCTACAGCGAGAAGCGCCAGGTCAGAGCACCTCCCTAAGCGTGTTCCCATACCTACAGCGAGAAGCGCCAGATCAGAGCACCTCCCTAAGCGTGTTCCCATACCTACAGCGAGAGGAGCCAGGTCAGAGCACCTCCCTAAGCGTGTTCCCATACCTACAGCGAGAGGAGCCAGGTCAGAGCACCTCCCTAAGCATGTTCCCATACCTACAGCGAGAAGCGTCCAGGTCAGAGCACCTCCCTAAGCGTGTTCCCATACCTACAGCGAGAGGAGCCAGGTCAGAGCACCTCCCTAAGCGTGTTCCCATACCTACAGCGAGAGGAGCCAGGTCAGAGCACCCCCCTAAGCGTGTTCCCATACCTACAGCGAGAGGAGCCAGGTCAGAGCACCTCCCTAAGCGTGTTCCCATACCTACAGCGAGAGGAGCCAGGTCAGAGCACCTCCCTAAGCGTGTTCCCATACCTACAGCGAGAAGCGCCAGGTCAGAGCACCCCCCTAAGCGTGTTCCCATACCTACAGCGAGAAGCGCCAGGTCAGAGCGCCTCCCTAAGCATGTTCCCATACCTACAGCGGGAAGCGCCAGATCAGAGCACCTCCCTAAGCGTGTTCCCATACCTACAGCGAGTAGCGTCCAGGTCAGAGCACCTCCCTAAGCGTGTTCCCATACCTACAGCGAGAAGCGTCCAGGTCAGAGCACCTCCCTAAGCGTGTTCCCATACCTACAGCGAGAGGAGCCAGGTCAGAGCACCTCCCTAAGCGTGTTCCCATACCTACAGCGAGAAGCGTCCAGGTCAGAGCACCTCCCTAAGCGTGTTCCCATACCTACAGCGAGAAGCGTCCAGGTCAGAGCACCTCCCTAAGCGTGTTCCCATACCTACAGCGAGAAGCGTCCAGGTCAGAGCACCTCCCTAAGCGTGTTCCCATACCTACAGCGAGAAGCGTCCAGGTCAGAGCACCTCCCTAAGCGTGTTCCCATACCTACAGCGAGAAGCGTCCAGGTCAGAGCACCTCCCTAAGCGTGTTCCCATACCTACAGCAAGAAGCGCCAGGTCAGAGCACCTCCCTAAGCGTGTTCCCATACCTACAGCGGGAAGCGTCCAGGTCAGATCACCTCCCTAAGCGTGTTCCCATACCTACAGCGAGAAGCGTCCAGGTCAGACCACCTCCCTAAGCGTGTTCCCATACCTACAGCGAGAAGCGCCAGGTCAGAGCACCTCCCTAAGCGTGTTCCCATACCTACAGCGAGAAGCGCCAGGTCAGAGCACCTCCCTAAGCGTGTTCCCATACCTACAGCGGGAAGCGTCCAGGTCAGAGCACCTCCCTAAGCGTGTTCCCATACCTACAGCGAGAAGCGCCAGGTCAGAGCACCTCCCTAAGCGTGTTCCCATACCTACAGTGAGAAGCATCCAGGTCAGAGCACCTCCCTAAGCGTGTTCCCATACCTACAGCAGGAAGCGCCAGGTCAGCGCACCTCCCTAAACCCTATTGATCTGATCCAGTTTGTCTGAGTACGGTGTTCACTCTGGGTTCTAGTTCTCTTGTCATACAAAGCTCCTGTACACTGTTAAGATGTCTAGAATGAAACTACATTCAAATAAAAATACAATCGCACTGTTTAAATGTGTGCAAGTGTGGTTATTATCGGTGTGCGTTATACATGTACGAGTGTTTGTGGGCGTGCAGTTGTATACGAGTGTGTGTGCATGTATGAGAGTGTCGGTGTGTGTGTGTGTGTTAGAGAGAGTGTTTGCGTGTGTGTATGTGTTCATGTTGTCAGGTCACTGACCTGTGATTGCTGGAACAGGATGGAGTGGGCGGGGTTAATTCCACACTGACCTGTGATTGCTGGAACAGGATGGAGTGGGCGGGGTTAATGCCACAGGCCAGCAGACTGGCGGCCATGTTGAGGATGTTGTCTCTGAGCAGGGCAGGGTCCTGTGGCACAGTGATGGCGTGCAGATCCACGATGCTGTACAACACCGAGCTGTATCCCTCCTGCAGCCCCACCCAGCTCTCCAGAGCGCCCAGGTAATTCCCCAGGTGAGGCACACCTGTTGGCTGGATCCCAGAGAAGACCCGCCCCCCACATTTTACCTGTGCAGAGGGCAGAACACAGGGGGAGGAAGGGGCATGAGACGCTGACCACTGGTCCTCCAGTATCCCTGCATGCCCGGCAGCCCTTCTGGGCCAGGACTGAGTCACCACTACTCTCTTCAGTAATTCTGTACTATATCACTGTGGGTTAACAGGGATCTGCAGACACTTTTTAACATGGAAGGCTCTGATTTTGTAGATAACACAGAAAGATCCGACATTTTGAAACTGTATGAAACTGTCTCAGAGACTCTTGGGAGTGGGTTTGTGATGGCCGGCACAGCGTGGGGATGCTGGTGCACCACCTACATGGACTCACTCAAGGACAACCTTTATCACCTCGCACACATACTGCAGAGAACAGTGCGTGGGGATGCTGGTGTACCACCTACACGGACTCACTCAAGGACAACCTTTATCACCTCGCACACATGCTGCAGAGAACAGTGCGTGGGGATGCTGGTGTACCACCTACACGGACTCACTCAAGGACAACCTTTATCACCTCGCACACATACTGCAGAGAACAGTGCATGGGGATGCTGGTGTACCACCTACACGGACTCACTCAAGGACAACCTTTATCACCTCGCACACATACTGCAGAGAACAGTGCGTGGGGATGCTGGTGTACCACCTACATGGACTCACTCAAGGACAACCTTTATCACCTCGCACACATGCTGCAGAGAACAGTGCGTGGGGATGCTGGTGTACCACCTACACGGACTCACTCAAGGACAACCTTTATCACCTCGCACACATACTGCAGAGAACAGTGCGTGGGGATGCTGGTGTACCACCTACACGGACTCACTCAAGGACAACCTTTATCACCTCGCACACATACTGCAGAGAACAGTGCGTGGGGATGCTGGTGTACCACCTACACGGACTCACTCAAGGACAACCTTTATCACCTCGCACACATACTGCAGAGAACAGTGCGTGGGGATGCTGGTGTGCCACCTACACGGACTCACTCAAGGACAACCTTTATCACCTCGCACACATACTGCAGAGAACAGTGCGTGGGGATGCTGGTGTGCCACCTACACGGACTCACTCAAGGACAACCTTTATCACCTCGCACACATACTGCATCACTCAAGGACAACCTTTATCACCTTGCACACATACTGCAGAGAACAGTGCGTGGGGATGCTGGTGTACCACCTACACGGACTCACTCAAGGACAACCTTTATCACCTCGCACACATACTGCAGAGAACAGTGCGTGGGGATGCTGGTGTGCCACCTACACGGACTCACTCAAGGACAACCTTTATCACCTCGCACACATACTGCAGAGAACAGTGCGTGGGGATGCTGGTGTACCACCTACACGGACTCACTCAAGGACAACCTTTATCACCTTGCACACATACTGCAGAGAACAGTGCGTGGGGATGCTGGTGTACCACCTACACGGACTCACTCAAGGACAACCTTTATCACCTCGCACACATACTGCAGAGAACAGTGCGTGGGGATGCTGGTGTACCACCTACACGGACTCACTCAAGGACAACCTTTATCACCTCGCACACATACTGCAGAGAACAGTGCGTGGGGATGCTGGTGTACCACCTACACGGACTCACTCAAGGACAACCTTTATCACCTCGCACACATACTGCAGAGAACAGTGCGCTGAGACACAGGAGGGAGAGTGGAAGAGGAGAGAGGAGAAAGACAGAGAGACGGAGAGATCGAGAGAGAGACAGGAAGATGGACACACAGAGGGGGAGACCCCCAGCGGAAAAACCCTTCACTGCCCCCACAATAATACCAGCAGCATCCTACTGTGAAAACCACATAAAACTGCATTCAACTGGAGCAATTTCCACTTCATTATAAAAACAATAAACCATTTGCTCTCTGCAATAATATTACGCATGTTTTCCACACGCACACACTCCCAGACTCCTCTCCCGTGGTGTGCAGGTGCACTGACTCATTAAAGACTCAGACTCAGCTTCATCTTTAAAACCCCTCACAAAGAACATTTATCCCAAATTATTTTAGTCTGTTGAAATGAAAATGTGTATTAATATGAATGTAATATTTATACTCTGTAAGGTTAACCATGTGCATCCTATTAAAGCAGGGCTCACGCTGAATGATCTCCCAACAAAACCTGCCAAGTGGCTCTTTTCTTTTTTTTTCTTTTTAAAGACAGGAGGGGGGGAGGGGGCGCAGAGGTGGTCACATATAGATGTGTGTGCGTGTGCGTGTGCGTGTGTGCGTGCGTGTGTGTGTATAGGTAAAATTTCTGCAATATAAATGGATGTGTCCTTGTCATGCATTTAAAGTGAATACTGAACTCAATTTCACTGAGTATCTTCCATAATTAGAATCTTTACTATATTTTCTGTTCTTTTTCTATATTTTACTATAAGTCTGTATATATTTTAAAAAAGAGTGTGTGTGGGTTTATGAGAGAAAGAGAGAGTGTGTGTGTGTGTGTGTGTGTGTGTGTGTGAGAGAGAGAGAGGGTGTGTGTGTGTGTATGTGCGTGTGTATATATGTGTGGTGTGTGTGTGCATGTATGTGTGTGGTGTATGTTTGTGTGAAAGAGTGTGTGTGTGTTTATGAGAGAGACAAAAAGTGTGTGTGAGATGGTGTGTGTGTATGTGCATGCGTGTGTGTATGTGCATGTTTGTGTGAAAGACACAGAAGGAGAGTGTGTGTGTGAATGCGTGCGTGTGCAGAAAGGAGTGTGTGATTAAACCCCAGCTGACAGCTCAGACAGGTGAGATTGATTGGGTTCCTGTGAGCGTCACACTGTGCACGCAGAGGGGGAGAAACACAAAGCCGCGCGCACTCAGGCCGGACCTCACAATGGGGGTCCCCAGTCTGATTAACAACCCCAGAGTAACGGCACAACCCTGCTTTCCCATCCAAAAATAACTGCGCAGCCCTAAAACCCCTTCCTTAAACACACAGCCGTACCGTACTGAAGTTTACTTTCCAAATGCGCCTTACAAGTATATACTGCAGTCAAACCTTCAGTGAGTGATCGACAATCAGTGAGGGATCCTATCATTCAAATGATTTAATGGTGCTGCATGGCTATTAAAATATCGAATGAAGCCTAGTTTGATTACGTTTTTATATCATAAGAGGCACAGACTACATTCTTCCCTAACATTTTCAAATGTGATATTTATTTGTATTTGGCTCAAAATATATAATTATAAAAAGGAAGTGTGCTGGAAATAAATTAAAGATTAAAAGCATTAATCTCCCGTGCAGACTGGAAGAGGAGGAATAAATTCAGAGCCATTTTCGTTTCAAACACAAAGTTTTTACAGGATAATAATACAAGTAAAATTTTAAATCGGGCAAATGAACAGAAATAAAATGCAGACTTCATAAATCCACGTGTATATAATTACAGCTGTAATACACAGACTAAGCCTTTCCCAAAACACCAGTCATTTCCTGCTTGTACAGGGTTTGGCTGTTTGGTCGAACACAAATCGAGACGAAGTACCGGATTGTGTGGAACATTTTAATTAAAAAAACATCAGGAGTTTTGTCCAGACTCCAGCCGACATTAAATAATGATGTGTCATGTTTATACTGCACTGCTGCAATTTAATGCACTGCTTACAAAAGCAGTGCTCTTATAGAAATATATATTTTTAAATATGTGAATTTGTGTGTGCGTATTGGCGTTTCATTAATGATTAAAGTAAGTGGACAATTATAAACTAAATTGCTTCTACTATTAAATAAATCTGGAGTACAGGTTCAATAATTTCCTCTCCAATAGGGTATTCGGCTCTTGGTGGATTAAGCCCACATAAGAGTAAATGGCTGGCGAATTATGGTCTTTCACAACGAATGCTAGACAACCTGAATACCTTACTATTTCTATGCTTTAAAATATCGGTGCTTGACGACGACGCGTTATCGGTGCTTGACGACGACGCGTCATCGATGCTTTAAGACGACGCGTTATGGATGCTTTAAGACGACGCGTTATGGATGCTTTAAGACAATGAGTTTTCGATGCTTTAAGACAATGCGTTATCGATGCTTTAAGACAATGAGTTTTCGATGCTTTAAGACAATGAGTTATGGATGCTTTAAGACAATGCGTTATGGATGCTTTAAGACAATGCATTATCGATGCTTAAAGACAATGAGTTTTCGATGCTTTAAGACAATGAGTTATGGATGCTTTAAGACAATGTGTTACAGATGCTTTAAGACAAAGGGGTTCATGCTCACAGCCCCAAGATGTATAACAGAAATCACAAGCCTTTAGAATGGTATTTTTTTGCTGTTCACAAATAATTTTAGTGGTTCAACATTGCTATTTTCAGACTGACTTAAACATGGCTTACACAGCACACTTGCACATCCAGTTCATGGTTGAAGTTCACATTAAGTGCTCCTCACTTGGGGCTCAAACATATGACTTTATAAACAGTCAAGCTCCTCCGCTATGATGTCATACGCCCGATTGTTTATTCTGGAAATAAATGATCTGTCGCCCATGCAGGTCATAAAGGCTACAGCCGATTGGCGGAAGGCCAGGCTGGTTACAGCCGATTGGTAAAAGGCCAGGCTGCTTAGAGCCGATTGGCTGATGACCAGGCTGATGTTATTCCTTGTAAAGAACTGCTGCTGTGGTGGTGGTGATCCTTGGCTTTAAGCTCCGTAAACACCCAGACCTACAGGTAATGTCCATCTCTTCCCATCACTCATGATTGATTGTTAAGGGCACGGAGACACTCGTTATAATGACACCAGCTGGTTGTCCCATCATGCAATGCACATGCTGGGTGTCTGAGTCCTGCCCCCCCCCACTTTAATATCATCTCCTCATGAATAATAATTCCCATTTCCTATAAAGCTGCATGGGCACTTCCTCCTGTTCATTTCACAGTTCCAATAAAAGACTATCCTTTCTTTGAACCAAATCAAATCTGGGTATTATTATTATTACTAATAAGAATAATCATTTGTATTTATTAAAATCTGAGGACAATTTTTATTTTTTATTTTCATGCAAAATCTGAGAGGATTCTGCAATAAAACATTAAATTTCTGCTGATCTGATGACAACGGAAACGTCAGTCTTCAAAACGCAAAATACAGGCAGAAGTACTCATGAATGTTTACCAACTTGTAATTGACTTGCCCCATTAGACCACATGGGTAGTCACACCGAGCGGAATACATAATGTATGATATCGTCAGTACTATAGAACAGGAAATGCAAGCTCTCCGGCAAGGAATGTCAGTAAAAGGTCAAATAATGTTATATGAACGTGACCTGACAACGGCTTTACTGCCGAACGAACAGCTAGGATAGCCAGCGAGCTGCATTAACTCCGTGATTGCCATGACTAGATCAGCTCGGTTAATTTAACCGCAGTCACTAGCCAGTCAGTAAACATTATCAATCGAGCTAAACGTAGTTAGCAAGCTAATACAGCTAAATACATTTTCATTAATTTTGCTAAAGTGACGCGATGGTGATTACACAGGTGTTAACTAGCTTAGCCTAGCTACTACATCAAGCCAAGGACAACAGCATGGTTTATACCTTGTTCAACAAGCAAGGATTTATTCGCTTTAACTTAAACACCCCGCAAACAGTAAAAACAAACATAGGCAACATCTGTAAATCTAAACGGAAAATAAAGTGTCAGCATTTTCTTTACTTTTAGGAATAGATTGGTAGCTAGCATGGTTTATAATTTCAGCCAGTGTTGTGACAACTGCCCTGAAACGGAGAACAGTCAATATCATGCACACACATGTACTCACTTTGTTTTCTGCGCCGTTCCCTGCGCTGCATAAACGCTTCGCCGCTGCGCATCTTTGAATGGAACCGAAAAGCCGTTTCATGCCTGTCCTCGCGGGCAGCGCCATCTTGGTTTACGGTTTACGCAATACGCACGCGCCAAGTTCGCAGCTACGGAAAAACAGCAGGGTCATGTGGTCTTTTTAGCGCTTTTAAATGACCAAAATTGTTTCGATTTGTGTAGGCTTGGGGTCAACTTTTACAATAACCGTTCTAGGTAACACTCAGATATGGGTGATTGAAACTCATAGGAACAACACCTCTACATGTTGAACATTTTTACTTGTTGATTTAAGAGATACATTTAACTGATTTAATTAATATTTATTCTCAGTTATTTATCCTTGTTAATCCTTTCCAGACATTCACTAATCAAAGGGTTCAATCAACAACGATACTTATGTATGTATTATTCTTATCCCCTCATGTATTATTCCAGAAGTAGTCTGGTTCAGTGTTTAAGTGTGTCACACTATGTGTATAGTGTTATGTTCCAGTGTATAGTTAATGGGGAGAGAAGAGTATGGTTGAGCAGTTTGCGTGCATGTACGTGGTTTGTGCACGTTCCTGTGTGTGTGTGTGTGTGTGTGAGAGAGAGATATCACAGGCCTGATCACACAATCTTTCTCTCTCTTTCTCTCACTGTATGGGGTACTCTATTCTATTGCAATAATATTATACAGTCTTGCCAAAGGTGAGCAATAACAGAAAACAAATAATTACATAATTAATCTCTCCTTTACCATTGGCACCCCATATTACCCCCCATCTGCTCATAACCTCCCTCCATCTGCTCATAACCTCCCTCCATCTGCTCATAACCTCCCTCCATATGCTCATAACCTCCCTCCATATGCTCATAACCTCCCTCCATCTGCTCATAACCTCCCTCCCTCTGCTCATAACCTCCCTCCATCTGCTCATAACCTCCCTCCATCTGCTCATAACCTCCCTCCATATGGTAGTATTTGAACAGGTATCATTCTATATTCATTACTGTTTCCTGGGGCACTGAGCTCCTATAACATGAGAAACTCCCCGATGCTTCCAGGCCTGTGAGTATCGGCAGCTGTATGTATGTATCATGTTTCTGATCAGTGATGGCCGTTCGCTACCCTCCTCTAATTGGTGTTTTCTGGCCATGATTTCCTGCCCACCCACTCCAGCATCGCTCAGTATATCCGTACTCTCCCAGTTTCACCATGTGCACATCCTCTCCTCCTTACTCTCCCAGTTTCAGCATCCTCTCTCTCTTTCTTACTCTCCCAGTTTCAACACATGCACATCCTCTCCTCCTTACTCTCCTAGTTTCAGCATGTGCACATCCTCTCTCTCCTCTTTACTCTCCTAGTTTCAGCATGTGCACATCCTCTCTCTCCTCCTTACTCTCCCAGTTTCAGCATGTGCACATCCTCTCTCTCCTCCTTACTCTCCCAGTTTCAGCATGTGCACATCCTCTCTCTCCTCCTTACTCTCCTAGTTTCAGCATGTGCACATCCTCTCTCTCCTCCTTACTCTCCTACAGCATGTGCACATCCTCTCTCTCCTCTTTACTCTCCTAGTTTCAGCATGTGCACATCCTCTCTCTCCTCTTTACTCTCCTAGTTTCAGCACGTGCACATCCTCTCTCTCCTCTAAACACCTCTGCACTGGCAAGCATAAATTCTCATAAGAATTAACAAGATGGCCACAGCATCGTAGACGTGGCCTTAGTTCAGTGCACAGTGACTGTGTCCAGTCTTGCACCCCCACATCAGTACTGCCAAGTCTGCAGGTTTTCCTCCCAAATGTATTATTTTGATTTATGATTGTATGATTTGTTTTTACAATGCGCCCATACCAGCCATTGTAAAACCAGTAGGTCATTGGAAACTTCTGTAAGTATCAAAAATATCCTTTATTGTCCATAAAAACTGTCTGTGCCAATTGAAAGCATACATTAAAAGTGAATGCATATAAAACAAACCCAAGAAATTAAACTACCCCATTAAAAACTGGGAACAAAATGTCTGCCTGCATAATCTCTTATTGTCTGAATGTGTGATAAAAAAATCTCCTCTGAAAATAGAAAGAGGAGTCGGGTCAGATAAACCAAGAGAAGGGGGGGTGGGTGTAATTTCCCCAATAACAATGGATGGGAATAAATTAATGGGATTGTAATATTTTTGTATGATTAAAAACAGATGCTGCATAAACTAATGGAGTAGCGTATGGAAGGATGATTGATGATTGAAAAGTTAAATCTCTCGAATCATTCGGCAATAGAAAGCCAGGCTGATGATGGTCATTTATCCTTCAGATATATATTTTCTTCCAAAATGATCTCAACATTCATTCACTTAAACATGCCTCCATTATCTCAAGGACCTTCACTGTCTTTTTGCCTGTATTCTCCTGCCAGCAGAAAAGAGACCAGCAGCAATAAAGCACATCTCTCAGTCTATAGTGCACATCTCTCAGTCTATAGTGCACATCTCTCAGTAGTCTACAGTGCACATCTCTCAGTCTACAGTGCGCATCTCTCAGTCTATAGTGCGCATCTCTCAGTCTATAGTGCGCATCTCTCAGTCTACAGTGCACATCTCTCAGTCTATAGTGCACATCTCTCAGTCTACAGTGCGCATCTCTCAGTCGACAGTGCGCATCTCTCAGTCTACAGTGCGCATCTCTCAGTCTACAGTGCGCATCTCTCAGTCTACAGTGCGCATCTCTCAGTCTACAGTGCGCATCTCTCAGTCTATAGTGCGCATCTCTCAGTCTATAGTGCGCATCTCTCAGTCTATAGTGCGCATCTCTCAGTCTACACTGCACATCTCTCAGTCTATAGTGCGCATCTCTCAGTCTATAGTGCACATCTCTCAGTCTATAGTGCGCATCTCTCAGTCTATAGTGCGCATCTCTCAGTCTATAGTGCGCATCTCTCAGTCTATAGTGCACATCTGCTGTGTGTTCATATCAAAAACTCAAATAGCAGAGAGATCAACAATGCCTCTCCATCTAGAAGGCGTTTTCAAGCATTTTCTGTTTGTCTTGAGAGCCATTTCCAAAATATGTTTTCCAAATGTCACCATCATATAAGGCTATGCCCTGGGTTTGTTTTGAGGTTATGGTTAGGGTTAGGGGTTAGGGTTAAAATGTTCCACCTGTCCCAGAGCAGGGTTTAGTTAAATGATTTCTCTACGGTTTTTACAGTTTTGTTGAGATGTTCTTGTTTTTTTCTGTTTTATAGTGATTTTATATTCCTTCAGCATGTCACACTATGTTTTTCTGGTTGATTATTTGTGGTTAAATAAATATCTTAATGTATTTCTTGTGTTGTTGAATTCCTTATCAAACCACTTTGATAACTTTAACCGCCAGGTTTATCTCTATTCAAAGGTTGGAATTCTGTTGCTATGAATGTGTTTATAAGGTTAGTATTTTCTGTAGAACTGATTTAGTTTGAATAACATGCTCGGCTAGTTGTTCTTTGTCCAATTTTTTTTTGAACGGTGTCTGTGGTCTGACAGTGAATAAGGAGGGGTCCATTTCAGCGATGGCACAGTTCAATATTAGTCCCAAGAGCTGACCAGTGACTGACCCATCACAGGAGTCCTCTGAGGTCCGAGCATTAGGCCCACGCAGGTCTAAGGGTCCTCAGACATGCACAAATTCACTCACATTCCTCTTTGAAACTCAGGTTTGCTTCTTTTCTGTAGTGATGGGATGAGGCATAGAGAAAGATTCTTGAATGTGGTGTTGTCTCAAACTCAGAACCTGTTCTGCCATTAAAATCTCCACACAGCAGCACATTTCTCTGAGCCTGGAAATGGCTGATTTCTGTGTGAAGATTGTGAAATAATGCATAATTGTAATAGGAAGAGGGTGGAGTGAATGGCACACAAATTAAGTCATTGTCACAATAGATAGTGCCGTTATTGAGCGTTAGCTGGTCCTTTTTAAATGTGGGTTATTTTGGATGTGAAAGCTTCTCTAAACCCAATGAGTCCTCCAGACCATCTGCTGCATTTCACCTTTAAATGCTTGAGCGGTGGCAGTAAACGTTCCCCACAGCCTGAGGGACAGTGAGTATCCATGTCTGCTCAACACCATGTTTCAATTAACACTACAATGTCCCCGCTACTAATGTTTTCCAGAAAGTCTGGAATTGTGCTTTTGGGTCCCAGAGTAGAGGAGTATAAACCCTGGATCTTTCAGGAGCTGAGTGAAAAGTGATGGTCAGCAAAGGCATTTAGCTATTTAAGAGAAACGTACAATCGCATAAAGATAGATACAAACTTTTACAAACATTGTTTTCATATTAATGATGAGAATAGAGCTCTGGAAAGTGTATTTGTAACACTGTGATTAAACTCAGTACTTATGCTGAACCCCTGAATAGTAGCTGCAGTTTTAGCCACATGTCTCTGAGCGCTCTGCCACAGACCTGTATAGATGGGCTGCTACTCCACCATACCTACCTACTCAAAATACCCAGAAGTGCTGCAGCTGGGCTGGGCTGAGAGATGATGTTCTGTTATCATGTTATCTGTTATCAGACTGACAGCGCCCTCTGCTGGAGTTACTCTGCTACTGCCATTAATTTCAGAGGCAGCATGGGTTAAATGAGCCCTTCAGTGTTGAACCGTCTCGTATAGAGTAACAGCGCCCTCTGCTGGAGTTACTTTGCTACTGCTATTAAAGTGTTGAACGGTGTCGTACAAACTGACAGCGCCCTCTGCTGGAGTTACTCTGCTACTGCTATTAAAGTGTTGAACGGTGTCGTACAGACTGACAGCGCCCTCTGCTGGAGTTACTTTGCTACTACAAGAAAGTGTTGAACGGTGTCCTACAAACTGACAGCGTCCTCTGCTGGAGTTACTTTGCCCCTGCTATTAAAGTGTTGAACGGTGTCGTACAAACTGACAGCGTCCTCTGCTGGAGTTACTTTGCCCCTGCTATTAAAGTGTTGAACGGTGTCGTACAAACTGACAGCGCCCTCTGCTGGAGTTACTTTGCTACTGCTATTAAAGTGTTGAACAGTGTCGTACAGACTGACAGCGCCCTCTGCTGGAGTTATTTTGCCCCTGCTATTAAAGTGTTGAACGGTGTCGTACAAACTGACAGCGCCCTCAGCTGGAGTTACTCTGCTACTGCTATTAAAGTGTTGAACGGTGTCGTACAAACTGACAGCGCCCTCTGCTGGAGCTACTCTGCTACTTCTACTGTTTCATGGTCAATAAGCACAAGAGTTATGAAGAACTCCACTCCTGGGAAAAAACACCAAATTATTAATATCGAATGATATGTTCTTGTTGCTACTGAGATGTTACATACGTATATTTCCCTGTCTGAACAGTCAAAAAGTTTGAACAGGATCCGAGCATAGTCAGGTCATTTGTAAATATTGGAAATTAAAATATTGTACCGGTTAAACCAGAACCAGATCCGGTTCATATCAGTTCACCTTGTTAAGGAGCAGGCCTGGTCAAACACTTCCAAATGTGATTGCAAATGTGTGATTGTGTGAGTACAAATACGGGACCACAGACTGAAAGTTGATCGTTTTGATTTGCTTTTTGATTTTAGTGAGATCCTTCGTGTAGGTCTCCCTCTAGTGGAGACACATAAGAGTTACGCAAAGGCGAGTAAATCATAAATTGAGTTTAATGAATAAAGTAAACTAGCCCTTACATGAGAGAACGCGAGCGAGAGGAGTCGAGGACGAATATGAGAAAGTCGACCGCACTTTACGGGTGAATAAACAAGGAGCGCCAATTACCGAAATTACAAGCATTATTGTTGTGTAATGTGCGCCGAATGAGAGTATTGGATATCAAACGAAGCGCGTGAGGTTTTTGGATGGTCCGTTTCTTATGACATTGCACTACGTCATGAAAGCGTTCTTCAGTCTTCAGAGTAGCCTAATGAACCTCAAAAATGATTTCAGCTGGGTTGCCACGGGAAACAGATACAGTGCATGTACAGGGCTGGTGCCATCTGGAAAAGATTGCCCTGGTGACGTTGGTTATATTTCATGTTTATTTTCTGTATGCAAGCCTATTTGTGTAGCTAAGCGGTGGTCCTAGATAATCATCAACACATCAAATGTTCCGAAATGTTGACATTCGCATGTTAGCTTGCAATAATTATAACTAACAGAAAACTATAGTATTAGTTTGGGTTGAACTCGCAGTATTGATGTTGCTAAGGTTACTCACCTTGCGAGAGCTTTCTGAAGCCCACAGACCTTTACTGGTTACAGCAGGTATGGGCAACGCCAGGCCTCGCGGGCCGGTGTGTATCCAGGTTTTTGCTGCCACCAGTTAACAATTATTTAATTAGCCCAATCGTTTACATGATCTGATATTTTAATCTACATATCCGCGATATGAACAGCAGCTGATGAATGTTCTTGTGCCGCTATGCGTGTATTTTAGCGTTTTATCTTTCTGTAATTTACGAGTGAATCGGTGATTGTATGACTAATTAGCTGATTGAGCCGTGGTAACTGGTGGCAGTAAAAACATGCATATACACACCGGCCCGCGAGGCCTGGAGCTGCCCATCCCTGGGTTACACACATTGAAAGTCGCTCCACACTGAACATCACAGATGTTTATGAGCAGTCAAGAACATTGGCCCTCAAAGGCCCTCATCTGGAAAGAGTGACAATTCTTTCACTTCTCCCTCCGTGAGCCCGAATGACCAGCACAGAAACAGCCCTCCCCTCCCTCCTCTCTCTGTGCTCTCTGTCTATTCCCCCCCCCTCTCTCTCTCTCTCTCTCTCTCTGTGTGCTCTCTATCTCCCAATCTCTGTCTCTCTCTCTTTGTGCTCTCTATCTCCCTATCTCCGTCTCTCTCTCTTTGTGCTCTCTATCTCCCTATCTCCGTCTCTCTCTCTTTGTGCTCTCTGTCTATCTCTCCTCACGCCCATCTCTGTGTGCAGGTTATTGTTGCCGTGGCCACAGGCGTTTGAAACAGGATGTCAGCATGTCAGGCTGCGGTTGGTTTGTATGTTACGTGTTTGTCGCTGGTGGCTGCTGAGCGCGATTTCGGCCGAGCATCGAGAGGTAAAGGAGGTGCAAGGAACACAAGGAGCTTCTGCTGAAACGGAGCTTACAGGAGGTGAGTTTCCTCCTCTAACGCGGCTCTCTTCCCCCTGTTTCTCTGCTCCTCCTGTGGGTAGGGAGGCCAGCAGGTGTGCAGACAGAACCTCTCTAAGCGAGGCTGTTAGCAGGTCTGGGTAGTTCTGAAAGAGAAGCACTGTGGCTCTGCTTCAGCCTGGAGATGCACAGAGGCACATGACTCTCACAGACCTGCAGTAGCTGTCGCTCGGCTGTGATGTGGTTTGCTTTCTGCTCCACTAAACTCACACTGCGGGCACGTGAACCTCCAACTGGGGCACAGGCACAAATGCATCGCCACTGAAGATATTATTATATAACTTGTTCACAGTTCACACTAATCAAATTTTCATCTGAAAATGTTCTAAAACCATCTGGTTGGTTGCTGATTTTATAATTTTTAAAAATCAGGTGAACACATTGAAAATGACAGTAAATCTTGACGGTGCTCTGGCTTGTGTCTGGCAGCCTGTGTGATGTCATATTATGTATCGGCCGTCTGTTTTGTGACAATTTTTCATCCCGTTTCATGGAACTACTCAAGGTCTAAAGATGTGCACATAATATCAAAATGTATATTTTCTAAAATCTGTCTAAATCTAAACTAAGATGTCTATTTCTCTTAGAAATTTTGAACCTTCAGCGAATAGATTGAAGCAGCAGCAGAAATGGGGTGAGAACTTTGTTGGTTTTATTTATTCACTACAGCAAACCTCCAGCAAAGGAGTCCACTGGCAAAAAGTCACTGTGAATGTACAATAATACACAGAACTGAAAATACGAAGGTAAATTGGGGTACACTCACTCGTCACGACTCAGGGAAACCCAGCTCAGTTTTGCACCCCACCCAGGAGTCCTAACACCCAACAGCATACGTGCAGGGCGGCTGTGGTCAAAAACATATTAGTACATGAGATCTCTTTCTCTTTCTGTCTCTCTCCCTCTCTCTCTCAATTTCAATTTGAAGGTGCTTTATTGGCATGGCGTGTACTGTGTTGCCAAAGCAAATGTTACAAATAACAATAATAATCAATAATAACAACAATAATAATAATAATGAATAAATAAAAATGAACCAAACAATCTTTTATGAAATATACACACATGCAACATGAACAACAACATACACATACTGTCATATGTATGACATATGATATACAATAACTCTTAATTTATTAATTAACTAACTGCAGTTGTCGATGGCAGGTTGCTATATATAAAGCCGCTCGTGGGGCTGTGTGTCCTTCACCCAGTAAAATGGGGAACTTTTCTTCATCCGAAAGTGTGACAAAATTTGGAAGTATTAATTGCGAATTTCTCTATATGTATGGCAGTGTAGAAGGAAGTGTATCTCTGTCTCAACCTCACCTGTCTCACAGTGATCACATGTTCTCTCCTCTTTGGGGCGCCAGGTTTGTTTGTGTCTTCCTGTTTCAATGGCCAGGCTGTGATCACTTCCAATGTTCCGAATAAGAATCTTTTGTTTGATTAATTCATTGGTTGATTTTAATTGAAGC